>JANPWX010000016.1:4567059-4799112 GCA_024734555.1 Trochalopteron elliotii
ATTGCTGTATCAACGCTAGGTTAATATGACCAAAGTTCTTGCCATTTAGGAAGCATGCCTTAGGTAATGTGATGTACTTTAACTGCCAGAGAGAGAGATTAGCACAGTCTAGGAAAGGCAGATGCAAGCAGGTTAGAACAAGGTACAAGGTAGCAGAAAGAACAGGTGGATCCTTTAAAGGGGAACACACAAAAATGGCAACAGCAATGGGCAGAAAAAGACATAACTTTCCTGGAATTCTGCCTGTGCCAGTCGCAGTAATTATATGGCAGAACTAACCTGCCAGCAGCAAAGTTTGTTTTCTGTGCAACAGCCAGGCTGTGGTATACATAATTAGCAGGCAGATGGCTAGAGCCCCACAGGGACCATAGTTTGTGATGACTTTTGCACTCCACTGCTTGTGCCATAACATTCTTTTTAAAATAGTACGTGTGCCAGATCTGGGTAATGGTTTAACAGATGCCTCATCTTGGCTGCAGGACAGCAGATGCAGGAATGTTTCTCTGAGAGACAGGAAGGAGATGTGCATGAAGCTATAGATATTCCAATATGTACAACCTTGCATGGTATACTTATGCTCCTTAAGCCTTGAGCATGCCAAGGATATACAGATTCAGTGTGGGTATTCAAGGAAGAGAAGTTGCAGAAGACTGAGAGCTCATCTCTTCCCATAAGACCCCAACACTTTTTGGCTAATCCTATGCAGTGAACTGACTGGTTTGCTCAGTTTTGGGTACTGAAGACTTTGGATCTGAGATCTAGAGGCCAGATGCTGTTTTAGAAAATGCTGGAAGGCTGAAGAGGCACAGGAATACAGTGCCATTGTTACATGAGCTCTCTTTTACAGAAATGTGAAAGGTCCTCAATTAAAAATGTTACTGGTAACATCCTATGTCTAATATTTTTTTTTATATTTCAGAATATTTTGTATTGATCAACTACAGCAGTTCTCAAGAATAAAATGCTCAGAGAATTAAATAAATAAGAACGAAATGACAAATAACAGTTATTCGAGAGGCTTTGGACATGCTTAGAAACAATACTTTTGCAAAACTGAAGTTGTAGTCTGTCATTTAAACCTGGTTTATGAGTCAGTGTTAGCTGACCCATATGTGTAAGCCAATAGGTTCAGGCAGGTTAGTTGTCTGAATCCCTAACAGACTGCTCTAACTTTGCTTTTTCTCACTAGTTTCTGTTGAAACCATCAGTAACTTTCTCCTCTTTTCTTTCCAGCTGTATTTTGCCTTCATCTCATTTATCTCCTGAAATATCATCTTTCTGTGCCCCCCACATTGGTCAAAGTTTTGAGATATACCTGTCTCATCCTTTCCTTAAAGTGAATACACCTAATGTCTAAGTGAGTCGGATAAGAGCACAAATTACAAAATAACTATGAAAATTGGTAAGATTGGTAAGATTTAAATATTCTTATGGTTGCCGCTAAGGTAAATTTGTGAAAATTGTCTCTGATATATTTTTGACCCAGGCCAGTCAACAATGTGCTGAAATGCCCCTAGGCATGGTTGAAGAATTAGCACAGGCCAGATGCTGTTTGTTACAGGCTGTGTAACTATGCTCATCTGGATTTGGAGATCTCCAGTACTAGGGTGAAATCTGTAGTGTTTCACACACCTTTAATTCACTCTGCAGATGCAGCATTCTATTTCAGGGACTCCAGTATTCATACACAAGCTCCACCCTATGGCATTGGTACCTTGTATCATTGTCTTCCATCCATGCCTTGTGAATAAGAAATTCTTTAATTTGTGATGACTTTGTTGAAAACTAGAAAAAGGAGCTGGGTATCAAAATCCTGCAAAATTGCACAGTATAATCATGGCATGGACTTAGAGCCCTTAAAATTACAGTAACATAGATGTGTGTTTTGAGAGCATTAAGCAGTCCAATGCAATAAAGTTAGAACAGTTTTCTGGGAGCACATGTTGCCCGGCTGTAACAGGTACAAAAGTCACTTCCCATGAAAGGACATTTCACTCAAGTGTTTATTCCTCATTAACACAAATTTTATTATTTCTCACAGGGAACTGTGATCCTCTCAGAAGGTAAACAATTCTACTGTCAAATACCATTGATCTGAATTGTGCATAGATTTGTTCTTTTGTACTCTTTTAGAAAGGGCTACCTTGTGCATCAGGGATCAACTGCATACCTGAAGAAATGAGGAGTACATTGTTAGGGAAACCTGACATGGATGGCTTTCTAACTGTTGTACTTACAGTTATATGCAAAAATATCCTGCTGGTTTAGATCAATGACCTGATCTGCCAGACAAGACAGACCTCATTCCAGATTACCCATAATTAAAGGCCTATCTACCACTACATACCCTGCAATAAGCTGCCTTGTGAAAAAGCAGCCAGAGGGGGGGTCATGGATGGGGAATGCCCCGGCAGAGCTCACAGCTGCCTGCAGAAAAGCAGGGCTGGGAAGCTGGGCAGGAGCACAGGAAGGGCAGCAGGTCTAAGTGCTCCACACCAGTCTGCAGGAGGAGTAATGAGCAGGGGAGGGGGACAAAATGGGGGGAGGGGAACAAATATGGTGTTCTTTCTGTCAATTTGGTTTGTTCTCCTTCTCACAAAGACGTAGTGTGACAGTACTGGACACTGGGACCCAAGGGAACTGTATGCAGGAGCCCTGAACTAAGGGAGGCCTGGGGCATCAGGACCACATGGAGAAGGTTTTCCTTCTCTTTCTTCTTCACTGCACACCCTTGTAACCCCCTTCAATTTTTAATTGTATTTTTTTACTATTTGCAAGCTATATTTTATTTCATTGCCAGGGTTGTTTAATTCCAGTACAGCTCATCTTCTTATACTTTTTTCTGCAGAAATGAAAATTTGCTCTCTATAGGTTTGGGTTTTTTAAATGTAAATGCTCAACCACTTACAATGCCAAACTTCAGCATTTTCTCACCAAACTAAGCTCCTTCACTCCTTTAAGGCTCACATTGTTAAAGCTCACGGTGTGCAGATCTCAAAAGTGGATGTGATGAACTTGTAGTAGAGTCACCAGTTCCAAATATTGCCACCAGGTCTTTTTTCCTTCTTTTTTTTCCTTTTTTTTTTTCCTTTTATATATCAGGGATACACATTATTTTCTCTTGCCAGAGCACTAACTTGAAAATTCTCTTGAGAATCAGTGATAAATGGTTCCTTTAGATCTTTTTCTCTCTCCTGAGTCACAGTTTCTCCAGATTCTCTTATCACATGTTTATTATCTACAAAATTTATTTCCAAAGATACCACTTTATATTTGAGTGTATTATTCTTTTTTTTGACTTGTAAGTCTACCATGTTGTCTATTTTTAATTTTGCCTCAGTTCAGGTATGAAGACTTCAGTAAAAAATGTATTCTTTTGTTGTGTCTGTCTGTGTGTGTGTATGTAAGTATGTATACATATATTATATGTATGTACATACAAATGCACACACATACTCTTCACTGTTCCTTCACTTATTTGGTAACCTCAACTTATTTTTCATAAAATATTGATTCTCATTAATACTCATTTAAATGTGATAGGTTTCATTCATGCTATTAGTTACTATGTAACACTGCATACTTATTTTTATGTGCCTTTTGCATCTGGATGTTTTAACACAGAAATAAGAAAGCTGTAGCATCTCCTGTTTGTTCAGTCTGAGAGTTTTCTAAAATGTTCTTTAGCTACAGAATGCTTCAAACCCATCAGGGCATTAAAAACAACAGTTGAAGATTTTTGGAACCTTGACATGACGTCAAATAGCCAAGATGTTTTTATTACTCAGCCATAAGGCTCACTTGAACACTAAATATCCCAGAGAGTAGTGCTTTGTGACCTCTTAATATCAGCACTCATGAAGAATGTTTCATTTAACTTCTTCAGATCATTTACTTCCTGATTTGTGACAGACTAATGGAAATTTGGAGAATAATTTGGAAGCATGCTCATTTGCCTAAGTGAATATGAACTTGGATGAAACAGTTCAAGAGTAACTTATCAGATTTAAAATGTGGTTTTCAATTAACAAAATGTGTTTATAATGTAAGATGTGTCTAGTGAACAGTCCATATGATGAGCAGGTGGCCATCTTGAGATCGTCAAACATCACTGGCTGTTTGTTTCCCTTTACTACCTCTTTTTCCAAACTGATAACTCCAACTCCGGAATGATTTCTTACTGTGTTATATCTACCATTGCCTTTGTCTTTGAATTGATAAAAAACCAAAGAATTAAAAATTAAATAATAAAGTTAGAAATTCAATGCTATGCCTGGGATGATGCAACCTACCAGGCAGGTCACTAAAGCAGAACAGCAAAAAGCATTTAAGTGTGAGGAGGAATTCAAGCACTGCTCTACAAGTTATTGCAACATTTGTGTCTACAGGGGGGCTTCCACACCACAGCCATCTGTAATGCCTCATTTTGGGCATGGTATACAGCCTAAAAAAACCTGGGCATTTTGCCTTCAGACAGTGCAGAGAGAGAATAGCACTCCTCGGAATGGACTGTACCAATATCCTACTGAGATATCTGACCCAGCTTGTTAGAACAGCTTGTGAGAACACACAACTACCATAAAACGTTCTTCATGATACAGCATTCACACTGATCTGCAGGGCAGATTCTCTCTCCATTATGATTCCCTGTTCCTATTCCTTTATAGATGTCACCTCCTTTTCTTGAGTACTTTGACTGCACCACCTGTTTTTTTTATTTCAAATGATGCATACAAAATGCAAACACTGTTACTGACTGGACTTTCCTAATAAGTTGGTCCTGGGAGGCAGGAGGTCAAAGACATTGTTCCAGTTCCTAGTGCTATCAAAAGAGATTTTAAGTGAGATATCCATTTGTCATGATTCCTACCATGGAAATATTTCACTACAAAAGCAGGACAGAAACATCTGCAATGCTTTGAGTATGGTAATGAATCACTGTCACTACTTTCACTTCCCAGTTTTTCCTCTGGAATCATAAATCCTTTTGTGGATTTGTCATTTACCATGCTGAGAACCTCATTCACAGCAGGCTGAATACTAAAATTCGTCTGTCATAATTTTATTGTGTGGTCATTGTTTTTGTTTTGCTAAATCCATTTCTGTTTTCTCCTAACTTACAAGAGATCATGTCTTGCTAGTATTTGATCAGCTTTATGACTACATGACATATGGTGTATCTACTGACCATCCTTAAATCCAAGACATAAACTTCATCACATGAAATGGCAGTGGTATCTGCAAGAAGGCCGTGCATTGGAAGAAGGCAGAAAGTTCACCATTAAGCTTGCAATTAAAATGATCTGTCTGAAAGAGTCTGAGTTTGTTCTGAAACTAGTGCTCTGTGAAGATGAAAGATTAATTTTCTGTCTCATTTTAAAAGGAAAAATTTTTGTGATTCAAGCCACTGAATTTCAGACCTTCTATAGACCTTAAAAATTGTTCATCTGTTCCACATCCTTTCACATAAATCATAATTTGCTCATTAGTTAAGGCAGAGTTTTCAAACAGTGATATACAGGATTTGCATGAATTCAGACACAAGAAATTGAGTGGGCTCTTCTCTGCAGTTAAATTTATCTTTACATTGTTTTGTTCTGCAAGTTGGTTACTCCATAACAATAGAACATCTGAGGGATTCTTCCTGTAACGAGACTTTTTAATGCTTGCTTGCATGAGATGAAACATCAATTTGAGTTTAAATCAACATTTTAATAAGACAATCTCATGTTCTATAGATGTTACATTCCACCTACTTCTGAGAAAATAATTTATCTGAGAACATGGTTTCAGCTTCATACACTAAAATTAGTATGTAATGACCAAATCCAACTCTGATCCAGTATGCCCAGATCCCTCTGCAGAGCCTTTCTACTCTCCAGCAGATCAACACTCCCACCCAAATTGGTTTAATCAGCAAACTGATTGAGGGTGCCTTCAATCCCCTTGTCCAAATAATTGATAAAGGACTGGCCCCAATATTGAACCCTGAAGAACCCCACTGGTGACTGGCCATCATCTGGATGTGGCAGCATTCACCAGCACCCTCTGGGCCTGGCCATCCACTCAGTCTTAAGAGACATTTAGCATTATATTATTTTATTTGGCAACAAAAATAAAAACACCATACAAACAAACTAATAAAAATAGGTCAAAACCAAAATCCAATCAACCAGCCCAGCCCACCCCCCTGCCTCCCTCCACAAAAAATAGTTAATGCTGGGAGAAGACTGTAAAAAAAAAAAAAAGATAAGAAAAATTCCAGCCATGGTTAATTTGTGATTTAGGAGTCTCTGTTGTAAATGTTGTACCTCATAGGCCTTAATATATTTTTATTCCATGAAATTGTGAAACATTTCTATGAACTTATATGAATTTTTTTACCACACACAAGTGGTTTCATGGTATAGCTTTGTGTTGTCTAAATAATAATACCTTTTGTTTGTTTTCAACCTGTGTGACCTTTAGTTCTCTGCTGGAATAGACCGTGAATGATTGTTGCCTATTCACCTTCTTCATCCCATTTCTCTCTTTCAGACATCTCTACAAGGTCTTCTCTATTTCTAGTTACTTTAAGTACTTAGTTTTTTCCTGGAATCAATTTAATTTTATTAGAGAGAGGGATTTTTTTGCTATTACTCTCTTTAGGTAATGTCATCATTGAAACTCAGCTAAATTGATCTTTCCCACAGAACTACTTTTCCTTCACCCTTCTCTTGGCTTTTTTGACTTGTGATATTTTGCTCAACATATTAAAATGAGGCTTGTTGCTGTTGCTTCTATGTCGTTAAGCTGGAACTTCAGCAAAATTGCCTTTGTTGAAGTATTGTGCAGTTATATGCACTTTTTGCCTCTTATTTTGCAAGAGTGTTCTTAGAAATTTAAAAGCCAGAGGAGATTAGAAACGAATTTTTCTATTATAGATTAGACATCCATATTAACAGTGTCCTTCATGGTTTGCTAGACCCCGGGATTGCCAATAAATGCTACAAAACAGTGTAATCTGCTATCAAAAATAGCTCCTGCAGCAGTACAGATTTGTGTTGGAGGTCTCTCATTCTAACCCAATATCTATAAGAACTGATGATGCCTTAGAGAGCCTGGCAGGGCTGCAGGCTGTTACAGTGCAAATGTAAGGTCTTCTGAGATTATAGAGTTGTGTCTGTTTTCTATATCAAACATCAGTTGAAATAGCATAATATTTTAAGTCTGAGCTAATTTTTCTAAATACCACAGTAGGTTTGCAGAAATTCATATATGTGAGTAATCTGAAATTCTCTTGCTTTGAGGTATTTCCTTGAACAAAATTTATCTTTTTATCCTCAACTCAAAGATTTATTTTATAGGTCTTTAACTTTTAAGATAGATACAGCATTGGTCTTCATGTGCAGATTTAAATTTTGGGAATATAGCAAATCGAACAAGTCAGTTTAAAGCTTAATAATTTTAATATGGTTAATTGTTAAGGTTCATTGCTGCTTTTCTCAAGAGTTTTCTTTAACATCGGGACTGTTTTATACTAGTCTTGTACTCCATATTTAGACCATCACTGATCTGTGCAGTTTCACTGCTGGGCATGTAAGGTCTGACACCCTTTCTGCAGGAAGAATGGCTTAAGACAGACAGCTAACAGAAAATGTGGAGCAAAGGAGGGATATTCAGCAGGATATTTATCAAAATTATCTGCACTTACAATGACAATATGAGAATCTTGGATTAAAAAAAATAAGGCTGTTCTTGAGCAACTAATTTTTACCCTCTTAATTCTCTTTCATCAGTGTTCTATAACAGGATTCTGAATGAGCTCCAGTAAGAATAGGAATTCAGCTTTGCCTGTCTGTGTGAGTCCAGTGTAACTAAGACTTCACACAGGTTTTAACTAAAACTGTATTTGTGGCTGAGAGGGCAGTTGAATATTCATACTCAGAAAAACACAGAATAAATGTTGCCATTCAATTTTTTAATCAAAGACCAATTTGCTGTATGTAACCATTTAAGGCCCACTGTTGACAAACACTTCAACTGCAACCAATGAGCAAATGTTGAGATCTTTGTTTGAACAAACCTTGATTTAGGTATGCTCTTTTTGAGCTAAATGGGGAAGCTTTGATTTTTGACTGTGAAACAGCAAAGAAAATCAAACCTGTTTTTCACTTTAAGGAAGACTGTCATCTCTCAGAAATTAAACCTGTAGTACTTGTGAAGTATATGAAAGGATATAGTGCAAGCTTTTTATTCTATTAGGTGTTTGGAATGGATCTGCTTTTCTCAATGCTTTGGTGTGCCTTAGAAGAAGTCAATCTCCTTTATACTTTCTTATGTAAGGAAACATAATCTTAAAAGATTTACAATTTGGAACAGGATAAAGAGGTATTACAAGTTTGACTTCTTGTCTGCAATATTAAATCCTCCAGCCAAAGAGCATAAAACTACTTTTCCAATAGAGGGCTGTTCCCCTTTGCTCTGTCCTTACTTCTCAACCATGTCCACTCATCTTTGCAGTGAACAGGTTACGGATGATATTCCCAAACCACTTTAATAACATCCGGGAGTTTGTCCTCCAGTCAGTTCGCAGGCTCCTGGGTTTCTTTTCGTCACCATGTACCTCAGCCTCAAGCTCCAGGATGCTCCCTGCTACGCGCGTCCCACTCACGCTCCACCGCATGGCAGAGACCAAAACGCTGATCTTTGGCTCCACCTTGTGATCTCCCTGGCATGACCAGCGAAGAGTAAATGAGAGAATCCTCAGTTGATTCCCGATCTGATTTTGATCTCTCCGCCTATATAGGAAAACGAAAAAAAACCAGCCAAATAGATTCATTAGGTCAAACTACTGATTTTAAAAGAAGCAATAGAGATGAAAAGTGTAACTAAAGAAAAATAGCTAGACTCAGAGAAAAAGACTAAATAAAAAGTGCTGCAAGGAAATTGGTGGGTAACCTGAGGGTTAGCATCTGAATTCCAAATGGTTATTTTGGTAAAGCACTAATTATAGAATGCATAAAATTCGACACAAAGTTGCTTATTTGTCGAATAAATTTTATTTAAAAAGAAAAATTAATGAAAACCAGTTATTTTACTATGTAATATGGCAACTACGTATATATCTATATATGCATATAGATATATGTATTTAATATGAACTTGTTTTCCTTCTCATTTTCAGTTCTGATGTAAGAACTGACTACACAGTTATTTTTTGGTTCCCAGCAGGAAAAAAATAAACAAGTCAAGTATTAACGTCAGTTTCTGCTTTGTGGGAACATAACTGTGGCCAAAAAGATTTTGAAACAATCTGCACTGTTAAAGCTTGAGTGGGTACCAGCGCGTAAAGCTGATAGCATAAACTGGGCCCCTGGAAAGTACTTGGCTTTCATAATTCAGCACAGTTACTGCCAACGATAAAGTACAGAACTGTGGAAGATAATCTCCTCAGCAGACAAAAGGTCAGACAATAAAACTTTTGCTTGCCATTTTCCAGAAGAAATTCATCATATTAACTCATGAAATGTAAATGATAAGGGTGTTTTCACATTGAATTTCTATAGGCAATATAGTTTCTCTTGATTTGTTTTTTTTTTATTTTGGTAGGATATGAAGCTAAAAAAATATTTCAAAACTTTCAATTTCCACTTGACATAGTGCATGTGAAAAATGATACCTTTTGGAGAGTTTATATATTTGCACTGCTGTTAGAACTGCCAGAGTGCCAGTACTGAAATGGAGAATGCAGCTCACGTCAACTGAGTGAGCATATTCATTGTGCTGCTTTGATACCACAGTTATCTATGGATAGGAGCATAGATTAGGGTCTGATTAATTGTTATTAGTTTGGCCATTTCATTGTCTTATGTGCAATCACTAATTTACAATCAAATCAGTGTAGTGCACAGAGAAGTTCAAAATGAATGGGGGTAAAATATTGATGAATTTCTAATATATAGGCTATGTGCTACTGATATTGTGAGAAAGTATTATGTTATAAAACAGTTACTTGTATCATTGTGCTAGAAGCTTCTCAACATGTAAAAGAAAAGTAATAAGTAAAGAAGGTAAAAAGAGAAAGTGAATTACTTTGAACTTCAAAAACATAGTCAGAACATGGCTGGAAATCTAATTTTAAAGTAAAATTTGCCATATACAGAAAATTATTTATAGTCTGGCTTATAATTAGAAGATGAAGGTATATATATTTTCAACCGTTATCTCTTCTTTCTTGTAGATGAAAGTTTTCATTATTTTGGGATTTTCAGCAGCTATAGCCTTCACAGCTGTTTTCTTTTCTTTCCTTCAAAGCGGGAAAGCCACCATCTTTGGTAAGTAACAGTAAAAATACAAGGTGGTTTCTAATGTTGACTGTTAAGCTGAAAATACACTGACACTGCAGACAGTTTAGCAATGGCAGTATAGCCCAATCTCTTTTGTGTGCAAAATACATTATCTGGCTTTTCTGAGAATTCTTTTCTGAGCATTCCATGGAGGTTTTCTTTTAAACTGCAGTTTCATAAACTCAGTAAGTAAAACTTTGTATGTGTAATGTATCTCAATCACTTCTTTGGTTAGGACTGATTTTACTTTCTTAGTGGCATTCATATGTCAGATGAGATGTTGCCAAACGTGATTGCTGGGTTACTTTCCCCATCTGCTAATCATCCCAGCCTAGAGGCCATAGTTGCCATAGGATGTCCCACCTGGCACCCTCCTGGCTGTTCCACAAGGGTGCTTCTCTCCTGGAAATCTGTTGACTACAGGCACCCTGTGGATTTTAGAGCATCTCAGATTGTGATATTCCCTATGTTCAAAAAATATAATTTGTCATTTTTACTATCATTTGCTTCTGCTCAATTTAAATCAGTAAAATCTAATAAACTAGAAGTGTAGTAAATACTAGACTGAATTTTAAAAGAAATCTGTAGAAACTGATTTTACATGAAATTCGGGCAGAGATAGCAATGAAGCAGGATTTCAAACCATGGTCTCTTATATTATATAGCTGTATACATGATTCATAAGTGGTGGTGATATGATTCTCTAGGAAAGTTTTCCTAACCCAAAGTTAGTGTAGAATCACAAATAAAATAAAATAAAATTATATGCAAAACAATTTAAATTAAAAACAATTTCCCATACTTCTTATAAGAAATCTTTTTTGTACCATCACTGCAAAACAGGAGAGCAGGTTTTCTTTCCATAATGGATTCTTTACTTTGAGCTTCCATACAAATTCCTTGGAAAGATGTGGCCAAAAATGACCACATTATGTCATCTGTTAGTTAATACAAATGAATCCAAGAATAATAGAATGGTTTAGGTTGGAAGGGACCTTAAAGATCATCTAGATCCACACCCTCTGCCATGTGTAGGGATGCCATTCACCAGACCAGGTTGCTCAGGGCCTCATCCAATCTGGCCTTCAACAGTTCCAGGAATGATGTACCCACAACTTCTCTGGGCAACCAGTTCCAGTGCCTCACCACCCTCAAAGTAAAGGATTTCTTCCTAACATCTAATCTAAACCTGCCCTCTGACAGTTTGAAACCTTTGCCTCGCATCCTGTCCTATATGACGTCCCTCTCCCTCCTTTTCATATCCTTCCCTAAGGCATAGGAAGGCAACAATAAAAAAAAATGTACATGGATTATAAAAATAGAATAGATTAAATATGATTTTTTTTTATAGTGAGTGTTCTTGATGAGACTGTACAAGATAATGTTTGTTGCTCAAGAACCACATTTTTGAAGACATTGTATTGGTACCAAATTCATGCTTCTGAGAAAAGGAAGAGACACTGGAATTTAAGTATAGCAAGTGGGTATTCTCTTTTATGTCAGAGTCAGAATCAATGTCACACAATGAGAAATACTTCAAACATATTATATTTCTCAGAGCCAAGCCTTCTAAAAGTAATTTAAAAATATGCAATACTAAATTCTAAAAGACTTACTTATTGTATAGCCTATAAAAATTGGACTTGTTTTTTTGACATAGACTCAAAAAGGTCTTCAAAAGTAGAGAAAATCCAAGTGATAACACCAAATGAATCATCTGAATATTTTATTATGCATAGGTGAAAAAGAGAAATAACTACTGCTATACTTAGATACTGAAAACTTTAGTAGAGTATAATTTAGCCTAGGAGAGATTACACCTCATCACACATTTCTCTTCCTTGAGCTGAGTGCCCTATTCAAAAAATAGATTATGGAAATAGCACAGTATGGACTACAGATAAAACCTGCTCCTCTAAAATTACGCTGTATACAAATGATGAACAATTGTACATAAATGATTGACATTGTCTTTTATGATTTGTTTTCTAAGAAGAAATGGGCCATCCCACAAAATTCAGATGGAAATAAAGCAGTTGGACTTTAAACACAACTGATTCTTTTATTATAAATCAACATGTACACAAAAGAGGGAAAAACTAAGCCTCATAACAGCATTATGCAAAATAGCACAGCTGAAGAATTATTATGTTCATATATATCTTTCCATCAAACATAAGTAAAGAAATGAGAATAGGGCTTTCATGCACTGGCCCAATTCCAGGTCTTAATTTTGCTTGAATACCGACTGGAATTCTTCATGTGGCTCAGACCAGAGCATATTACCTGTGAAGGAGGGTCAGGTTTGTCCTGTCAATCCAAGGACAGTTTGATGAAAAATACATATGAAGCCTAAGGAATACAACTGCATACAGAGAATACATGTTTCAGCTGGATCTATTACATTTGGTCCTATATAACATATCCATAACTGGATTTATTCTTCAGGCAAGGAAATCTAAATCCTCAAGTCTTATAAATTATGGAAGAATTTATTTACCACCCGTATCTTACCTTTTAGAAAGCTCAGAAACCACAATATTAACTTCAGGAATAAAATATTGATGGAGATGGTTTTAAAAGGCAAAAATTGTACCTTAATATTAGAAACTTGTACATTTTTTAATTGTAAATATTTTAATAAATATGCTACTTATTAATATCTTTCTTTTGTCTTTTTTTTTCCCTGTTGAGAGCAAATTGAAGATAACTGCATTACTAAGGCTATCCAGCAGGGTTCTAGTCTGGTGGATTATGCTTCACGGAATGAAATTAAAAGGTAAAAAAAAAGTGAAGGATGTAGTCAGGAAAAAGTTCTCATAACAAAAATCTTGATGTCAACCTTTCTGTTTCTTTAAGAACCCATATAATCACAAAATCACTGCACCCATTACCTTTGAGGGATCTGGTCTAGAGGAAGGTGACCATGCCCATGGCAAGGGGGTTGGAACTAGGGGATCTCTAACGTTCCTTCCAATCCAAACCATTCTATAATTATGTCACTGATCATCTGATCCAATATGACCTTGTGCATTATCACCATATAAGTTGCTCTCTTAAAATGTGAGACAAAATAAGAAACACAAAAACAAATATGGATGTTTTTCTGAACTAAATAGCACAACAAATTCCATTAACATGTGGCTTTAAAATCATACTTTCATGGACCTATTTTTGAGCATTAATTATGTTTTTGCCAGTGCAGAGTGAGACAGATACAACTCCTATGGCATCAGGAGCCAACCCCTGTTGCCTTAAATTGGACTGTTAAAGTGAATTTCATATTTCCCCTTCCATCTACAACAGATGTAAAAAAAGATAAAGGAAAGGAAATAAAACACTAATCTTGGACTGTGGATAGGTAACAAATTAGGGGAAAACTCCTTTGTGCTTGAGTTATAGTATGAGAATGAGCTCTTTCAACAATTTTCTGACTAGATTTCTGTGCAATACAAAATTAATTTCTCTCCAAAATTTGGAACATGTCAACTAAGTTTTACAGGGTACAATCATCACACTTTTGCTTAGATTTTCCAGAAGACTTATCCCTGTAATTTGAAAACTAGTCATGATTTGCAGAGGTCTGTGGGTGTTGACTACTTATACAGACAGAACTTGTAAAGAACTGTTGTCCCTCTGTATGTAGAGACTGAGGTCACTCTTGGTTTTTAGTGTTAGTATTTTGGTGACAATCCTAAGGCATTTAAAATTTAAAAACATAAGTCTGAAGCTTTCAGTGACTCAGCTGCCTCATGTAATAGATGGAGATACTGATACTTATCTGTCTCTCAGGATATTGTCGCAATTATTTGGTCAATATCTTAAATGTGATAAATGCGAAGATAAATGCTAAAGATAAATGCTTAACAATGATTATTTCAATTAGGAATTGAAATTTTATTAGGAATAAAACTGAGACCACTTATCCCAGACACAAGACTATTAAGATTCCTTTGAAATACTGTGTATGTGGATATATAGACTTTAAAGAGAATTGGTGCTCAGAAGTCCTATTGATGATTGAGGATGGTCTTGGGTATTAAATGATACATGAAAGCAAACCTACTCACAGCAGTGAGTTGGGAGACTTCTTTTGTGACTATCCTGCACAAGGTGTTCCACTTAGTGCTGCAGACTCTGCTCACCCCAATAGTTTCTTTCTCATCCTAAAGGCTTCCCACAAAATGAACTCTTGTTGTGGGTATCCAACAGAAGCATAGTTTCTCTTTTAGAATTTTCCTTGCAGAACAAGATCACAAAATAGCCTTCCTCTTTGCCTTCCCAGTGTACTTTTCAATCAAAATATACCTTAATACCTTAAACACTGTAAACTTACAGCATATCCAGCTTTATTGTTATGAAAATAACACAGACAGCTTTATTGTTATGAAAAAGTTCTAAAAATGTATACATTGCAAAACCTTCTGTGTTTATCTCAATTATAGAACGATCCAAGGAAGGGGAATAGCAACACCTACTTTGCTGCTGGCTTTCTCAAAATTTCCTGAACAAGAGAGTCACGCTATTTCCCAAGCAGCTGAACGAATGGAAATGTCAATTCAAGTGGTGAAACAAAAGGTTTGCCAGAAGCACAAACGTTCATTGCATCCACCTGGTAAATACAGTATATTGACATTGGCAAACCACCCTATTGATTTGTTGACTGCTGTCTTTTAGATTAAAGTTCAGTTAAGTTCACTTTTATTTTATTTTGCACTTTCCTTTGTTCTTGAAAGCACCTCAGGTTCACTTTTTTCTTTGCTGGAGTGTGGGTGGTGTTATTATGAGCTGAGGAGAGCCAGTACTACACTATTGGCATCCTATGAACTCATGACTGTATATTTGTATTGCCTATAAATCAGCCTGCATATCCTCAGTGGTGCAAGCTGCTTTTTACAGTGAAAGATCTATCTTCCCCAGCAGTTTGGGTTTAGTGCTTGATCTTCTATCACACTATGGCACTGGCATTTTCAAACACACTTCCTCTCAACATATGCATATCCCTCTTTAAAAAAAAAACATGTTCTTATTTGCACAACTAATTTTATAAGGCGTCACTGTTGCACATTTATTTACACTTTAACTAGGTTTTTTTAATATTAGATGGGGAAAGAAAGAGAGATAGTCCAGAAAGCTCAATGTTGTCTAAGAAAAACACTTGCTGTTAATTAGAGATAAATTTCAAGGTGTCTGACTGGTGTCTGGAAGGCTGAAAATATCAGAAACATTGACTTTCCCCCCCCCCATAATTTAGTTCTGGCACTTACATGGAGTGTTCTGTCTTAGTATTAGAACATTTTTTTCCAAGACATAGAAGCATAAGTGTGCTGTAGACAAACAGAAAGCTCCACAGTCATTATTTTATTTCCTTGCAGAAATATCTGGCTTACTAAACTAATGGGACATTTGTAGAACTAAAAGTATATCTCTACCTATATGTTGTGCATATATTTATATACACACGCATAGATACAATTATTTTTGTGCTGTGCAATTTCAAAATAAATTGAATTTCTAAACTGCAGAAGTGCACAAAGCTCTTGTTAATTTTCAGACCTGAAACAACATTAAGAGAATGTGAATAGACATTGTACAGTCTATGTGCCACAACAGAATAGTTTTACATGAGTTAAAGAACTAAATCGACTTTAAAGAAGACATGTGAGTCTCTAGGCAGCCCAGATAACTGGGGAGATAGGCTCTGAGTATAATTTTGAACCTGAACTAACATAGAAGTACAGCTCTATCCACAAATTTGACCTGAGTTATAAGTACATAATGACAAGATTATGTAGCCAGTCTAACAACCTATTGTCTCTCTATTCTCACTACTGCTTTGTACAGGTTCTAACTGCTCAACAGAACATTTTTTGAGCTAATTTGGTTCTTGAACCTTTATTGTTTGTTTTTGTGACTTAATATTTTGGTTTGAACAATGGACTAAAGCAGCTTACTTCAGAGTTGAATAGGCAGAACAAATAGATATCGGGACTGGGCAATATGCATTAGCCAGTGGGGAGACAAGAGCAAGGGTTATATGTTACCTCTACCCTCATCTTTCATCATGTGGTGGTTGTAGTCACTTTGAATGCCAAGGGTTCTCTGAGTTTAGGAAGGATATTCATAGAATCATAGAAAGGTTTGGGTTGGAAAGAACTTAGAGACTCCCTAGTTCCAGCCCCTGCCATGGGCAGCATCACCTTCCTCTAGACCAGGCTGCTCCTGTTTCAGGCACATCCACTTCCGACTGGCCATACATATTTCAATACCTGCAGAGGTGAGAATCTCTGCAGCTTACACAATGGTGTGGCTTTTTCCCTCATCATCAGGTGCTCACTGGGAGACCCATCTTGGATTATATCAGAAATATATTTATAACATGCTGTCTACTGGTATAAAGGGGCTTGATTTTACCTAGATTCCAAATTCCAGCTAATAATTCTGATTCTCTTCCACTCAACACTGAATTCTATAGTCAGCTGCAGGGTCTTTAAATTTCTGCATCTTTTCAGTCCCACATTTTTCCTCCTTGGCATACACTTGAATAGCATTTTTTACACCTTTGTTGTAAACACAGGGACCAGGAAAGCAAAGGATTAGAACATTGGAAAAGAAGGAAGCAGTGAGCAGGTCAACCTTAGTTCTCAGCTGAGACCTCTTTCTTCCCATTCTCTATGTATCAGCTAATAAAACCAGCTCTTCCTCTAAGTCCCTGACAAAGCCTCTTGCAGCACTTCTCACTAAATGTTCCTTCCAAGGAAGAGGGAGAATTCTGTAGATGCAGCTGAAAATATTGCCTTTTCTACTCTAGCAGCTAAATCCAATAGAGCAAATTGCTTATCTGGGTTCTTCCTTTCAGATCATTTATCAGCTGATCTGCTCACTATGATTGCTAATATTTCTGGATGCCTGCCTTATATGCTGCCACCAAAATGTCCAAATAATTGCTTAGCTAATAAATATCGACTCATCACTGGTGCCTGCAATAACAGGTATGTATGATAAAAATTGTGTCCTGAAAAATCCTTCTTTCTCATTCTTTAAACCCAAGAAGCTGTGTTTAATTTTTCTGAGGAAATTGGTGAGGGGTGACTGATGTTGATCAGTTAACTTTGGCATCAGCATGTCCATAAATGAGGTGCCTGTGAAAGTTCCTGGAGGAAGAACTCGTCATTTAAACTATGGTCCACTACCTTTTATAAAGAGGGTTTCCCTCTGAAAACTTCTAGGATTATGTAAGGAACTTTATATTTCGGGAGAACTGATTTAGTAGATGCCTTCTTCTATATAAAAAGAAAACTTAATTCTAACCCAGGATTTATTTTTGATTGAATTGGATAAAATTATATAAAGCAGGAAAACAATATTACTTTCCAATGAGAAATATGTTTGTATTTTCCCACAACTCTAACAGTTGGCAAGCATGAATCTAAAAATTCTAGGTGTTATCTTTATAATTTTGCATATCTCTTTGTGTATGTTTAGTGGCTATTTTTTATAACGAGTATCTGCTTGTTGCCTAATCTATTTGGCAATTGTTTCCTGCAAAACCCAACATAATAAATGTGCCTGTCTTTTCAAAACCCTCCAATGCAAGGAGTGTAAAACTGAGAATGAGAACCCTTTTGAGTACAAGTGTACACAATATTTGTACTCAAATACAAATTTTGCCTCTGGATACATAGACCTAAGGTCACAAACTGAAAGGTGGACTGTAGGTTTACAAGTGAAGTGCTACAGAAATGAAAATGGAAGGCCATTCTCATTGTACAGGTTAAGGTCCTCTGCAATGTGGTGAATAAAGAGCAGTACAATTCTGCAGTTTTATTATTCAGTGAGTCTGGTTTTATGAGATTAATCCGTTTTGCTACATCACAAGTCATTTGCAAGGAACGTGCCTGATCGATTCTTTGCTGAAAGGACACAACCTGATATACATCAGTGTTATAAATCTAACTATGTGGATATCCGTGCCTGGATTTCCCCCAGGCATGTTCAGAGTTGCTTGGAATCTGAACTAGCAGCTAGTACAATATTTGCACTGGCAACTCCATCAGGGCTTGAATACATTGGCCAAGATTCGTGCAGCTGAACATAGACACATGGCTGAAGCTCTTAATTTACAGGCGTGGCTGTGTAGTCTTTCTCCCTAGAGACAGAGAGAAGCACTCTGTTATAGGTAAGGTAAAAGACCTTTTTCTCCTCTGTGACTGACAATACTAGGATGTGTACGGGCATTTCAGTCTGGTGTCTAAAGCTGGGTAGGGTAAATATGATTCACTGAGTCTGGTCTGCAGTCACTCTGTTCTATTTTGTATATTTTTACGCTTGTACCACGTCAGGACTTAAACCAACTGCTCATATTTGGTGGTATTTTAGACTCTTTGCTCTAAAAGTCTGTAAAAGATGTAAGGCCACAAAAACCCCTCCAAAACCAAAGGCCTTGAAACCAGTGAATCAGATCTTAACTGAGTCTAAGACTTTGTGAGCTCCTTGAAATATCACTACTTCTACTGAAATACATCAGCTTGAAAAGCTCATAGCACTGTAATGCAAATAACATATTTTGTGATGTAAGCCAGCTTCAAAGACTTTGGACATTAAATAAAATACCAGTCTGTGCTTTTCCTTGCTTTACAGCTTTCACTTTCAGGCAGACAATATATCAAGACTTATGTTGCATCTGTACTTTTGCTCACTCTGTTTGAATATGTAGCTGTACTGTAGATCAGTAAATGCTGCATTTTATGAGTGAAATTTAGAAACAAAATTTATAGTGGGATTAATTGTGTGTCCACAAGAAAAAATCTTTTTTAATCTGTTTAGAAGTGAGCAAGGAAATGCTTTAGAGATGTTCTGCTCAATCTGTTTGCAGGTTTGGGACAAATCAGATCAATTATAAAGGATTTTTTTCCACAGGACTGAGATTGCTTTGTTTTAGTGTGCACTTCCTAGAACAAAGGTGTAGTAGAATAGCATAAACATGACTTTCTATGGAGAATATCAACATAACATCAGACATTCCCAGCAGCTATTATCCACTTTTACTAGTAAGAGATATTAACAGATTCTAGTTTCCTTTCTGGCTAAACAAGCAAAATAAAATTGCATTATTTTAAAATTAAGAATAAAGAACCAAAGGAAAATCCAATGAGCTATTTTTCCCATTTTTTAATCCCAACTAGCTAGCATTGGTCTGTGTATTATTTTAGTGTCTAGTACAATGAGAGGAATTAATGGGTGAAGGAATTACAGATTGTAAAGAAATGGACTCTCACAGTGCAATTGGCTTCACCTAATGTTAGCTTTCAGAGGTTGTTATATGTCTACTGCAAGGCTGCATCTTTGGCTATTCTTGATAATGAGAAATAGAATGGAATCACAGGATTGCACCCAGGAACTGTCTGACTTTATGGCTTGATGGACAGGCTGTTAGATAACCACGTAACTTTTTGTACACCTAATATTTGGGGCATCTGGGAGGAATTTTATTTGCAGCATTTCTGTTTCATTGTTGTGTCATAAACCATTCTCTCAGGTAAGGACCTGATGCTCAGTCTGGAGGTTCAGTACCAGCAGAATTAGGAGAATGATTATGGCTCACCTAGTGGAAAGAACAAGCAATCCTGACTGAATCCCTTGACTTCCATGAGAAGGAATTGAGATGTTTCCTTTGAGTTAGCTAATTCACCTCAGTGCAAGCTAAGTGTTCAATTAGCAGCAGGCTTATTTTCCAGAAGTGTCCCATGTTTCCAGAAGTTACACGCATGATAGCTCAGCACAACATAAAACATCGTAAATTCCAATTATTAAGTTCCCATATGGTATTCATTCCATCTACTTGAAACTAGGCAGAACATTAAAATACTGTTGAAAAGATAAACATCTGGATAGTGAATGGCAGCTTAAGACTCCTGGCTGCTTCTCAGGCAGCCAAAACAAAATCCAAATGTTGGAATTCCAGTAAGTAAATGAAAACTCCCACTTTCCATAAACAGCATATATAGTAGTCAAATTTGAGTACTTTATAAAGCTATATGGTAGCAAAATCTCTTATTTCAGCTGCCTTTTTAACTCAAGCAAGATTCCAAGACATTAACATGTTTAATGCAATAATAAAAAGGCATGTGAGAGGGGTTTTACTAAAGTAGTGTTCCAGTGATCTGCTAAAATACAAAAGCAATCAGGAGAAAAATCACTGGTTAAGCAGCTACATTAACATTTCATTATTTTTAATTGAGTGAAATAGCACTACACTATGTGCAGTATTTTATGCAATTTCAATAAAGGCAAATCAACTGTAACTAATTTGAATGCTTTATTAAAGCATACTTCAACCTTCAAGTGTGAATTATTGTGGATAATTAAGTGTATTACTGCACCATATAGCTTGGCAAATTGAGTCTCTTCAGTGTGCTGGAGATCAATGAAATATTAATATAATAATTGTTTAGCATACTGATAGACATATAAATGTATGTTTTAACACTGTATTTCTACCAACATTCTAGAAATATTTCTGGTTTTCTGTGGCTTACTTTACAATTTTAGACAACTGAGTGCACTGCAAAAAAAATATTTATTCTTTTTAATGTGCATATATATTTAACAATTATGAAATATATTGAACAAGACATTTAAAAACAAACAAAAACAAATCCTAAAATTTCTAATATTCATGATAGAGGGAAAATTAATTGGGTCAAGCCCAAGGCTCACTGACTATACTAATAAATAGAAATCACCAAGAATAATTTGCTGACCCTCAAATTAAATATGACCTGATTATTGCCACCCTCTTATTTTCACACATTTGTCTACACTTTTTTACTCCTCTTCCCCCTTCCAGGCTGGCTGTGGGATGACAAACTGTTATGCAATGATGCCAAGATGTGCTCAGGCAGGCGACATTCAGAGAAAAGCAAGTTGTTGTGAGAAAAAACACACTGCAGTTAGGGCTGGCAGATTAGCATAGGTCAGTTCCTGGGCTTGTGCACAGGCCCTCCAAAAGTTGGAGCCAAGAAATTGGAACAGCTTCAACCAGAGGGAGCTTTGCCACTGGTTTCAGGTCCCATCTCCTCAGCCCTGGCTCCTTTGTTCTTGCTAAATGATTTCTTCTCTATGACTAGTGTCCATTTTTCATTTAAGCTTTCTTCACCTGTACTTTAGGGTTTTTTCATCATTTCGTAAGTTTTGATTTCCTCACTTTTACTCTACACAAACATCTTTTTAAAGATGCTAGCAAGGGCCCCTTGAGAGTTTATCTGACTTTATGGGCAGTGAGGACACTATCAGGAACTCACCCTCACAGCAAGTATTTAAAAAATGTCAAAAAGTAACCGACTTAGGTTATAAACATGAGTAAAATAGTAACAATTCATTAGCAATTTAAATTTTCATTATTTTCCTTTTGAGTAAACTTAATGTTGGCTTACATGAAGACAAGTATTTTATGCCCTTTCAAAGATTGCTACATGAATATCTTATTGTAATGACATATTGCTCTGTGGCTGATGATTATTACATATTATGTTATTATTATATGTTTGTGGTCAGGTCTTATATTCAGAACATAAATATTATATATTATATATTATATTCATATATATATTTATAAGTTCATATATAAATGTATATATTATATGTATATTAGATTTAGAATATATTCAGAGGTTCTGCTGCTGCTGTTGCTTTTGAAGGATTTTTTGTTTTGTTTTTCTTTTCATAGGGAACATCCTAGATGGGGAGCATCCAACACAGCTTTGGCAAGGTGGCTTCCAGCAGCCTATGAAGATGGCCTCAGCCAACCTCGAGGATGGGATCCCAGGGTCCGATACAATGGATTCCAGCTACCCTTGGTTAGGAAGTGTATCTCAAGATCACTTGAAACACCTACAACTGGGTTATTATCATACCTGCCACCACAGACCTCCATTTACATCAGTAAATGAAATATCTGTGTAAAATACTTCAGAAGTATCTGTGGAGCTCAGTTTAGAAGCCAGTGGCTTTGCTAAAGCATGAGTTCAGCCACATGGTGAGAGGTTCCCTGCCCCTGGCTGGGGTAAGCCCATGGAGTAATGCAGGGGGCACTGATTGTCCTGGCTGCCCAATTCTCCAGAAAGTGCTGTAGGGGAGAGCAGGCAGGGCAGGAGCCAGGCAAATGCCTGGTCTGGCAGGCACCAGGCAGCCAGCAGACAGGGTGATGATTGCTCAGGTAGGGAATAGACGCACAGGGGACCTGATTTTGACCTTCTCACGATGAAATTGTAGAATAGAGGGAAGTCTACAAGGATTAATGCTGCCATGGCAAGAGGCAATGGTCACAAGTTGCTCTAGAGAAAATTTTGTCTTGAAACAAGAAATTAAATTTTGGCATAGGTTTTTGTTGGAACATGGATTCCAGCCTAGAGAACTTCTGGCATATCCCTCATGGGAAATACCCAAAATTTGTCTTGATGGGGCTCTCAATAACCTAATCCCTGCTTTCAGTCTAAAGCTACACGTTATAGTCTGCAGAATTCCCTTCCAGCCTAGACATTCCAGCAATTTTATGATTCTTTGTTTTAATAAGGGCATCTTTATTCAGGGAAGGAGGAGGAGGAAAAGAAGGTTGGTTGGGTGCTAACTAAACAGATATAAAGCACATAGACAGGCCAGCATGTGTGTAGGTACGTGCATGTGTGCCATTCCTCATAGGCTAGCCTTAACTGAACAGGTATTGCTGTCAAATCATAACTTCATTTTTTCGCTAGTCCAACTTACTGAGCTTAGAAAGTATTGCAATATTTATGGATTTTAGCACCCCATATACTTACAAAATAGCAGACCTACCGTAGAGGGAAGTTCAAAAAAAATATTTGCACAGAAGACTGGGTGAAAAATTCTCCAGTGCAGTGTACAATGATTTTGGGCTGGATTAACAATTTGTGATTTGTCATCATTGCTTTGAAACCTGACTTTTAATGGACTCAAAGTCTTGTTATTTTAACCATTGTATGTTTAATAAGGATAAGCAAGAGAATTTAGTGTTAATGTCACCTGCAACTCATGTTATTAATTAAATAACATTGTCTCTAAGCTGCACAATTTAGCGCTCTGAGATGAAAATCTGACATTTACACAGGCAAATTTCCTGTAGATAGTACAAACTGCCTTTTTCTAGATTCATTAGGGTATGTTGGTAAAGTAAAACACTCAAAAAAGATTATATAACTGTACTGAATCTGATCATCAGTGTCTCAGAATCAGCAAGGTTCTCTGCTTTGTTTTGGAGTAAGATGGGGTAAAACTGATGTCATAAATGTTTTTTCTCATTTACATAATTGTTCTTTTTTTGCACTTTTAGCTATCTAACTATATCCTTTTTAAAGTAATGTGAAAATATTGTGAAAGTGATAGATAAGTGTGAGGATTACTATAAAGAAAAACACTGATAAGTAAATTTTACTAACTTAAAAAAAAAGTTTGTGCTTTGTGGCCACCAAAGCTATTAAAATACTGATCTAAAAATTTGAATTCCTGATGAGCTGTAGGTAGCTTGTTCTAGACTATTTCAGTATATATCCTGATGATGTTCCTAACTAGTCCCATGTTGCCTGTTGTTCTTACCAATTCTATTTAACTGAACCTGCCTTATACATTCATTATATAGCCCTTATATTTATTACAGGCTCTGTGAGTCTATTTTATGTGCTGCCCTTTCAGTTGCATAACTTCCCAGGCAGCTGTTATTTTCCAGGGAATATTTTGCAGCATGAGGGAGGAATCTGTGAATAATGATTCCCTTAACATCTCCACAAACTGACTGCTGATTTTGCTGTGATGGTTTTGCTTGGTTATTAATATAGGCTGGACATACGTAGCATAGATATCTCCATGTGCTCCGCCTCAGAGCATCTGTATCTCTGTGCATCTTGCACAGAACTGCATCAGAAATATTTTTTGGCTTCTGCCTGTCTGGAAAAAGGAAGCTGAACTTTCAGCAACAATGTTTTTGCAACCTACCTCATGTCCTGGGCTGCATATGCTCCTCTGTTTATGTACGGAGCAGCTCAGACCTTCTGCGTATCAACAGTGTTTTGAGATTGTCCAGCAAATCCTTTTGTTTAAGGAGGAAAAAACAGAATAAATAGGAAGAACACTTTTACACAGTTTAAAATAAATGTGTGGTGTCCAAAATTCTCTGGAAAGAAACAGATCAAAGATACACTGCTCACTGGCGAGCATATAGAAAAACTCAGCTGAAACATCTTTGAAACTGCTTGTGGCACCTTGATCTCAGCTCCTGAACAGAAATAAGAGCCTGAAAGAGGTTAGATTTTATATTGCTGTTGGATATTTTTTGTTGTTGTTTTGTTTTGTTTTGTTTTTTGTTTTAAGCAAACCATTAGAAGCACTCTACAATATGAAGTTGGGGAGGGGGAAGATAGTTTTTATCACTACTTGTTCCCCCTTCTCTGTTCTCCCTACTCTTTAGTGTTTTATTGTTTTGTGAGAGGTAAAAACTGTTTGGCACTCAAGGTAAATGAGTTCTCTTCTCAGGTTCGTGAAGTGACAAGAAAAATTATTCATGCACCTAATGAGGCTGTTACTGAAGACAACCTGTATTCTGATATCATTATGGTATGGGGACAGTACATAGACCATGATATTGCATTCACACCCCAGAGCACAAGTAGAACCTTCCTAAGTGGGATGGAGTGTCAGATGACTTGTGAGAAACAAAACCCATGTTTTCCAATAAAGGTAAGAGTCTAACCTTAATTCTTCAAGAGAAATTCCAGGCTTTAAACAGGTGAGTAAAGTCAAGAAACATTAGAGCAGACAATGATAGAAAAATAGAAACCAATACAACTATTAAATGAGAGGAAGTCATTTAATTTTTTTTTTTTTAGATATAACAAACAATAGTTAATGTACTTAATAAAAACATCAATTTTTTTACCTAAGGTTTATGTTGCAGGGAAACCTTACTGGTCCTTCCTAATGATATTGTTCTCATGGTTCAAGGTTTTGAGTTCCATTGTGGAAAACAGCAAAGTAGTCATTTACATTTTCAGCCAGATAAAATGAAAGGATCTTAATGTTACTCATTGAAAGCAAGGATACTTCTTCCAGTTAATGCAAACTTTCAACAAGAGCTATCTTTTCAATGTATGTATAAAAATGATCTCCAGGGAACTGCTGAAACTTACATACATCACATCTTTGCTTTGAGCAGATGGAAAACATGACTTCAAAGCTTGTTAGAGGGCTAGAAGAAACATAAAGAGGTATAAATATAGGTTACTATATTTTTGATCACTTAGTTTGAAAGTATAGTCCTTTTTCACTCAAAAAAATTGAGTAGCAAAGTAAAACCATGCTTTTGTTTCTCAAAGCACAGCCTGTCCAGCTCAGGCTACAGGAAAGCCCCATACCCATCACAGCCCTTGGTGATGTTCAAGTCAGAGCAACCTAAATTGCTTTACTTAGTGTTTGAGCTTGACTGTTGACCAGCTTCTCTATGTACTGCCATGTAGGGCTTCTATCAGAATAGAAAACCCTTTTTGACTCAGCTTATTGTAGCTGATAGATGTTCCACAGTCTCCTTTTGCTTTAAGAACCTCATCCCTCCTTCATTAAATGTAGAGGAAAATATTTGGCTAACTGTAAAGAGAACCAAATCAGGTTGTGTTAAAAGGTGACTCATCTTCCATATGGTGAGAGAATTTAAAATAGAGGGAAGGTTAAGTGAAATTAATGACTGCCTACAATTTCACCACAGGCAGGTAAATCTAGTCCCTCTCACCCTGGAGATAAGGACTTTTGAAAGTTTGCAAGCATGTCTTGAGAGCACTCAGAAAGAACACAGGCTTCTTAAAGAACCACATTCTTTCAGACAGTGAGCAGCTGAGGGCACTGAGTAACCTGAATCAGCCACAACAGTCCTAATAACTAAGAGTATGCCATAGTTCTGACAAAAATCTCTGGTTTGCCATGTTTCAAATTTCCATCTGGGGCAAGATTTTTTTTTTCTGTTTATGTTTTTAAGTAATAGTCTCAGAAATATTGCCATTCCCAAAGTCTTACCAAGAAAGGCCAGGGCAGACATCCACTCCCTGACCAGCAGTGCTTTGTATGATGTGAAGATGGATCCATCTGAAACATTGACTCCCAGTTTTAAAAAGTCTGTTTGCTCTAGCTATAAAACTGCAAAAGTCTTCAAAAGCCATTTGTGTTCACGATATACTCTTTGAAACAGTACAGTTAGTATTGATTTTTAAGTGCAAAACCCCCACATTTTTTTATTACTACATGGATTTTTTGATTGAGAGAAGACTCATACTGTTTCCCATAATTTGAACGAAATGTAGATCACAGGGACCATGGTGGTCTAATCCCTGAACCCTGACTAATTCAAGCCTCAAAATCTCATCTACTTAAAAAAAAATGAGACAATGTAAGGGATCTTTAAAAAAGCCTTCAAGACTAACATTATTCAGTGTGGTAAAAGGATTCAGTGCAGAGGGATAAAAGGTGCACAGATTGTCATGGCATAGACTTGCAAGTGCATCCTTCAGTGCTCTGAACAAGGCACAGACTTTGGATTTCTGTCTTGGAGCTGTGACAAGATTCAGAGAAGGTGTTTCATGGATGGTCTTGAAGGCAAGTTATGTGAACATGTACTAAATCTATCACTGAGTATTTAATGTGTAGCTAAATCTAGCACTGGATGCTGCTCCTACTCAACAGTGTAGCCCAGCAGGAGGATGGCTCAAGGCATGATTTGCCATGGCAGGGGACATACAAAGAAATTCAGTCACAACCCTGTAAGTATTAGATAAGTTTCCCAACTTGTGACCCCTTTACATGGTTACAGTCCCATGAATTTTTCAGCTCCATTTATTATTAACCTGTTATTCATAGCTTTGATGGATAGACAAAAAGATGATTGTTCTTTTGCTTTTATTATATATGTTCAGTATTTTGTGACTGTTTTTTCTCAAAGACAGAGAATAGATTTTGTATATTAAAAAAAAGAAAAAAAATTAAAAGAAAGGGCTGTTGCAGTAAATAGTGTGATCAGAGGAACTAATTTTTGAACACTGAAACAAAACCCTCTAGAACAAATCTTCTTCTAGAATTATTAACTAAATAAATTTCCACATATTAAATATTTGGAAAGCTGCCACAGTTAGTTTTGTACATTCATTTTGTACATGAAGAAACTGTGGCTGGCTTCCAAAGGCAGTGAAATCAATAGCATATTATACAACAATGTAGACATAGAGGCTGCAGTTTGCACTCTTGCTGTTCCTACGAAAGCAGCACTCAAGGGAGAATCCACCCACAGATAAGAACAACTGTGCTTTCAGCTGCACATCCTCTCTGGGGGTTTCAGCAGGGAGAGAAGGCTCCTGACTTGCACAGGTTAGGGAATCTGCCTAGAAAATATTCAGAGTCAGTGCAATTTAAGGAAGGATCGAAAGCTCCAATAGTACTTTAATATTAAGAACGAGTGTAGGTAAATGATTCATAGGGTACCAAGAACCATTGTAATTTTCTGTTCTGGACATTTTTATAACAAATGCTATAGAATTTCTCTCAGCAATTCTCACACAGAGCCTGAAGTTTCTGGTAGAGCCTGAACATACTTTTTTATGTATATTTATTGCATCCCCTAATGGGAAAAAAAAAATCCAAATCCACTAGCTTTAGTTTACTCTTCTTTTATAACAACCTGACATGCAGAACAGGGTTGTGGAGATAACTTGTCATTTCTCAGACTAATATTTCAGGTTAGGGCTGAGACATAAAGAAGCATTAGAAAGACTTTCATAAGAGGGCTGCTGACTTTATTCAATATTAATTACCTTGCTGCCAATAAGTTAGACACGACACATACAGTTAGCATGATGCAATCCAGAACAGCTTTCAGTTACCTGAGATATAAAAAGGTGAAAAAGAAAATTGAGATGATTTGAAAAAGGTGGCAGGTAACATGACAGGTTACAGTCTCAGCTACAAAAAGATCAGTCGTCTGCACTCAACAACCAGCAAAGTGAGTCCCTGCCTTTTACTTCTGTTTCAGAAGCAGCAGCTCACTGTCAGATGGGATCATGAATTCTTCTCCAAGTTGCATGTCCACAAATAAGCATTAATATTTTCCCTTTTTTTCAAACTTTCACAGACCATACACTAGGTTTTCTTTTAAATCTACTGCAAAAATCCCTTTACAATGTCATTTCCCACAGAATAAATTCACAATAAGAAAGATTTTTCCTTAACTGAAATATCAGTTTAGAGATTGTGGTACACTTAAACAATTATTGCCTTTCACTTTCCTACACATAGAAGAATTTCACCATAACCAGGTTTGACTATGCATATATAATAACCATTTAAATCAACATGCAGCTATACAGGAAAACTATTGTGGCCAATCAGGTTTTTGTTGCTGATTTTTTTTCCCTCTAGAACTATGCGACACAAACAAAAAAGAATCATATGAATTTTAGTCATTAGTTTTGAAAAAAAAATGTTATTCAGTACCCATTTCACCAAAAAAAGGATCTCTTTTTTTCACTCAGATTGTTTTTAATGTCTTTGAATAATAATGCAAGGAACCTCTACTTTACCCATTCACCTACTGACTGCAAACTACTTATCCTATGAAAAGGGAAAGGACGGCATTATGCAGCTCTGCTAGTCCCTTAAAGTTTATTACTGTTGTTTTTTCTCCACTGGGGACCAGAACAGATTGAATTGAAATGGCAGAGGCAGTTAACTAAAGATATTCAGTATGAACTTCATTCAATGTTCGTATGTTTTGCTGCGAGCCTTGCTGTTTAACAGCATAAAGGCATCTCCTATGTCCTTTTCTCAGTGATACCTGAATTGTTCCTGAATATCTCCTGATAACTAGAAGCCAGGAGACACTCAAACACATACAGGGCTGTGTTTGTCAAGTTCAGATATTTGTATTATGAGATGAGTTGCCTGCATATATTATCACCTGAAGGGAAAAAAGAGCCACACTAATAGCAAAAGACTTAATAGCAAATGCTAAATGGAAAACATGAGACAGAGAAATTATTGATTTCAAAAATCAGTGAAAGAAAATTACTTATTTTCTTCTAACATAACCTACTTTGATTTGCTAAAAGCTAGGCAATGAAGAAATATTAGTAGAATTTCTTTACCAAACAAAATTGAAAACAAAATGAAACCATTTCTTAATGTAAATGATTTGTTGTTATCAATCCCTTCTGACATGAGCTCTCAGTAGTAAGAAAATTTTACTTGGTATAATAAATGAGGTAACATTATTATATAATGTTAATTAATTTCATTCCAAAGTTGCTTTGTTACTGTTAACCCCAATTTAATGACTATTCTATCCTTGTAGACTGATCTCTGCAAAGATCATTAGAAAAATGAAGAAATTACATCACATATGCAGCATTCATTGTCTTCTGCCAAAGAGTTCTGAAAAATGAAAAGCAAGCAGAGAGAATACAAATAAGGGTTAGCTCAGGTGTCTGTATGAAACATTTATTTTCTCTTAGTCATATTTTTGAACCTCACTATTTGACCTCAGTGTCTCACCTGTTAGGGGATCAAACCAATAAAAGATTGGGCAATCTTTCATTTAGCCAAGTCTATGTGCAGACTTTGCTTTTTATAAAGATGGTCAGAATTCAGTACTTGTAAGACAACCGTTGGGGCAAAATAAAGTGGCAGAAGACTTGTGGGGGACAAGTGGAAGGCAGAATCAATATTTACATCTGTCCTATTCAGTTAGGAGACTGGATTAAAATTCAGTATCATACCAAAGCTTTTGCAGTGTGCTGCTGCAGACACTGAAACTCCTCATTATGTTTTTATGCATACAGGTCAACCTGAGTTGCTCTTCAATAGACCAGAATTTGACCAGATGTTCACATCTTCACTCTGATACATTTTATGATGAATTTTTGATTGTAAAGCCAGACTGATTTAGATGTAGATGTATTACATCAATAGCATATGATACAGTAAAAGTTTTCGGGTTTATTTGTCTCTGCTTAGAAAAAGATTAATTTTTTCCTTTATTCTAAAGAAAAATCATCTATACAGATTTAGAATATGTCACTCCAGTAGATTGAAAAACTATGAGAGTAAAGGTAGATACTTAGACAAGACTCAATTCAGCATCCACAGCTGTTCTTCTCACCTCAGAAAATACCCTTATTTTGTATGCAGGTAGCCAGCAGTGATACATTATCTGCAGGGATGGATTGCCTGCCCTTCTACCGCTCATCTCCTGCATGCGGCACCGGTGATCATGCCATTCTCTTTGGAAATATATCAGTGCTAAATACAAGACAACAGATCAATGGCTTAACTTCTTTCCTTGATGCCTCTACAGTCTATGGCAGTACCCCTGCTGTTGAAGACAAACTGAGGAATTTAACAAGCAAAGAAGGCCTTCTCAGAGTAAACTTAAAGTATCATGATAACCATCGGGAATACCTGCCTTTTACAGACCAGATCCCGTCCCCTTGTGCACAAGACCCAAATGCCAACAGAGGTGAGAGGCTGGAGTGTTTTCTGGCGGGGGACAGCCGGTCCAGCGAGGTGACATCCCTGTCTGCCATGCACACGCTGTGGCTGAGGGAGCACAACCGCCTGGCGCGGGCCCTCAGACGCCTCAACGGCCACTGGAGCGCCCAGACCCTCTACCAAGAGGCACGGAAAATCGTTGGTGCTCTGCATCAGGTTGGCTGCTTCTTTGCTTATCTACACACTGCAGTGAATATCTCAGAACAGAGCCCACAGAGCTTCAAATATGCTTCTGTGAGGGGCTTTTGAGATCACGTTGCCTTTTCTTTCCCACCTATTTCCATGCTTCAAATATGGCATGTTTAAAATTCCTTTTGCTTTCTACTTTCCCAAATGCAATGTCCTGGTGCTTAGTTTGTCTAGGCACCTCAGTGCTCTGATTTTCATGGCAGTTTCTACTCAGATACATATTTATGCAGGCTTCTTCAGTGTCTGTTTTGTCTATAAAAGACAAGGGGTTCCTTTTTTTTTTTTGGTAAAGGAAATTATTTAAAAGTAATGTCTCTGTATTTATATAATGTTCAAAATGTTTACTTTCTCACAGGTACTATATAAATAATAAATTTATATAGTAAATGCATAAAAATGCCTGTGAAGTTCTCAATGAAGTAGTAATACACACATTTCAGGGGCCACTTTACAGGAGATTGCAGGAGAAATAAGTGGGGGAAAATACAGAGGAGTTTATAAGGATGTTTGTATTAGACATGTTTTCTGACTAACAATTTAATTTTTTCAGTATCAAAGGAGACTTTTTTGAAGATAAATTGGGGAAGGATATAATAAAAATTTGCTTTTCAGATAAAACACTTTTCCTTTCTGCCACAATTTCTAGACAGTGGAATAGAAGACAAAGCATGTTTCCTTTAAGAAACTACCTGCATTAGAAAGACTTTCTGCCTTTTGTTACTTGCACTCAAAGCCATATAGGTTCAGAGAAGTAACATACTTCACTTAATTGTATTTAGTCAATTCTTTTGAAATGTTTGGCTTTTTGTTTGCCTTAACCAAGTCAGCTCCTCTGCCATAAATATGTCATTTTCATTAAAAGAATGACATTGACAAGTCAGAATAGTTGTTAATACTTGTTAGAAGAAAAGTGCAAGTCCAAAAGCAGGCCTCTGTGCATTCATACCCTTCTGGTTTACATCCACAAACATTATGGCCTGAAAGGAACTGCTTTCTGTAAGGCAATGCACTGCATTGATTAGCACTGCTCATTATCTCTGCTGGCATCACAAACTAATGAGATTTGCCTATGGCTCATTAGAAATGTGTTTGAGTTATATCTAGTTATATCTCTAGGTTTAGACATTTATTCAGGAAAGATAATTGGAGTATCTCTATTAGTGTTGTATGTTAACTGGCACACTAATGAAAGCTCTGGTTGAATTTACCTTGAGATTTCCACTATCATGTTTTTTTCAGTTGCTAGATATTTCTAAAATTCTCTTTTTTTTTGAAGGCATACTTTCAAGTAGAAGTCTTGCCTGTGGGTGTGTAATTACAGAGAATTGAACAAAAAGCCTTTTCTTCTTTCTAGAATAAAGAAGATGAAAAAAATCTCTCTTTAGGTCATACATTACTTCCTGGGTGTTTTTTTGGCACCATAAATATCTCTAGTGACAAGAATTTGATAATAGAAACTTGACAAAGTTACCAAACATAACAACCATCTGCTGATATCCTGCACAAAAGTGATTTTTTTGGCCGCATTATACAGTTTCACTGATAAGGAGTTGTAACTGTCCTTTCTATTTCATGGGAATTACACGTTTTACTTTATAAAGTATTAACACTTCAGCATACAATGGAGAAGATACATATTCTGATTTACCTCATGTTTTGTGCAAAATGACATTTTTTGATTGTCATTTAATAGCTGAAGAAAAAATGTTCAATTATGCAACTGCTAGTCTCAACATTACTATCTCATACATATGTAGTTTGCACACACCTATGCTGTTCTTTCTGGAGACAGTTTCCCCTGATATGCCATTTGGATTATGAAAGATGGATGATTTTGCATGAGTCAGATGGAGCAGGACTTTTGCAGATCAATCTGAATCCAATTCTCTTTGATTTATTACAGTACCAGAGAACCATCTCTGAATGAATGCAGTTGCTCCCACTTGATCCCAGTTTTATTCCTTTAGTTTTCAGTGTACAAATAGGTGTTTATTTCATTTCCTTCTACTCTGCTTGTGTTCTCTGAGCATTTTACATGGTCCAAGTCATGGGTTGAAAGTGGGTGACTTCTGAGACTTGCATACATTCACTGCTTGGATGAAACTTGTTTGTGAAATTAGGTGATTAGGTGATAGCTCCTCTCATAAATATGAAATTACAAAGAATAAATAAATAATATATATTATAAAATAGTATATAGCACTTTAATGAAAACATCATTCCTATATTTGATATTTTTCTATTATTTCTGCAATCTTTTCCAAGTGCAAAGCTTCATTTCATTGGCGCTACACTGTCTCAGTGAGATACTATTCCTCTGCAGTTACAGCTGGCCAATGGCAATGACAAGATGCACTTTTGCCCTTACTTATTCTTATTTTTATTCACATACTTTTATATTCTCTCTTCCAGCCTTTTTTTTTTTTATTATTTTCCTATTCCAACCATTGTGTCCCATTCACACCTCCTTTGGGATATACTTGCAGAGGTTTTTGCAAGGAAAGTCTCCTGAACTCTATGAAAAGTAATAAGAATTTCTGGATCTTTTCCATCTATTTGATAATAATGTTTAACATGAACAAGTTTTCAAAAATAAAATGACCTAATTATGTAACCTGTTTCCAAACATATAACATGTGGCTGACTTCTGCTGAAGGTGGCTCAGCCTGGAGAAAAATGCAGCCAGGGTACTTAGAGAGTTCATAAGGCTTGGAAACCCCTGTTGTAATTCTGCCTTCTGAATGAGAAGAGTGTTGCCCTTAACAGGAACATTCTACCTGACTTACAGTATTCTAGTGTTTACAGGCCAGGATTCAGCTACTTTTTCTATAAACAGTGCACTTGGGATTCATGATATGATGTATAATCTATACAATGCCTTTTCTGATACTCAGATGCCTTTCTATCTGGTTACTTACCAAATGATTGGCTGAATTGCTAAGAAATTAGTGTTTTATTTTCTCTGGTATGACTAAATGAATAGCATTTAACTGATCTTATTTTCTCAGTTATATACGGTTATATAGATTTAAAAGATCATATAAAAACACCGAGCATACGGGCCTGTGTTTAAAACACAGAGCTCATTTGTCACAATTTTCCACTAATTTGTGCTATTGGAACAATGGCTGCCATGAGATAGTAGAAGTATTGACGTTATTGATTAAAATTGTTTTCTTCATGAGGCATCTGTAGAACTTGGATTTGATGCTATGAGGTGATGAATGTAGCCTAAGAGGAGCTCGGATTACCACTAATTTCATAAATGTCACAAGGAATTGAGACGACTCAGTACCTTGCAGGTGCAGACTCAGGACATCCACATACATTCCTTATGCTGCTGCAAACACCCAAAATTTAACTTTTTATTAACCAACATACTCGAAGTAGGCCAGAAATGATGGAGCCACTCATTATATTAGTTTGTGATTTCTTTCCCATGTAGTCGCCTTCTGTCTGACTTTGTTGACATATTTTGCAACAAGCATATTTCTTTGTTTCCACAGGAGAATCTCATTTATTGAAGAAATACTGTACTGAAAGAAAGCACTGTTCTTATTTATGAAAGTAAATAAACGTTTTATATCATTCTCTGAGAGAAAGGAGTGCGTGCAAAAAATTTTAACAAAAATAATTTTGATGCTTCTCAGCTGTCAACATCTTCTTTTAAATTTATATATGTCTCAGTTGTGAGAACCTATACTGAGCCTCTCTTTGACTTCACACAGACAAATTTGGCCACATCCAGAGACTACACAAATGCTAGATGGTATTTGAGATGAATTTTGCAGATTCCAGTAGCAGTATTGTATTCTTCTGTATTAGTAACAACTTAGCCTGTACTGTCTAAAACTCACTTTTACCTGATGGAGCCTCATTCAGCCTTTGGAAGTTTCCATCTAACAGATTCCTCTCCTGGTGCAGGGTAGGCAGGCATAAGACCCGTTTTTACCCTTAGACTTTTAATTTTTGTGTCTTGAAATGGCAACCCCTCTTTCCCTATCAAGGAAATTAGAATGAAGATGTTGCCTCTGGAGCAAATGAAAAATCTGAGTTGCCCTTTCCTTCAGAGAATCTGGCCTTCCTGAGCAGCTTAGCTTGGGATTTCATTTAAAATGAGCAAAAAAACTAGTCATACCAGGATTTTTGTATCCATGACTAACCTACTCCTCCAAAAGGTCTTTGATTGTAAAAACTATACATCTAAAATTGGAACTGCTGTCTTGCAGAACTTTGGTGAATAAAACAAAAGATTAGCTTTTCAAATGACAGTGTCAGTATTAATTTCTTGCAATAATTTTATTTGTTTCATATGCTTCATTAAAGAAGCTGAAAAAAAGGTTCTAACATATTGTCTTTTATATATTTTATTCACTGCACGAACTAACCTGAAAACCTTAACCTCTGCTTTCTGAGAAAAGTGATCAGATTGTGGAAAGGTTTGCTTGTCTGTGCTCTGTGCCTAAAATAAAGATACAATTTTTTTATAAGGTCATTTTATGCCAGCTAGTTTTTCAATATGCACAATATCAAGTTCAAAATATATTTGTCTGTATATTTATTGCATATTATATTGAATCTATGAGGTATTTTATTGAGTTCATTATGCTTCATATTTATCTCATATTGCTTTATTGAGTTCAGCATAATCTTTAACCTATAATGCATTTTCATTTTATTTGGTACAGTAGAACATTTTCCCCTCTTTCCATTTTTCATGATTACTCCTATGCTTTTTCATGCCACTGTAATACTATTACATTATAAAAGCATTTGACAGAAGGTGCTTATCAGTCCTTTCATTTTTGAAGTGTATTTTTTAGAAGTCTATAAATTGGCCTATATTTAGTATAAAATGGCTACAAGGGGATTTTGGGCACCAGTATTTTAAACCCTCATCATTTCAAATAATAATAAAAGAGGATTTGTGTGATAAACATATGTCAGAAAATAGCATATGTTCACATTAGAAAGTGTTCTTGAAAGACATTATAATGCTTCTTGCTTTCATTGCCATTTTTAAAGCCATTATAATTTACATTTTTAATCTCAGCACACCTCCTGTGAGCTGGATTAGCCCGGTGGTTTGTAAATGAGCAGCACTGGTAATGTCTGCTCAGGAGGCTTTGGTCTAGCATCTATGGTAAGACCTAACAGGGCCTGACTGTTGTACTATTCTGAGGTGTACCACAGATTCTCTTTGGTCATTTGTCCTCTTACTGCAAAAATAACACTGATATTGTTTTCCAGGAAATACTACTCTTAATTATGCCAAATGCTTGGGCATAGATGAGTGAAGAAAGAAGCATTTAGCACCTGGGATTCATTACTGTTCATCTATAGAAAAGCTGAAATGTGTTTCTTTTTCTTTTCTTTCAGATTTTTACTTTAAGAGATTACATTCCCAAAATCATTGGTCCAGATGCTTTTAATCTGTATATTGGCCTTTATACAGGTTATGATCCCACAATGAATCCTACGGTTTCTAATGTATTTTCAACAGCTGCTTTTCGTTTTGGTCATGCAACAATCCAACCAATAGTAAGGCGCTTGAATGCACAGTACTTAGATGATCCTGAGCTCCCAAATCTTCATTTACATGAAGTCTTCTTTAGTCCTTGGAGGCTCATTAAAGAAGGTATGGTCTTATTTAAACTACTTCTGTTGCTGTTTGGTCTTTTTCTCCCCGTAATATTGTAACTTTTTTCAAAGTTACTTGTCCTGAGTTAGGAATGGGAGCACTTATTTAATTAAATCATTTATTTAAATTGTTGATTGGATTCCAGAGCACTAAAAAGAATTTGAATTATTATTCTCAATTAAATAGTTGACTGAATCAGAAAAACATTACTCTCCAGATTAAACCAGTCTGGTAGATTAGCAATAGAAGGATGAGTGATAATGAGGATTTTTCTGGGATTTTTTTGTGTAGGAATTTATTAACAGGATGCAAGTTCTTTTACACCTGAAGAAGATGGAGCTTTTTCATACCACTATTACTTCTACTTTAAACTAAAGGAGATTTTTACATGTGTTTGAATGTAAAAGCCTGTGTGGACAATGTTTTAAAACACAGAAACATATATGTATTCACATTTGTTATGAAAGTTATAATGGTTTATATATATCCTATAATACCATCATTTTAATCTTTAAAGGAGGCTTGGATCCTTTGATAAGGGGTCTTCTAGCACATCCAGCAAAACTGCAGGTACAAGACCAACTGCTGAACGAGGAGTTAACAGAAAAACTGTTTGTGTTGTCCAATAATGGTTCACTTGATTTATCGTCATTGAATTTACAACGTGGCCGTGATCATGGACTCCCAGGTCTATTGATTTTTCTTCATTTTTTCTTCCAACTGGTAACTGAAGTATAACTGCTTGTATTTGGGATGTAGCTTAAGCTTTTAAATAATAGCTTTGGTAATCAGAAAAATCACTTAAGTCTCTTTTAAAATGTACATTGCTAAAAATGTACAATCTTAACTTTGATGGAAAGTATTTGGCAGCTTTTGAGATTAAAATAATCTGGTAAATGTGGAATCTAGAAGAACAGTACTAGTGAACGGATCTGGGTGTGCTCAGTGTAGGTACCTCAGGTTTGTTTTTTGCTGGAACCAGCTCCGAGAAGTGGGAGTTTCTGCCTGAAGCAGCCACTTCCCTTCAGCAGGCTGTCTCCAGCCTGTGGGATGGGTCAATGTAGGCACAGCCTAACTGGCTCCAACCAATCACAGAAGGTGTTGACAGATGTCTCCAGGAGTGGTGAGATGGCTTAGTTAAGTTACACTTCACATTTTAAGAAATATTAAATGTTTGTCACTGGTTTTTTGTACTAGATTTTTTAATCCAGTCAGCCCAGGAAGAGATTGAACTAACAGTCAAGGAGTTAATAGCCCGTCGGGCCATGGATATACTTGCTTAGAGGAAGACTGTGGGAACTTAGATCCTGCCATAATTTCTCTGATCAATTTAACCAATAATAGTAGACCTTTTTCATATGTAACTGTCTATGACTATGATCAAGGTTGTCAAAATCCATTGCTTATAAATTTATTGATTTCATATATCATGCCTAACAGACAAATCTAATCTTCCTTTAAACATCATATTTGCAGGTTATAATGAATGGCGAGAATTCTGTGGTTTACCAAAATTGGAAACTCACACTGACCTGAATACAGTAACAACCAATCACAATGTCACTGAAAAAATTATGGAACTGTACCATAATCCTAACAATATTGATGTTTGGATTGGCGGTCTTGTGGAAGACTTTCTTCCAGGTGCTAGGACTGGTCCCCTGTTTGCCTGTATAATTGGAAAGCAAATGAAAGCACTAAGGGATGGTGACAGGTGAGTTTTTTATGCAGTCAAATCATGTGTAGAAACCCAGTAGCAATGGAGATTTAAATATACTTCCAGCAAATCATTCTCTGCCCCTTGCACATTTTTATCTTAACTCCTTCAGTTTTGTTGGGTGAGCTTTTGATTATTCTTCTTTGGTTTGTACATAGTCTCAATTCCAGATGACATGAAGTTTGGTTCTGTGGTACTGGGATGTCCAGCTGTGCACTCCTGCGGAAAATGCAAGGTGCCACCAGAAGTTAATTGTGATAGGGGCCAGTAACTTCTGCATGGATGGATGTAGTTCTGTGCAGGCTTCATTCTCCCTGAGGGCTGCCCTGGGCTCAGGAGCTGGAAGAACCTCAATATTTTTCTTTGGCAGCAAAATCAGAATGGATAGGAAAAAGCTGTAATTCAGGTTTCATAGAGGGGAAAATAAAAACAGCTCATACTTGGCCTTACGTGAATTGGGATTGCAGAGTGGTCCTAGAGTTGCCTCATTGGACACAGCATAGGATGTCACTTCAACCAACCGAGCACAAGTGCCGCCAGGATCTTGTGCCAGTACAACCCTTCATACCAGAAAAGAAGGAGAAATGCAGCTTCAGGGCACAACGGGATAGAAGAAGCTGTTTATATCTTGCTTCTGCTCGTGAAGCAATTATAAAACCCACCTTTTTTTATTTCTGTCCTGTACTTGTGGCAGTAATTTTGGATCTCATGAGACAATTAATTTAAAGCTGCTCACACCATGCTAGCAGGGCTGTTTTAAGTACAACTGGTCCTTACAATGACCTTTAAGCTCCTCTTATAAGTCACTGTTACGGAAAGAAACCATTGTGGAAATAATCATCCAAGGCAGAATTTCAATCTGAACTTTAAAAAATGTTAATTAATTAGCTCACAAGAAAAAACAATGCTAATCATAAAGGTGGTATTTTATTTGCAGAAACTGTATAAACAACAAATATTCTACTCAGCTGTGTTAAAAACATGGTTGAAAGTCCTCTGAATTTTACAGGCATACTTGTCCCTATCTTGGAAGGAGTATCTATGGAGGTCTTTTCAGCCTCCTTCCTATTATTCATGACCTTACACTGTTACTTAATATTCAGTGTCTTATAATGCTACCAGCATTAAATAAACATAAGCATAATTTAATGCATTAACTCCAAATTGAGAAAAAAAATAATTCTAATAATGAAAGAATTCTCTGGGTTTCTGCCGTAAAGTTTATGGCAGTTAACTTAAATGTGAAATATTATTCTGTCATTAATTACAAAGAAACCACCTAAGAGAAGTTAGAAGAATGTAACAACATGCTATAGTTTTCACATAATAAGAATGGAAATGTCTAACACTCATTGCAGTGTCTGGTCAGGTTAGAGTGTTCGGTGTTATCTATAACTGCACCAGGGACTCTACATGCACCCTAATTGAAAGATTTGTAGGCAGGGATTTAAAAATAACTCTTGTAAGTTCAAAAATCAGGACTACCTGGAATTGTCATCCAACTGAACTCCGAATTCTGATGGCCCTAAAACCTTTTTGTCAGTAATCTGACAAAACATAAAAGTTTTCTTCTTCTTCTTCCTATCTACTAAACTCAGGCACTGTCGACAACATCAACTGAAACAAATTGTTTCTCATCCATCAGCCTTCTTCTGCCTCTTCCTCCTCCGAATATTTGTGCAATCTCAGGATTTGAAATATTTGGGCAAAAATTCTGAGGTTTTGTCATTGTTTGCATAGGGATTTGGTCACTTGATACGGATCGAATGGAGTAAACCAAAATGTCTGTTAAAGTAAACACCTATCTGTTGGTTAGATCAAAAAAAAAAATTTAATTTAGGCCTGTAGATAAAACTGAATTTTATGATTAAAGTAGAATAGGTTTTAATGTACATGAAAGGGGACATGACAGATCTAGGAGAACTGGATGGACAAAAGACTTTGATGGTTTTGGTTATGGGAAGGGGCCTCAGAATCATCAGTAAGGTTTCAGAATGCTCTGAGAAGTTTAGGAACAGTGTGCAGGTGAGGTGTAGGAGGAAGGCTCCTTTCTTTTTTTCTCCTTCCAGCCCCTCCATCTCTCCTGCATTTCTTGTCACAGTGCTGCTGAGGTGTGGGACATTCTCTCCATCCCTGGTTCTGTAGATCACCTCCTCCTTCAATGTAGGCAAAATGAGATGGGTTTTTTAACAAATCAGGCTTCTGAAGTCAACAATTGGCCTGCAAAAAAAAGCCAGTATTCCAAAATTTCACATGCACTTAGCTTATTTAGAAGGTATGCTCCTACTGGCAGCAGGATCTGATTTGCCCTGAAAAGCCACCCTAGGGCACACTGGCAATCCTCATCCTCCCCCGAACACAAACACCACTACCAGACTTCCCATTTGTATGGTACCTTTATAGGCAGCTCATAAAAAATCTTCTAATGCTGCACACCTGCCAGGTTTGCATAGAGTCCACAGTCAATATTGCTGTTCCCTTCTAATCAGGCAAATGTAAACACAACCTCACAGACTTTCTAGAAACCTCAGCCATGTGCCCCCTGTATTATGAATCATAAGTCCTGTGTTAAACCTGAGGTCAGTTTGTACAGTGCCATCCCTCCCATACTCTACTGCTGATTATCCTCCTAGCATTTGGGAAAATCCTAACTGGCCTGACCTGAGTCCCACAGGAAACTAAGCAGTGTAGCAGTGCTTACCGCTGTTTAATGTACTAATAGAGATGTTCTACCAAACTCTCCAGAAGTATTTTGCCATTAATGCCATTTCTTTAAGTACAAAATGTTTGTCTTTCCTTTTCTCTTCAGTGTTTTCTTCCGTTTTACCTTTAAATGTATATGTATATGTGTATGCATACGTACATATTTTATTTAATGTCACCATTTAATAGATACACCTTTGTAGCACTAACTGGTTCTTCTGTTCTGATACCACACTCCTGATCTGACAAAAATAAGCAGGTCTTGTCTGTTCCATACTTTATGTATGATCAAAAACATAATTACTGGTCAAAAACATAATTATGAAAGCTATAATTAATCTGTATATCTACAGGTTTCTTAGCAAATTAAGGACTCCTAATTAACCAGGGAAGCATTCAACAATACCTGTCTTGCTAGCAGCGATTCAGGAAGGGCAAACAGAATTCAAAAGCTTTGGTATGGGGAAATCTATTCTGGTTCCCCCTGCAATTCTTCTGTAATTTATGCTTTAAATAATTTATGAGTGAACAGCACATATCAGTGTGTGTAGGAGTAAGGATCCAGTTCAATCAAATTTGTCTCAAGTTTTTCTCTCAGGACTGTAATTTCTTTTGTGGACCTGTTTAATCAATGAAAAGCAATTCTGCTGGCTTTAACACATGACCTGAGTTGACCAGTACACCAGACCCACACTAGCCTTTTCATGACTGATTCTGTATGGTCATGGCGTTTACTCATTATTGTTATATTTCACCTATTTCTGCTTTAATTCTTATTTTTGGTCTTTTATATAAGGTACTGTCAAAGTAAGAATAACCAGCTCTTTGAATTTGATCTTTTCAAAAAAAGTTTCTATCAATCTTTCCAGATTTTGGTGGGAAAATGATAATGTTTTCACAGAAGCTCAAAAGAATGAACTCAGAAAACATTCACTGTCCCGCGTGATTTGTGACAACACAGGAATTTCTGAAGTGCCGACAGACGCCTTTCAACTTGGAAAGTTTCCACAGGATTTTAAGCATTGTGACAATATACCTGGGATGAATTTAGAAGCTTGGCAAGAATTCTATCAGGAAGGTGATCTAGTATTTTCCAATCTTTTCTGAGGGTGGGGAGGGGACAGCAAGGAGCAGTTGAAGTACTGACCTTGGTTGTGGCAGATCTTGAATTGCTAGTCAGAATCAGACCTTTAGTATTTCTATCACTTAGAAATGGGATCATGGAATCACAGAACATTTTGGATTGGAAGGGATGTTTACAAGACATCTAGTCTGACCCACCTGCAATGACAGGGACATAGTCAACTAAATCAGATCGTTTAGAGCCCTGTGCAATCCGAATCCAAGTGTTTCCAGGGATGGGGCATCCACCACTCTGTGTAGCTAGTGCCAGTGTTTTGGTACTCTTGTAAAAAACTTGTTCCTTATATTTAATCTAAATCAACTCTCTTTTAGCTTAAAAACATAACCCTTGTCCTATTGCAGCAGGTCCTGGTAAAAAGTTTGTTCCAATCATTCTTAAAAGACTTGTTTAAATTAACAAGCTGCAATGAGGTCTCCCTGGCGCTTTTTTCCTCCAGGCTGCAGCAACAACAGCAACAACAACAACAACCCCAATTCTCACAGCTTCTCTCTTCAAAGGAAAGGTGCTCCAGCCCTCTGATTGTTTTTTCCCTACTCTGGACTTGATCTAACAGGTCAATGTCCTTCTTATGTTGTAATCCTAGTTTTATGAGGATTATAAATCAAACCTGTGGTATTCCATATGAATTCTTTTCCAGAAATGAACAATTTAAGTCTTAACCACCTTAAAACATGTGAAAAATTTCACTGAAGATAATGTTTATGGCAGTAATGGAGAATATCATCCATTTGGAAGATGGTAATTTTTTAAAAGCCCGTAATACAGACTTTTTATTTGTAGATGAACAATGTGGAACACCAAAGAGTGTGGAAAATGGTGATTTTGTATATTGTTCAGAATCTGGAAAATCTACAGTGACTTATACATGTCACTATGGATTTCAGTTACAAGGAGAAGAGCAATTAACCTGCACAAGCAAAGGATGGAACTTTGAGGCTCCAGTTTGTATAGGTATCTATTGTTGTTGTTATTATTATTATTATTATTATTATTATTAGTGTCTGAATTTTCTAACAGCTAAACTTTACCATAGCTCATTAGATGTGAATTCACTCCTATACTTTCTCGTAGTTAGCATCCTGGGGTTATAGGTGTAATAACACAAAACTGTAAAACTCTTATTTCCAGAATTGCTTTCTCAATCTCTACCCATCCTGATTCAACAATCAAGTTGATGATAGGAAAATGGCACTAAAATTTACCCATTTAAGCAAAAATCAAGTCTATTAACAGCCTTTGGGGGAGAATAGGAAGGAGAAAAGAGAGGAAAAAAGGCAGCAAATCAGAATTATTTGTTGCTTCCTCCTACATTCAACATAGCAGCATGACAGAGAGTTGTCATTTACCTGGCATTGTTTCAATGGATGATCTAGATAAAAGTTGAACTCTGCACCAGTAGGTCATGTGTCATCCTAATAATTTAAGTAAAAGTGAAAAGAAACCATTCTGTGAAGTGAATAAGTGAAATTAAGGAAACTAATAATCACTTTAGGTACAACCTCCCTCTCCCAAATATCTGTGAAAAGATTTACCAGAAGTTAATTACTTCTGCAGGTACAAAAGTAGAGCAAGTAAAAAATAGTATAAAGATATATTTCTGGCACATTTTCACAGGAACCCTTTTCAGTTATTTTAATAATTATTTCATCTTCTGTTTTCTTTTTTGACTTTTGCTATTTAGTAGAATAGGTTAGAAAGAGAATGTGGCAAATATTTCAAGACTTTCACTCTTCATGCTATGAAGAACGAATTCTCTCTCTTCACATTCAAAATGCGTGTGTTTATAATGGGGGCATGTACATATATATATATATATATATATATATATATGTATGTGTATGTGTGTGTGTGTATATTCACTCTCCTCTGCTTTTTAAGAACATGAGAGAAAACTAAATTCAAAAATGCTGTATTTCAGAGTATATTATGGATGGTGGTAAATTAATTTGAGCCCAAGTGCTGCAGCTCATCCACAATAAAGTCTGCTTATCAGTATTTTTGTGAAAGCGAACTAGAAAACTCTTCATTCTAATTGTATACCTGGTATGGAAAAAGTCAAATAAAATTTGCAGCTCTTTCCTTTCTTCACATCCTATTTATCCACTGAATTCCTCCCACATAAATACCATATAAAGAAATAAAGCTGTTAAATGAATTATAATAAAACCTTTTCAATAGATTAATGTTCTGGCAGCAAATGGAATAAATAAGTTAAATGAGTGAATCATTCCTTGTCCTAGTTTCTTTTAATATGTTCAGTAATGTAAACAAAAGACTGTATATCTGCTATAGGAAAACAAGCTGCTGCATATATTAAAAAAGCAATGCCTTTATTAAAGGAAAACCATCAAAACCCACTTATGCAGATGCTACTTGAGTTTTACAGTAGAAAGCACTTTGTTACATGCATGCCTGTGCAATATGCTCCCATTCTTTTAAATATTCAGCAAATTAGGGATAAATCAAGCAATATAATGAAGAGGATAGAGCTTAGCATTTCTGCAGATGGCTTCAAAATTATACGCTGCTCTGGAAAAAACAGAGTGGCTTGCTGGCAAAAGCAGAGGATTCTGAGAGCTGTTAATTCCCACTTCCTAACTTGGGCTTTGACTAATAGCATATCTATTGATTCAGGAAAGCATTTAGTGCTAGAATATGCTACGTTCCTTTATATTCAGTGATGTCATACTCCTGATAGATAACCCTTTACTTTGCGTAGTAAACTACTGCTCTCTGAGTAGCAGGGTAAGCTGGTCAGATCTGACATGCACTATTTAGTGATGAAGAAGAGTTAGCTAGTTAGCAGATAGCATGACTATGGACCTACAGAAGTTGAAGCAGCACATTTGAATTACAGTGCAGACAAAGGTTCAGTTTTTCTTTCTGGGATGGTGATTAAGCCAGTGAACATTAACTCAAAACATAGTTTTGAAGGGAGTAATACCCAGAAATCTTCATCCTGAACAACAGATTCTTTTCCTGCTTCAAAGAAGTGTTATGAAAGTTATTGTTTCTTAAGGGTTCTGAAATTTTAGATTTTTCCTGCGTGTTAGTCTTTTGACTGTCTTAATTGATAACTATCTTTGGGCACAGATATTTTTTTTGTACTAAAATTTGAGAGAATAAGGCTTGATCCTATTTCCAATGATGGAAAGCGGTCTCAGTGACAATGCTAAACTAAGTCAGTAAATGCAAGTCAGTTTCTAATACTGATTGAAAATAAATGAAGCAGCAGACCAAACACTGTGGTAGAGAAGGAAAGGAAAAAAACCAAAAGGACAAAACACTGAAGACTTGACTAGTTGTCCACAGGGTTTGCAGTGCTTCACAGGACCATTAGTCAGAGACATTAAACAAGCTGTCAGATATACAGACCCAATGGGAAATTGCCTAAAATAACACTAGACACCTACTCTTAGTCAACTGAATTCAGTCATGCAAGTAAATATTACACAGAAAGAAAAAAGATGCAAAAATATGAAAACACTCCTTTCTTTCCCTCATTGAATACTTTCTGTCCTGCACTGCTGTTTCCCATTTCATCACATAATCAGAAAGTGAAAGATCTTGAAAGGCCTCAAGAGCAATGTGTGTATGTACATTTTCCAATGGATAATTGTTCCTCTGCTCAACATTCTGCAGGGATATTGACATTTTACAGAATTTATATACCATCTAGAAACAACCATCTTTGCAGTGATATCACAAATTGTGGTTATAATCAGGAAACCAAAGCTAACCTGCAAGTCTGGCTCCTCAAAATCATGCCTAGATGTGTACAGAACTGTGTCTACATTATTATTTTCATTACCTCTGTAGAGCACAGGATGAAAATGTTTATAGAGAAAGTAAAATCTTAGGACATAAGCACATGCAAGAAGAGCTCTCAAGTTTAGGGTTTGCATTTTTGAAAATTCAGCCAATTGCCATTTGTACCTTTTGATGGGTTATGAACGCAGCATTTTTTTTCATCATTTCCAGCTTTAAAACAAACAAACGAAAAATCAAAACAAAACAACAACCCCCTACTTTGTCCTTTAAACAGTAACAATACAGATTTTTATCCTTATTTGTCTCATTGAAATTGTACAATATCTTTCATTTATGAATCCTTGTAAAAAGTGCTTATGAGAAATTAGTAATCCCTTTGCAATTTGTAATTATTATTGATCAGTGTGTACTCCTTTTGCAGACATCAATGAATGTGAAAATGAAATTCATCCACCATGCCCTCCTTCTGCTATATGCATTAATACTAAAGGCAGCTACAAATGTCTCCATACTGATCCCAACAAGCTGGCAGAAAATGGAAGAACATGCATTGGTAATGGTTGTGAACCTACTGTCAATTAAAACCTTATCTGTTCCATTTTACAACACTGTAAAAATTAATCAAATTGCATTTTATTGAAGAGCTGTTAACATATGTGAAAAATCTCTTCACAACCATGAGCATAAAGATACAGACAGATTCTGTAAATGAAAGTGTTGAATAAATAATACTGATACATAAATAAGCTTTTCATTTATATTCCTATTGCATATAAACCACTGAGTATTTCCTGACAGCATATATGAGGAGGGAATCAAATTTTTCTGAGTTTCTCCTAGTTAATATCTAAATTCAGCATCTAAATATTAATTAAGTTCCACCTGACACATTCCAAAACTGTCCTCTTTCAGAAGTAGCAGAAATTATGCATTTTCTTGGGTTTTTTAACTTGTCAGCATGAATGGAAGATATATATGGTCGAAGTTTAGGGGGACTATGAGTGCAGTTGCCCACTGAGGCTGAGCAATACCTGTTCTGGGGAAAGCTCCATGAAAACCTACAATTCAAACTTTGCTTTATCTAAGTGCCCAAGGGAAGCACATACTGTTTGAACCACTCAGATGTTACATATAGAGTGTTGTATGCCACACAGTCATAAGCACACTGAATCTCACTGATGGCACATTACTTATTTCCTATTTTAGTGAATTCCTTTGTTGTGATGTGGGGTTACACTGTCCCTTATTATTAACTGCTCTAAGAAAACACAAGATAATAATTCCCCAGCAAAAAAATACCTGGTTGCAAACAAACAGATAACTTCAATGATATGAGGTTCACCCAGTAAGTTTTCCAGGTATGTTTCAAGGTCACATGAGCATATCCCACCAGATACCTCATTCCTCAAATGACACCTTAAGCAAGGCCACGAGACTTCATCAAAGACCCAGGAATGAACTACAATGGGAGACTGCATTAACACAGCAAGCACCCCAGTAGAAAAACCTCCCCAACAAGAGGTTTCCAGAATGGACCTATCTCTCTCTTGCTGTAGCAAAAGCAAATGCAGATCTTCAGAGCCTAATTTTTATGGGATTAGACTAAAAGGTTATTGTAGTAGCCATTCAGAGTTTCATCTGAATCAGAAAATAGAAAGAAAACACATCTTTTTGTAGGTGTTTCTTAACTTTATTATTTACACTTTATTCCTTTATCCAATCAAGCATGGTTACATTTATTTATCCCTCTAAATTCAGAGACAAAAATCTGCTTTCATATTAATTTAAAAAGGTTAATTCACTGGTCTTGAATGGAACAAAGAAAACACGAGGACATTGCATTGGCATGTAGCTGCTGTTGCAGTGGGTATGTGCTATGGACTTCCTGATCGGGAAGAAGTAATTGGGTCTTTCTTCAATCAGCTGGAGAAATCTTTGTGTTCACAGAACCCTGGCCCTCACAGGGAATTTTACCCACAGTTGAAAGGACAACACAGCAGGGCACATGCAATCTAGAAGGTTCTGGAAAGCATTGACAGCTTCCTGAAAAAAGCTGAGCAAGGTGACAACGTAGAAAGGCGCTCTGTGGGACCTAATGCTTAAAAATGGAATCACAGAATGGTTGAGGTTGGAAGGATCCTCTGGACTTCATCTTGCCCAATTCTCCTGTTCAAGCAGGATCACCTAAAGCCAATTGTCCAGGGTCATATCCAGACAGCTTTTGAATTTCTCCAAGTGTGGAGACTCCACAACCTCTCTGGGCAAACAGTACCAGTGCTCACTTACCCTCCCAGTCACAGTTTCCTGGTGATACCCACTGTATACCAGTTTGTGCCCATTGCCTCTTTTCCTGTCACTGGGCACCACTGGAAAGAGCCCAGCTCCATCTTCTTTCCACTTTTGCTTCATATATTTTTATAAATTGACAGGGTCCCCCCTGAATCTTCTCTTTGCAAGACTAAGCTGTCCCAGAGCTCTCAGCCTTTCCTCATAGGAGAGATACTCTAGACTCCAACTGTCTTTGTGCCCCTTCTCAGGACTCTTTTCAGTATGTTGATGTCTCTGGTGCACCAAGGAGCTCAGATTGCCCACCAAATTCCGGGTGATGTCTCACCCGGAGCAGAGGGGAAGGATCTCCTCTGTTGATCTGCTGGCAATACTTTGCTTTAATGCATCCTAGGGTACCATCATCCCCCTTTGCAGGAAGGGTGCATTGCTGGCTCTGTTCAGCTTGGTGTCCACCAAGCCCCACAGGTCATTTTCTGCCAAGCCATTTCCCGGCAAGTCATCTGCTGGTGTGGGCTGGTGCCTGAGGTTGTTCCTCCCCAGATGCAGGAGTTTGCATTTCCCCTGTAGAGCTGTGAGGTGCATTTCAGCCCATTTATCTCATCTGTAGAGGCCCCTGGGCAATCTGCCACAGCTGATCCTGCTTGAACAGGGAGGTTTGACTAGCTGACCTAAAATGTCCCTTCCAATCTCAATGACTCTTTGATTCTATGTTTAGATAAAGAGAAAATGAACAGGTTTTAGCAGTGTTTTATGTGGTTTCTCTGTAAACTGTGGTTCTTAACATACTAGTGTACATCTCTCACTGTCATTTCTCATATTTTTGAATTGAGAAAAGAGTCAATTAGCTGCTTGATTGTAGATTGCTCACAAAAATATTTGTATGAACATATACAAAGGAAAGGAGAATGTTACACCTAAGTGTATTGTAATTTGTTTAATTTCTACATTTAAAAAAAAAAGAAAATTTTACATAAAACAAGCTGTGATTTTATTTCAGATAATAAGTTTTATCAAGGTCATTGAGTGGTTTCATTTGCTGGTCTATTATTTTTTGCATTTTTAAGACCATCATTCATAAAGCCTAGCTAATTCCATGATACAGTTTGAATGAGGTTTTGAGACTTGGTGAAAAAAGGCAGTGAAACATTTTTCTAAACCAACATATTGATGATAATAGATGAGCAGCTGAAACTGAGCAGTCATAAGAATTTGGGAATCTGCACTATAGAGTGATTTAAAATTATGAGAGCACTTCACATTATTATTAGCATTTCAGTCTTCAAACTAAAAAGCTCTTAAAATTTTTGAAGAGCTCTAGTAATGCTAACTATTCAATATTGTAAATCTATATAACCTTCAATCCTGCTTTTATTGATGGAATTCAGTAGTAGCCTCAAGGCTTTTTTTTTTAAGTTTGGATAATGTCTTTGACTCAGTGGAAACTTGTATAGGATAAGTTTATTCAGGAAGTGAATTTGTTGAATGGTCTCAAATCAAAGTTGCTCATCCCTTTCCACTCCAGCCCATGGTTTGTGATATTTTTAGCTGTAAAGAAAAACAAACCAAACAAACCCCAAATAAAAACAAACAGAAAAACCCCCAATAAAACCCATAAAATTCCCAATTTTTCATCTGTGCATACCCTAACCACATTTAAAAAACTATCACAATTTAAATATCTTCACTCTTGATCCACAATTATTTTACCTCTGCACAAAAGAATTTACTGTCAAGATTACTCATAGTCATTCAACCCAAAATACTGTCATTGGCCTCTAATTTAAATTAGCTTTAGTTCTTGTTTTGAGTTATATGACAGTGACAGATTATAACCTTTGGATAAATGTTCTTACCTTTTTGCATGTTTTTACTGCCATGTCAAAGGAACATAAATCCTGAAAATGACACTTCCTTAAACTTTGATGGAATTATAATATTGGACCAGCTTTCTTTGCTGTGCTGCAGAATGCTGTGACTCATCACAGCAGGTGCTTTAGTCTGCAAAGTCAGTTGGTAACACTCAGCACTGCACCCTGCAGGGCTGAGAAAGCCAGCTGGTTTGAGATGGCAAAAAAACAAGACTCTTGACACTTTTATCAAAACTATAGGAAAAATATGGCTCAGTTTGGGAAAAAAATTACAACAAGAGCTTTATATTCTGTGCTACTCAGGTGCTTACAGAATTGATCCCTTCATATGCTCAGTTTTGTATTTACCAGTGGATGGATTTATATTGATGTAAAGACTTAACTGAGAAACTGAGATAAATAGTGAGGCATATTCAGAGGTAGTTAAAGAGAATAGACTGAAGCAAAAGAGTTCAGCACTTCAAATTAAATATGTACTAAACTAAAAACACAGTTTTATTCCACTAATGACTGGGATGTGTAAATAAAACTAAGTACTTGAATTAAAACAGAATAGGAGATGGTTTTTTGGCAGCACTGTTTAGCAGCTACGATATTGTTTTCTGACATACTCTTTTTAATTAGATTGTTTCAATGAAAAATATTAAAATTCTATTATGATTTCTGTGAGTGTTCATGGCAATTCTGTTGTGCCTTTCAGCATACATAAGAAAAGTTTTTTATATTTATAGTTAGTTAAAAGCATTGACAATTAAAAAGTTAAGTTAACAGTGTGATCAGTTTTTAAATCTGTATGGCTTTTGGTGAAAAACTAAGAAGTAATTAACATTCTCATTTTACTATTCTTCATTCTGTCTCACAGCCTGAAAATGAAGTTGGTGTACCTCTCTTCAGATGTCTATCAGTCACATGATTGCACCTCTTGGATACTGCAAATGAAGAAAAAATGACAATCAGACCTCCCAGCCTGGAAGGTCAGTTTCATTTTGAATGGAGCTGCATGGCATTGGAAGCACAAACATCTGCCCAGCTGATGGCTGCCTGCCCACTCCCAAAACAACAAATCAGTTTTGCTAGGATACAGATGGCAGCTCTAGATGCATGGTGTGCCCATCACTGCAGAGGCAAATCCTACCCTCCAGGAAAGTTTTGTTGCTCTATCACCGCTTGCCAGTTTCTACTTTATCATGTTTGCCTCAGAAACACAGAACAGTAGAGTGAAAAAGGTAAAAGATACGGTGGCACTTGATGCACCAGAATAGATTTGTTCTAACAGGCCACGTGCTGAATCCCCAATTCCTGCACATGGCCAAAACAACCAACCTCCAGGCAGACCCTGTTAGCCCAGGCTTAACTCAGAGGCAAAGACTTCAAGAGAAACTCAACCACAAGATTGACAGCCTTGTCCAAGTCACAGGGTTGAACTCATGCTGAAAAGCCAGTGAAAAAGCAAAGGTTTGTCTACTGACCATTTCCCCAGCAGGTGTTTGCTCTCTGTTGCATGGTGCAGCCTAAGAGCTGTGATTTTAGACTCCATGTCATTGCAGAGTGATGTTGAGGTGCCTGCACAATGCTTGGAAAAGGGTAAGCAGCACATCTTTCATCAGGATTATCATGCTCCTCCCATTCTCCTTTTGGGTGTTTCATGCACCTGCTTGCTTATCATACACAACCTGCATGCTCTTTCTCTAACTTTTTATCATAAAACTGTGGAGTGCTTATCTTTTATTTCCACTCATGGTGTCTGGAGGTTTCTATATTAATTGTAGTTATTAATTATTTTCTGATTTGATTGCAGAATGAGATTTGACCACTAGGGAAAGGATGAACATTATCTTTTGAAGAATGTAGGAAATGTTAATATTAGATGAGTGCCATGAGAGACTTCAGCCAATGTTCAAAATGAACTGCAGTTTTCTCATTTATTTTTTCGCAGTTCTTATCTGTCATTCAGCTTGTCTGAGCACTGCACATTACAAGTGCCCTGTTTCAGATCTTTGATAATTTTTGATGTGACTGAAATAAGAGTCTTGTATTCCTTTTCCTTTTTGAACTCCTAAAATAAAGAACAATGACTGGTACCACTCACTGTATAGCCAAATAACAGTAAATGTAAATAAGCACAGGCTGAGGTTAGGGCCCCACTAGATGAGCTATAAATCAAAGGTAGTGACCCATTTGAGTCATTAAAATCCCATGATCCTTTGTGTGAATGGAAAGACTTAGAGGAATGGTCAAAGTTTATTCCACATTTCTTCAGGGATTTTTTGACATTTTTCACTATGATGACAAGTGACCAAGATGTCAGCTGGAAAGCATTTAAGAAACACTGATTTCTTTGACAAAGAAAAATACATCAGCATTTGTAACTTTTTTTTTTTTTTTTACAGTTTTCCAGTCTGTGAGAAAATTTGTACGACTTCTCTGTCTTCTATTATTAATTTTAGGAAAAATACAAAGCTCTCAACTTCTTTGGGTCATTTTACAGCCAGAATAGCTCTAGCAATACCCTTAGTTTTTTAACTCTGCCATGTCAAAACTTATACTAGGGACTCTGATCTGCCATAAATGGTCTCTGAATACCAAGTACGTAGACCGTTGACCACCCCAAAAATTTGTGACCTTTGAAAGTAGAGTTGGTAGCAAGATAGCCAAGTTGTTGCTGGCTATGAAGAGCATGCTGACTATGTCTCTGAAAAATTGCTAATGCTTGCTTGTACCCTACGAAGTCAAATGTGACTCTTCAAACTAAAATATAACAAATATGTGTCAATGACAGATTTTACCAGAAGAAATTTAAATAATTGTTATGTTTTGGAATTATGCTATTCATAATCAGTTCTTACCTATTTTGACTGTTTCGGAATTAATTTGCCCATTATATTCCTCTGACATATTATTCAAATGAACTCATTGAATGATGTTATTTCATAGGGAACACATTCTCACACTGTAGAATTCTGCCATTTTCTTTCATGGGACAGAAATTCTTCCTTTGGGCTGTTCCGAAGTAAAGCAGTATTATTTTTTTTTATGTCTTTCTGAGCTGGTGATGTCTGGCTTCTGTCTGGTGTGTATTACACTTTTAAAATAAAGGGAGGTTAGTTGAGGTAAGTGCAATTTGTTTAGTTGAAGTAAGTACCTTGGGAGTATTTAAGTGACCTTATTGTACAGTGATCTTGTTTGTTTTGTAGTATTTTTACACTTTTTCTTGGATTATTGCAAACTCTGGTGACAATTCTCTTTATGCTAAACGTAAACACAAATAAATATATATACCTTCAGTGGAAGAAACCTGGCAACAATAGGAAGAAGAAATTTAAGAACTCATATAAGGTGTCTCTTTCTCCACAGAAACTTTAGAAATCTTCCTGCAGCAGACATGGCTGTTGATTTCTCACAGTTGAGAGCACACTGCATAAAACCAAAATCATAGGTAATTTGGTTTAAAATAAATCAGGAAAATGATGACACGTGAAGTCACTCATGCTTGTAAAAAGTGCTCTGATGTTTTTCATAAATGGTGCATATCTGCTCTTCTTCCATTTTTGTATTGAATTACCAGAACCAAAACTTCCATATATGTGCGTGTATATCAATATGGATGTAACCTTTGAGATTTCAGTGGATAAAGTCAGACAATGCTCTTTCTGTGATTCTGCTCTATTGATTTGCTTAATAAACATGTATTGAATTCTGGCAACATAATGTTGCATGTTATGATACACTCTACTTCATGTTGTTATTCCATATACCAGATAAAGTTGGAGAATGGGATTTACACCACTTGATTTTAGATTTCTTACTGTAACTAAAGTCAGTCCCTTTATGGGGTTCTGGGAGAAATGGACTCTTACTATACTTCTAAATATATAGCAATCTTTCTTTACTAGAAAAGCTATGACTGAGATTTTTTTTATTTTTAGAAAAGGAAGCAACACAAAATCTCCAGTTTTAATAGGAGAGAGGAATTAGAATTTTAGTACACTGGAAATTTAGGAGCAGCAACAAACTTAATATTTTGAAAAGTATTCCTGAGACATACTTACATTTTCAGTAAGAATTTGTGATGAGGAAGCTGGATGTTTATTAATAGGTGAAATATAATTCTTTTACACTATCCAGTTTGCCTATAAATGTAAGATTATTGGACATGTGGGCATCTGACTCTTTTCCCTGCTTTTGACACCCAGACTGCTTTCCTGCCTCCAACAATATAAGATCTACCCTCATATCCACCATGACTGAACTATATTCTTACATTCTTGCACTCATCCCAATTCATCTAGCCTATTATTCGTGATGATGCTATTCTGATATGAGAAAAAGAAAAAAAAATAGACATATCTATATATATTTCAAAGAGCTTTCTGGTTTCTGAAGAAGCTCCATTTTTTGCATAGCACAAAAAAACTTTAGTAGTATTATTAAAGATAGAAAGACTACTGCAACAGTAAGGTAGTAACTGATGTTTTGCAAACCTCTAGGCATTTACATATAACTAATTATTTTAATAAAGATTGCTCTCCTGATTTTTGCCTTTCACACAAGACAGGAATTTACACAAACGACTGGAATTTCCTGTGCTTATTCCAAAGTGAAACTACATTTACTATTGATCATTTCAACAGAAAATCTTTGTTCATTTTCATCAGAGAGTATTTATAAAAGTACATAGGAGCCCAAGGGCTAAACCAAGTACAGCAATAAAGCAGCTAAACCTAGGCAATCCTGAAACCTCAGTTCCTGGCTCAGTTTCTGTACCCAAGATCTAAACCTTAGATTCTGACACTGACATGAGTTTTCCTGAACAAATAGCTGGGATCTGTCTTTTCTTTTGCAAATAGACCCTTATCCCATAACAGCTTACAGGTCAGAGAAAACAGGATTTCACAGGGACTCTACAGGTACATGCGACTCATCCCAGGAGATCACACTAATCAGGAGACCAGGCCTGATGCTGTAGATTTGCACCATGGTGAACTGATATCCAGGGTTAGCAGTATAAGGAGGTCTTGATTTTGTATATAATTTTATTTGTTTTTATTAATATATGAGATTAATTGCTTATTTAACATTTTAAAAGCATCTCTTCTTTTTTCCCCATAAGCTTGCTATGCCTGATAGGCTTTGTTGCATTGTCCTCCCTTTGCAGAAATAAAATGGTGTAATGAGTGGACTCTTTATAGAATTAAACATTTTGGTGGCCCTGCAGGAAGTGCAGACTGCATCTTCATTAGGTGAGAGAAAAGGATCCATGTAACAACTGATCCAGTTTGCATGTTTGACCCACTTCTATGATCCCCGTGCATAATAGTCAACCTGCTTCAGGAGAACTGTATGGAGGATGAATTAACATTTGCTTGTCAGCATTCTCTGATAATATTGTGTTGAATCCCTGCCCTAAATTCACACAGCATGGAGAGAAACACCACTGCCAAGATCTTTTTTGTACTTAATAATTAATTTGTGACTGTAGCTGCAGACATGTGAACAGGATTTAAATTCACCTTTTTCTTTTTGATTTTTTCTTTCTTTCTAAACTCACCCTTTTTCTGTTCAGTTTGTCTTTCTTTCTTTTCCCAAATTGCTACCAAGGAATCATTTTGATTTAAACATCCTATATGAACTGCTTAAACATCCATAACAAGGAAAGCAACGTTTACCAGTTCTATGGGGGTTTTATTAGTTGTTTTACAGTAAATTATTCTGAAAAGAAGAACGACTGTAAAGGGTTAAAACTGATCTGTTTCCTTGCTTTTGCACATGTGGGTGTTTTCCTGTGTGTACATGTGCTCTTTGGCAAAATACTTGTCAATTAGTTGGAGCGAGATGAAAAACAGAGAAATTTGAAGGATTTTAGAAGAGTATTTTGAAAGCATCTCCTCTGTCCCACTTAACTGATATAAAAGAATCAGAAACTCTTTTCAAGAGCTAAGGCTGAAACCTGAACTATCCAGACAGCCACCAGCACTGGTATTCAGCTCTCAGAAGCTTCACAGAAGTATTCCAGTTACTCTGTGTAATTTTCTTTTTTCTTTTAATGTTTGAAAGCTGATTTAAATAATGTATTTCTTTTATTTCCAAATTTTGCTCAATAATTTCTTTAGGCTTTATGACCCAGATGTTTTGATTCGTGCTGAATTGCTCATTTTATTGGCTGTGTGAGAAGTTCAGCATGTTTCCTTCTTTTGTTTTAAACAGGGCATATTCTGTTAGCACATCAGGTTGGTTGAACATATTCAATAGATGGAATTAATCTAGTTATCTAGTTTGTAAATTGAGGCTGCAAAAAAAAGTCATGATGAGGAAGACATCTCAATCCGCCATATTGGCCGATCCAGACAGTAAGGTCTAATGTCCCCAGAATTAAAGCATCATAAAAAAATATTTCTGAAGTGAAATCCTACATCTGATCAAAGTTTTTCATACAGGGAAGATATTTGCTTGAGTTCCAGCAATACCTTAACAGAAGGATGGGCATATATACATAGAATTATCCAGTTTCCAAATCCAGGGTAACAGTGTAGAAAACAGATGCAGTTGACAGTGTGGAAGTGTCTATATAAAGTCCTGCAGATGTAGTGGGACTTTCTTACATGTTTTACCAGTGATTTATTCATTAGTTTTGAGCAAATTACTGGGTTTGCTTTTAATATACCTTTGAAAATTAGTGAAATATTTGAATCGCTGTCAGAGGCAACCTGTCACATTCTAATAAAATTTAATCTCACCCAGGAACTTGACACCAAGCGAATTCTTCTTTCCTTCCATGGGAAGGTACCACAGAAAGAAGGATTACAAATAAGCCTTGGAGACTAGGGATATCAACAGAACATTACATGTAAATTGGGGTACAAACCTGCTTGCAGACTGCTCTCTGAGCTGAATACTAAGTTAAGCAGTGATCTAGTGAATCTGTATGAGATTGGATTTAGCTGGTTTTTAACACTGTGGGTTTTAGCACACACATGAAAGGGCAAATGACAACTGTGCTCTGAAAAAAGTAAGGAACATGGACTTTGGAATGCATAAAATGTTTTTTTTAAACCCTAGGTGAGAAAGGATGAGTAGGTGCAGGAACCTATCAGCAAGTTGCAGAAAGAGCCATTGTTACAGAGTGGATGCTGAGAAAGGTGCACAAAAACTGCAAGTGGAGCTCATAGTTCACAGCATATATTGTACTAACAGTGAAAGTTACTTTGGGAAAAAATAAAATCAAAAGGTAAAAGACAGAGAGAAAAAGAAAGAGAAAATTCTCTTCAGTGGCCAGCAGGAAGAGAAGTGATGGAGGTTCCCAGGTAAGCAGCCACCCCAAGGCTCCTCTCCAATGCAGCAGGGATTCCCCATAAGACTCTTTTGCAGTAGAGACACACGCTTTATGTTCAAACTCTTGTTGACTATGTGATCTTATCACTGACATGTTGACTGGGGCTGGTGTTGCATCCTCACTGCTACACTCAGTATTAAGCACATTATTGTGTTGCAATGCATGATTGAGCCTTTCAAAGTTTTATATGTATTTTATTTATTTTGTGTTGGTATGTTCCTCCCAAAGTCCCTTCATCCATTCCCAAACCCACATGGTATCTCCCAGAGGGGAGCCCCTTCTCAATCACCCTGGTAACTTGAAGGGAGATCATCTCCCATTTGACCAGGTGCCCAACACCTGCCCCTTCAATTGTTCTGTTAAGTGCCCCTGTCCTGGAACATCCAACCCCTTTCCATCCATTGGCCCGGATTCTCCTGCTGCCCCAGGCTGTGTCCTGGAGTACAAATTGGAGAAGGACAGGCCAGGCTGTGCTTTTTGCACGTGGAGCTGCACCTGAATAAACACCTTCCAAACCCATGGCAGAAGTCCGCTCTTCATTTCCAAGCCTTATCCATGCTCAGCCAGCTGATCTGAGGAACCCACACAAACTGTCTCGGTTGGTCTGGGATTTACTGCTTAGCCGGTAAAGCAGCCCCCAAGGAGAAACCACCCGCATTATTGGATCTCCAATTTACCCTGAAGACCCAAAAGAGGTGAAAATAGGTCAAGACTGAGTGTTTCCCCTGCTTGGCGCAACTGCTACCTTTGAGAGCCCACCACAGCCACATTACCAACTTAGCAGGTGCAAGGCCACAAGAACAGATCATGGAGAAGAAAATCCAGGCTCAGGGCCCTGGGAGATCCTGTCCAAGCACCTGGGGTGATGAGCAGCCCATCCACCACTGCTGGGGGAAGGCAGGCTGCACATCTGCAGACAGAAGGCTCTCAGTACAAAGGAGTCTACGTCATTCAAAGGACTGTGCAACACTCTGCACATACAGAGCAAATTAGCACTGAGCATCACCATTGTCTGATGAGGCTGAAAAGTATGAAAATTCTCTTCTGAGCTGTGAGTCATAAAACAATTTTGTTAGTGCAGCCATTAATCAGACTCAGCTCTCTAAAATTAGATACTTGGGATTCAAATCAGCAAAACATTGTGTGCATGTGCATGGAATTCAGGCAAAGCTTCAGATGCAAAATATAAGTACTCTTTTCATTGTTTTTAGGACCATCATAATCTACCTACCATGTAAAAATCTTAAAATGTCTTAGAAGACAATGGAAAAATTCAGAAAAAAATTCACTATTTTGGGAGTATTCAGTGTCCAGACATTTTGAACTTCTTTTAACAAAGAGCTTGCATAGTTTCTTTTTTCTTACTTTAAACATTTTAGAGTTTTAATGTCCTTTATCATGAGACAGAGTACATTAAAATTTAATACGTGGGCTCTTCCAGTGCTTCCAGTGAAGTAAATTAAGAGTAGTATAGTATTTGCTCCGGAAAATCCAAAATGGGCTCTTAGTTTCTTTGTGAACAAACAGCTCTATTCTTCTCTGGCTCCAGACTAATTTTTAGTAAAAATAAAATAGAATAAAAATAAAACTCAACCGACCAAACACGCCCGCAAACTGAGATATTCTCTCAAAGTCAGATATTTTAATTTCATTTAAAAAATGCTTCATTTCCAGCCACTAACATATGCACTTGAAATATATCTCCCTTGCTGTCTATTCATGCCCATTGTCACTTTTGCATACTAGTCATTTAGAATCTTTAGAGATTCTGTGGTTTGGTAATCTTTCTCCAAAAAACAAATTAAGAACCTATAAGCAATACAGATTAATATGTTGAGAAATGCAGATTAAATTAACTGCATTTATACCGATGTATGGCAATATTTCATATTCTCATTTTTGCTGACATTTATATCCTCAATGATCTTTTCACATGACTCATGGTTATCACACTGTGTCTTGATTACAGCTATCTTTTTATGCAAGTTTGAAGGTGACTTTTTAGCTTTCTCATGTGCACAGCTACATACAAAAATGTCTGTGATTTTTTTCACATTTTGTATAAATTTGACTGTGTTTTCAGAAAAGTAAGCTCATTTTTATTGCTGTTGGCTGAGTTAATTTTAAACACAATCCCATTGCACTCTATTAAAACTTGAACAGAATCACAAAACGGGTCAGGTTAGAAGGGACCACAGTGGGTCATCTGGGCCAACCACCCTGTTCAAGCAGGGCCATCCTAGAGCACACTGCACAGGATTGCATTGAGACAATTCTTGAATATCCCCAGGGATGGAGACTCCACAGGCTCTCTGGGAAATCTGTCCCAGTGCTCAGTCACCCACACAGTAAAGAAGTTCTTCCTCATGGTCAGGTGGAACTTCCTGTGCATCAGTTTTCTGCCCATTGCCTCTTGTCCTATTGCTGGGCACCACCAAGCAGAGCCTGGTCCACCCTCTTGGCATGGTCCCTTCAGATACTGACAGACATTGATGAGGGCCCCTCTCAGTCATCTCTTCTGGAGGCTGAACAGGCCCAGCTCCCTCAGTCTTCTCTTATCAGAGAGATGTTCCAGTCACTCAATCATCTTTGCAGCCCTCCATTGGACCCGCTACAGGTGCTCCACATCTCTCTTGTCATGAGAAACCCAGAACTGGGCACAGCACTCCAGATGTTCTTCACCAGGGCAGAGTAGAAGGACAGGATCACCTCCTGTGACCTGCTGGCAAAGCTCTTCCCAGTGCACCCCAGGATACCTTTGGCATTCTTGGCCACAAGGACACACTGCTGGCTCATGAGCAGCTTGTTGTCCACCAGGACCCCCAGGTCCTTCTCCACGGAGTTGCTTCCCAGCAGATCAGCTCCCAGCCCGTACAAGTCCATGGGGTGGTTCCTCCCCAGCCGCAGGACCCTGCATTGGCATTTGTTGAATTTCACAGTTCTCTCCAACCCTTGAGGTCCGTCTGAAGGGATGCACAGCCCTCTGGGGTACCAGCCACTCCTCACAGATTTGTATTGCTGAGGAGACATCTGAACCTTCATCTAAGTCAGTGACAAATAAGTTTTGGTAAATCAAAAAATTATCAGTCCAGTATTGAGCCTTGTGGGACACCATTAGGGTGCCTCCCCTCCCAGCTAGGGTGCCTCCAACTAGACCCTGTTCCACTGATTACACCCCCAGGATCTGCTGTTCAGCCAGTTCTCAATTCACCTCACTGTCCACTTACCTGATTCACACATTCTGAGTTTACCTACGAGGATGTGTCGAAAGCCTTGTTTTGTCTATCTTAGTTACTTCTTTCTGAGCTTCTCTCTGGATTTTCAGGCACCAGTAAAATATGTGTTTTTTCACATCAAATACTCATTTGAAAGAAGACATGAGAAAAAAGAAATTGTAAATGTTTTTATATTTAGTAACTATAGAAGACAGTCAGACAATCTGTAAATTTATTTAAAAAACATTTATGGCTTTGTTTGTTGAATGCAGCAATTAGAAAATAACCAAAACCATAGTGAATGCACAATGCTTTTCCTAATGTTTATGAATTGTTACAAACATGGAACCATGCATAAATCAGGAAAAAAAACCCATACTCTAATGCCATCTAGACCAGAGATACAGCAAAGATTTAGTTATAAAGACTGATAAAATATTTGAGTTGTGTCACTGCCAATGGATATCAAAAATATCTTTAAAGTAGTCACACTGAGGTTTTCCCAACTTCACTGTGCCTTCACTGTTCCTTTACAGTTTTTCTTTCCTTTCTGTTGCCAAATTCACATTGCATTCTCAAAGCGATGGCTGAACGGTGCCCTGTTTCTGCACTGTAAGACATAACAGCAATGTACTGTGGTACAATGGATTTACTTTAAGGCATTATAAGATAACAAGGAACAGCTGTAATGAGCTCCATTTATCACTCAGAAGTAAAAAATTCACCCTCACTATACAGGGAGAGAAAATATTGAACTCTTCCTACAATACTGAAGAAAAAAAAACAAAACTGAATTGGTCTTGAACTCTTGTTTCTTGCAGTAAAAAGAATCAATTATATGTTCTATAGGGTCTACAGTTTAAATGTAGAACCACAAAGGAATACTCAGTTTAACTCCAAAAGTGTTGTTAGTTCTGAACAGCATGACATAGAGACAGTGTCTCACACTTCTGGATGTATCACTGAGGAGCCAACTTTGGGGATCTTCCCTGCCGAAACCTACATAGGATGTTGCAGATATACCCATAGGCTTCTAAAGATTTGTGAGCTTGCCACAAGACTGACAAATTGACATCTACTTCACATTAACCCCAGAAGTCACCTTGCAGTAGCAGGGCTGACATTGTTCATTATCAGCATCATGTATCACACAAACTACATGTTCAGCAAATGTGCAGATGATATCAAATTAGAAATGACACCGTATCAGATGGTATTATCTGTAGCAGAATAAATACTGTCAAACCTGTAGGAAGTTAACAAGAAGATGCAGCTCCAGGACTGCTGCAGACAAGTGTGGTCAGTTATAAGCAACCATTTTATTTTTGTACACAGGCTTTACCTGCATTAGGAAACAAGGCCTGGGCTTGTGGTTGATATTTGTCTCACAGTCATCCATATGGGATTTTGACCCACACCACTAAGAATTCTATCTTGTTGGGGCTCTGAGCATCATTTCCAGCACCCTGTGTGATTTACACCACGATTTCTCCAAGACTGTCTTCTGAGATTAAGATATTAGCATGAAAACCACAAACAAAGGAATCATTCTGAATTAGAGCTGAACTTAAAAGGTGTGTAGTGCCTGTGGCATGAGGCCACATATTCAGCACAAGAATACACTGAATGCCATAAGCAATGCTGTACTGGTTTGTGTGCAAAAAACGATACAAGCATATAGCTAAGCAAGCAAAGTACAAACACAAGGGACAAAAGTCACAGATAATCTTCAAAATGCCATCCCTACTTGAATTTGCAGCCTTAATAAATTGTTTTGTTTTTGTTGTTGTTGTTGCTAGTTTTATATAGCAAATATTTTCTTTTTCTTATTCTGGCCTGATTTTTCCTCTACCTTCCTGTTGCCGATCTTTAGGATAAGAGGATATAAAATTCTGTCAGAAGCAGGAAATCAGCTTACAAGAGTAAGACTATCCAGCACTATGAAGATTTCTTAGAGACAGAATAAGAAGAGTTAGAAATCACTTCCACATTGCATTCTTGTCCTGGACTGAGTTGGTTCTACCCAATTTTTCTATTTCATTCCATGTTGGTTCTATATGGCTTGGTTTCTGGTAGTGGTGGGGGCAGGCATAGAGATGGCTTCTGTGAGAAGCTGCTGGAAACTTCCACCATGTCTGGCAGAGCCAATCCTTTATAGCTCTCAAGATGGACATGCTGCTGGCCAAAGCTGGGCCAATGAGAGAGGCTGGTAATGCCTCTGTGAAAACATAGTAAAGAAGAAAATCAAAACTAAATCGACATACACAATTTTTCTTCCAGTCAAAGAGGATGAGGTGACACCTTGTAAGGGAAAACAATGTGGAGGCACCAAGGCCTGTGGAGAAGGAGGGGCAAGAGGTACTCCAGGCACTGGAGCTGAGATTCCGTTGCAGGCTGTGGTGAGACCATGGTGAAACAGCTGTGCCCCTGCAGCCCATGCTGATCCATGGGGGATGCAAAGATCCACCCACAGCCCATGGGGATCCACAGGGGATGCAGAGATCCATCCACAGCCCATGGGGGAGGTGCCCATGCTGGAGTGGGTGGATGCCTGGAGGAGTCTGTGACCCTGTGGGAGACCCATGGAGAGAGGGCCCTGCTCCCATGCTGGAGCAGCCTGTCCTTGGAGAACTGCACCCCATGGAAAGAGAAACCCATGTCACAACAGTTTTGGGACTGTGTGCCTGAGGGGAGAATTCATGTTGCAGCAGTTTTGGCAGGATTTCTGCTCATGACATCAGGAGCCACACTGGAGAAATTCAAGGACAACTGTCTCCTGATGGAGGGACTCCACTGGGTGCAGCAGGAGAAGGACTCCTCTCCCTGAGCAGTGCAAGAAAACCTCAGTAATGAACTGACCAAACCCCCAAGCCCTGTCTACCGCACTGTCAGTGGGAAGGAGGGAGAGGTTGGGGGGAAAAATGTGGTTTTTAAGGGCTTATTTTAGTTATTATTATCCTCCTCTGACTCTGTTAGGAGTAAATTCATTTTCTACCTCTAAGCTGAGCCTGTTTTGCCCTTGGAATGTTTTCTCCTGGTTCTTATTTCCACTCATGAACCCTTCGTTAATTTTTTCTCTCCTCTGCCCAGCTGTGGCAGGGGATGGTGAGCGAGTGGCTTTTGCGGGTGCCTGACATTTGGCCAGTGTCAAACCACAACATCCTCTCTCCCACATTTGTATGTGAATCAGGATGTCCCACAATGTTGATGCTGAAATGCTGACACCTCAAGTTCACAACTACCTCCTGCCTCTACTTCCTCACCAGCTCTTCTAGCTTTGACAATATCAACATTGTGGACATATATATATATATCCCTGGTATACTGGTAAGCAAAAGAGTAAATTTAAGATTTAAAAGTTTTACAGCCACTGGAAATTTTGCTCTTGGTTTCAGTGAGACTGAGATGTCCACCCAAATATACAATAAATGCTGGCCTGTTGATTCTAATAATCCTTTTCATAATTAATCCATCATAGTTTTCCTAAACATAATTTAAGTGGTAGCAGTATTTCCAGTTCACTGTATCACATCACTGCAAACAGGCAGTCTTACACTGATAGTGTAAAGGTGTTTTAATACTTGTTTATTAAGCCAACATAATTTATCATTGATATTTACAAAGCATTACCTTGGTAGAAATTAAGTCTAGACTTCCATGAGTCATGTAAAACAGGCTTCTGTCATGAACCATCCTTGGCCTTCTCTGTACATATTTAATCAGCAGGGACATACAGATTTAGGCTTGCCTGGCTTATAGCCACAGGTATTGGAGTAGGGCCCAGTGTTGGGAATCAGCTTTCTGACCAAAGACAGCTTGAGTAAGAAATCACTAGTTTGCAACTCCGGACAGACTAATTCCTAGGTATGGGGTTCCATAATAATTTGTCTATATTGATCCTGACTATGCAGCGTGAACTGCTAACCTAAAACCCTGGAAATCCCTGTATTGTGCTCTATTTAGCTGTGTAAATGTGTTTGCCATTTATTGCAGAGCTTTTACAGTGATGGTTGTTCTGCATGGTTTCAGGCAATAGTACTGGGGAGAAAGAATAAAGAGGGATTCTAAAGATGATGCATCTGTGATCAGCCAGCTCTACCAAAACTTTCAGGCAGCATTACAGATGAGTACAACTGCTCATCTCAGTTATGTGAGTTGTTTTCATTGTGTAGCAAATCATCAGTATCAGTGTGAGGTTTTGTAACTTTTAAGAACTGTCTTTATATGATTGCCTTATAAATAGTTTTTTATATGCAATTGCCATTGATTTGGGCAACATCCTGGGGAAGCTTCTACGGAAGCTTCATTTGTAAATATTTTCATAAATCATTATATTTACTTAAGTAGTCAGGAAAAGCAATCACCAGCATAATTTTCTGCCATTCTCCGTGGCATGGAGACAATTTTTCCTTCATCAAGAGGAAATACTGAGGCAAGAAGAAATTAATACAGCAGCAAGGATGACCATTTGGAGTGTGGTTGTGAAAGGGTCTGTGAAAACTGTGAAAGCTTTAGAGATAAACTAAAAAATAGAAGGAATGAGGAGGTTTTCAACTACTTCCAGACACATGTCATGTAAAATCTGCCCTAAACAATGAGAGATAGACAGTGATTTAGACTCCAGATATTTTTGTGAATGAGGTTGATCATGTCGCAGTTGAAAATACTGAAGATAAAAAAGTGAAGGGAGAAGAAGGAAGAGTACAGAAAGAAGGGGGGAGGATGGTATAAAAATTTTGCATTGCCACAAGTTGCAGCAATTTGGAATAAAAAGCAGAAGTAGATTTTTTTTTAGCTAAATGAAAGACAGATGAAGTGGGAAAGAAACAAAAGTAATTCACACCAGAAAAATTGCTAACATTGTTGGAAATAAGCTAAGTCAGGGATGTTAAGCTATATGTCATTTCTGTTTAATTTTCAAAGCAAAACCGACCTGCCACTGTAACAATTTATCCATCTCTATAGCATCAAGAAGTCATAAAATCATTCAGACTGGAAGGGAACTCACACTGACTGTACTGCAACCTTCTGCTCAAAACAGAGCATACAGCAAGTTCAGAGTAGGTTTCTGAGGTCTTTGGCCAGTTGGGTCTGTAAAACCTGCAAGGAAGGAAGTTATGGTACTCCCTGGGAGACTTGTTCCTGTTTTCCATACTGCCTTGTTATTCCACTCCCCATGGACTTCGGCAGAGGGCCTGGCTCCATGTTCTCTGTAACTAGCATGCAGGTGTTGCAAGGCTGCTGTCAGGCTCCCCCAAGGCCATCCCTGCTCCAGGCTGCACAGTCCCATCTCCCTCAGTGTCTTCTCTCAGGGCAAATGTTCCCATCCCTTAAGTATGTTGGTTCTTGCCAATGAACACATTCCACTTTATCCTAGAGTCTCTCCTGGACAGAGTAGACCAGAAGCTACTTAGCAAGTGCTGAGGGAAGGAGAACAATCTCTTCCCCCTTAGCACAGCCCAGGAAGGGCTCAGTGCTGGCTCAGGCTCAGCTCACTGCCCACAAACATCATGAGGATTTATTCTCCCTCCTCCTCCTCCTCTTTGCCCATAAAAATATCCAGAGGAGAATGTCCTGAGGTGCTTCACTTGCTTCAGGCATTTAGATGGAGCACAAGGCATTGACCACTACTACCTGGGCTCAACAACTGGGACAGTTTCTCACCCAGCTGGAAGTGTCCCAGTCAAGACAGTGACACATCTACAGCTAAACATGAGAATCAGTGTTTGTCCAGGCCTCTCAGAGAGAAGATGACTAGCAAGGAGCTCCTCATGCTCAGAACAGTCTGTGGTAAGTGCAGTGACACAAGTGGCTGCTGCAGGTATTGAGGCAAATGTGAGCAAAGTAAACCTCTGCCCTGGTCCAGATGATTTCGGGGGAGTTTTGGTTGCCTGCAGAAGGCCATAAATTGGCCTAAATCAAGCACCTTAATATTTCTAAGCACCTATTGGAAGCTGTCAGTCATCACAGTCCCTCCATGGGTCTTCTTAGTCGTAAAATGGCAAGTTGCCAAATATATGTTATTTCATAATTACTTCCAATATCTTTCATATCAGCAGTAAAATGCAAATTAATACAAACGTTATTGTAAGTTCTGTTACATTTCAAAACTAAATGAATATATTATGGATGGCATTGCATGTCATGGGAGCCACTCTAATTGAACAAGCTGTTAAAGAAAATGATACTGCATGTAATCAAGATCCTCTGCTGGTGAGCTTTGCCCAAAAATGCAACTACATCTGACAAGTGGAGCTGAAAGAAAGCCCCTGAAGCCAGTGCAGACATTTCATCCTTTCAAACCTTTGCCATTAAAGCTGAAATTTCACTACATCACTCTAAATGAAAAAAGGAGGAAAAAAGTCTCTGTTCTTATATGCTCCATCTTAGATTCCCTACTCCATAATTGTTTTCATTTGATATTACTAGAGCAATGTTTAAGGTATCTGAACCAAAACTTATGTTATACTGCTAATCTGCAGCATTTATTGCATGGTGAACATCCTAAAGACAAAAATGGTTTAACTATAGATCAAATTTACCTCTGCTGATAGGTACACCAGGCACTGTAGGCTGGCTGGGAGCTTGGTATCTCTAATACTTTTCATTCCTCTTTTTTATAATTTAGATGTGTTTGTTTAAGTGGAGAAACATGAATTATAGTAAAATGAACCCACTGGTTTTTCTCTCAACTTCAATCTTTGAGAGCAAAATGAGGAAAACTTGTTTGTTTTTCCCCTTTCTCTTGAATATGAAGTTAATAATCACCTAAATGAGAGCCCTGTCAAGTTGTTGAATTTATTACATAATTTTGAGTTAGTATATTTAGAATTTTCAAAAAAAAAGTTTTAGGATCACAGTTTAGTTATGTGGTATTTTGTATCTCATGTAAATATGTATTTGAAAGAAAATGATTTCAACATGGCCCCGTCCTAAGGACTTTGGCATGTAGGAAGTGAAATGGTGCCTTTTGGTGAAAATATTAACTCTGTCTGTGGAGAAAATATGTTATAAAATCAAAATTAAATTCTGTTACTGAAATAAGGGACATAATTATGAATTTCCTCACATAATTTTTTATTCTAGAGATATAAGTCTCTGAATACTCTGTACTTGCACTTAATTTAAAACCCTCTGCAGTGCTGGCTGATTCATGCAGGCTTTTCAGCTCTTCAGTGTTACAGAAACAATTGTTGAGGACTTATACCTGCTCCTTTTAATCATTAAAAATAAAAATTATGTATGGGCTGGTGAATCTTTGCCCTTAAGAAGATGAGATTTTCATATTTACTGTTGAAGTTCACTTCATCCAACCTCATTAGTTACACTTTTCAAAAGACTTGTATTTTGTTTCATACTGTAGGTTATGAGTCTAGGAACCCTATTAAACCCAACACTACTGTTTTATATATTGTTCAGATGAAAATATACATCATAAAAATGCACATTAAGTAAGGACTATCCACATTAAGATATAAATAATAGTGAAATTCAAACTGGGAAATTCAACAGAATTTCACTTTTACATCAAAATTCTAAATTAGCACCATTCTGGACAGATATATTTAGGCTAGCTGCAAATCCTCCAGTTTAATTAAAACACTCATATTTCTATTATGGCTAAATCAATGCTATACTAGAAAATAGATAAGGTATTTTATCAGAGGAAGGAACTACCTAAATTAACTAGCCTTTATCTGGGCTATTAATTTTTGTTTTAATTGATGATATGCTAAAAATACTACATAGTTCTTTTATGGTAATGATGCTACTTTGTATTCAAGTGTCCTTCTATAATAGAAGATATTCTTTGCTTTTTTCTAGCAGCTGTAGGAAAGCATATAAATGAAAATACAGAGACTTTATCTGAACATATGGGAGAAATGACATAACTGTATTTTTCAGGACTTTATTTGGTCTGCTGGCAATTACGTTAAACTTGATTTATTAGTTCCTTTAAATTGGGAGCCATCAATAGGTCAGATCCCCAAATGCAGTACCTTGGCATTGAAGACAGTGCAGATAGGTTGACCTACCTTAACTATGGGTCTGGACCATAGTTCAGAAGACAGGACATGTTCCAGGAACTTCCATTTACTCAAGGTCATGAGTAGAACTCAAAATCACTTTTAAAAGATGAAATCTATTAGAAGAGTAAAAATCTTTAAGTCAATTAGAAATAGAAGAAATTTATAAAACAAGGCAGATGTGTACAAGCATTTGAAACTCAATAATGATGAAATGTACTCAGTGGGATTTTAAAAGCATCAAAAGCAAAGAATTCAATGTTCAAAACTATCATCTAAAAGCCTGTCCATAGCCTGAGCTATTTCCTTCTTTAGGTTTGGTCACTGAGATAAATTGCTTATATCAATATATTGAACATTTGAAAGGGCACTGGAATGGTCAAGCTACTGTGAACCTGTGTCAAGGAAGTCATAGTAAAGCTAAAGCAGACATACTCCTTGATATATCAATGGCATGGCATCAGTTACACAACTTAAAAATGACAGGAATTTTATTTATTTTTCAACAGTCACTCAAAGTAATGGGGGTTTGTTGTTGTTGGGTTTGGGTTGGGTTTTTAGTTTGTTTTTTTTAATATGTTATTATTCTTGACATATGTTGGTTATGCTACATAGGTCTAAGGCAACTAACAGAAATACAACTATAAATTCAGGCTCAGAAAGACAAATCAATTATTTTTTAGAAATATCTTGTGACTAGCCTGTGGTTTTTTTATTGACACAAGTACTTTATCAATGCTAAAGAGTTTTCTCAAGTAACTTCAAGGAACTATCAGAACTGACAATTTCTGCTACCATATTTGCATCTTAATGAAGCTTCTGATAATACAGGCTGCTGTTATTCCAGTGTCTGACTGGAAGTGGCATATTTTAAATTTTCTGCTCTGCTTCATCCTATAAAATACTTTAGAAAAGAAGGTGGATGTGGGAAACAGCAGCTAGGCTTGGAAAACAAATGAGTGAGGGCAGAAAACACACGTGACCTCTCAGCTTTTACATCAGAAGCTTAGAAGTGCCTCCAGGGTCAGTCCCTCCACTTGGCCTCCAGCCTGACTGTCCCCCTTCAGAGAAGATGCTTATGACTGTCCATACACCAAAGGTATGACCAAATCCTGCCCTCTACAGTGAAAGCACTGACAGGTTGACCTCAGCTCACTGCTACAATCTCTTTTCCAGTCCTGCACTTTTGCAGACCAGACTCCCTTGCACTGCCATGCAATTCAGCTTGACAGTCTTACTGTCACTTGATAATTTTACTGAGGGCATCACTGTAGTAGAGTTAGCCTCTGACTACTTATCAGTCTTGCTGTCAAACTACTATTTAGACAGTCTGCTTTTAGGCCATCCTATCACTGCTTTCAGCCTCTTCTGTCCACAAGCAGAAGTCTGGAGCCAGAGGAGGCACACGCTTGAGCGTCTTTCTCAAAGCAGTGTGTAGAAGCATAGTTAGACTTTACTTCACGTTCCCTATGTTCATGAAGGCAAAATGGGTCACTCTCCTGCAACTGCCCCTGCTCTGCTTCTCCCAACACCACCCAGAAGATTAAGAACAGGACTTTTCCCTGTGCTGTTTCCCTAATAATTTAAGAGCTGTGACTGATAATAGACAAAAGCACCCTACTGGGTAGAAAACAAGTACGAGCTGATGATAAAAAAACTTAAATGGTATTTTACCAGAATATTCATTCTAATGTGATGTTGCTGATAGAGTCAGTGTTCTCACTTTGCATCTCTTCCCTCATGTCTTCTCTTGGCATACTGCTTTCTTGGCTTAGGTAGCAGCCTGTTCCCCTAGTGAACTAGTGGTTCCTCCGTGGCTAAAAGGTTTGGAATAAAATGTACGGTAGTGTGGGAGCACTTGGTAAAATAAGCTCCAGGCTAGTCTCAGAGACTCAGAAGGCAGCTGTTGGTTCCAAAATGTTTAGCAGATATTGTACTAGAAACACTGCAGTGTAACAAAAGGGTTTTTTTCTGAAAGTCTGACACTAGGAGGAAGAGATAAGCAAGAGTGGGCCTCCTTCGCCCAAAGGTGTATGGGAAAATTACCTAGAAAAGTTCTTGGCCTGATGATTTCAGAAATCTGGCTACACCAGAGATAACTTTCATTTGAAACTAAGTGTGAAATTAGGGATTAAGAGACAGGAGCATGTCTCTTGTGAGGAAAGGCTGGGCCTTTCAGCCTTCAGAAGAGATGACTGAGAGGGGACCTCATCAATGTCTGTCAGTCTCTGAAGGGACCATGCCAAGAGGGTGGACCAGGCTCTGCTTGGTGGTGCCCAGCAATAGGACAAGAGGCAATGGGCAGAAACTGATGCACAGGAAGTTCCACCTGACCATGAGGAAGAACTTCTTTACTGTGTGGGTGACTGAGCACTGGGACAGATTTCCCAGAGAGCCTGTGGAGTCTCCATCCCTGGGGCTGTTCAAGAGCTGTCTGATGCAATCCTGTGCCATGTGGTCTAGGATGGCCTTGCGTGTGTGTGGAGGTGACCCTCTGTGGTCTTTTTCAATCTTAGTTATTTTGTGATTCTTTGACATGAAAAGCCAGACTGTGGGGTTTTTTTGTCTGTCGGAAGACCCTCCCTCTGTGCACATGCTACTGGTCACTCTAGCAAGCTCCTTATCCCATGCACTCTGCAGCTTCTGAAAGTTCTTTTCTTCCATCAGACAGACATCTGCCAAGCACAGACCTGGAAAGAGGAGCTGCAGCATTTGCGACTTGAAAAAAAGGAAGAAAAGCATTTTAATTCCAAAACAGGTAGTACAGACAATATGCAATAAAAACGTGAACTCCTCAAGAACCTCTTAGATAAGGAGGCTGGTACCTCCAGGGAATAGGCAGGGACAGGACGGCACCTGCCCTACTCTGCACCAATCACTCTCTGGGGTCCCTCTGGCCCCTGAGGTCAGTCCTAGTTTGCATCATAACTGGGTGGGTTTTGAGACTTCTTTGGAACAATAATTCCTTGTGACATATGCATCAAACTTGATTTTTGCCGTTGCTCTGTGTTTGTCCTCCATAGAGAAAATTAATTCACATTGGTTTTCAATGAAGAAGAAATCAGTATAAAACAAAGATAAATAGAGAGAGTTATCCTTCTCAACAAATATATCCCACAAATATTTCTAAACCTTGATATAGCAGAGCATATCATAGATTCATAGAATCTTTCAGGGTGGAAAAGTCTTCTAAGACTACTGAATCCAACCATTAACCCAGTACTGCCAAACCCACCACTAAACTATGGCTCCAAGTGCCACACCTACATGCTTTTTAATTACCTCTAGGGATAGTGAATCAACCACTTCCCTGGGCAGCCTGTTCCAGAGCTTTACACCCCCTCCGGTAAAGATTTTTTTATTAATATGCTGTAATACACCAGCATATTAGTAATATAGAAAATAATTCAATGTTTTACTTTTTTTACTTTTTAACAAACACTTGTTCACACAAGACCATGCATAAATTACAACATGTTTACATGATCCCTCACAATAATTTGTGACTCAATCCTATGCACAGGGTGACTTGTATGTTGGTCATAGCTAAATAGTTTTAAATCAGGAGTCAGAGTGCAATGCATATTTTGTGCTACAGCACCATCTACAGTAAGGACAAAATATCCCATGATAAAGTTCCCATTTTATCAGATGTTAAATCACAGTGGGCTTGAATTTATATTTGTCTGCATATTTGGCAATTTTATTCCCAATTTGCAATACAAAAACTGCTAATTTCCTGATAAATTATTGTTAACTTCCTCATCTGTTGTTTTTCTTATGGTGCCTCATTTATTTGTATTTTATAGGCTATCTTGTGTACTTTTTAATTTTATAGTCTGTGATAACTCTTTTTAATTCTATAATAGGAAGTATTTTGTTTACATCAGTTGTTACAAATCAAATAACAATCTACCACTTAAATCGTGAGTTATGTCACATGTTATGTACTGCTTCCTCCTACTTTTGTCACAACACATAAATATTTGCTGCCAGACAAATTATCTGTCTCACTGTGCCAGCATCCTGGTCCAGTGGACATCTAAATATATGTCAGTTCAATCCCAGGTTCTTACTCAACTGATCAGCTTCGTGTGAACAGAACCCCCAGCAACATTTCCTTGTTCATTGTTCCAAGCAGGAGAACAGAAAAAGTAACATTTTTCTTCCATACCATTTAAGTTTCTGGAAATATCTTATCCATAGAGGGCACTATCATACAAAAATGTATTTCAATCTGGTTGACTATATCTATTCTCCATCTCCTCAAATCCTCGTGATTATGCAGCATCAGTGCATACCTCATTGTATATATTTAAATTTAGAATTTCTGTTAAATGTGCAAATTCTGCTGGACTTGTCTGTAGTTTAATAGCAATTTTTTATTTCTCTTTTGCTTATAATATTTCCTTTTATTTTTTTTTTCCTATAAGTCTTACCTAAAGTTTAGCAAATACTTTCTATAAGTGTCGCAATTTTTTTCTTAGTGAGCTATACTAATTTGCACCATGGGATCCAGGGAGTTTGCTTTTCTCTCCAAAAGGCTACAAATTGCAAAATTTTGTTAGGTAACCAAAAGAAGCTTACTTTAAACCCTCAATTCTTTATTGCTTACCATCTAAGTAATAGAAAATCTAACATTTTCACAGAACAGACCAGACAGTGGAGCACATGAGACAAAGTCCTCTTTTTTGATTATTTTCTGTACTATTATTAACCCTTTACTTCTATTCTGCAAAATAAAAAAATCAGAGCTGAAAGAAAGAATGTAGGACAAGTAGGGGCAGGAGGTGTGGGAAATGGCAGAGCAGGTCTTTATAAACTTCTCCCTAGTGTCCCACAGTAAAACACATGCACCAAATTCTGAACAATTTCAGCAGATTATTTTTCTTCTGTCAATTTAGCATAATCTTAGGTAAATCACCTCATACTTTCTCCTATGACACACAGGAGTTTGACCTAACGAACAGGTGGAATTAGAATAACAATCTCATTTAACTTAAGACAAGGGCTCTATGTATGGAAAGGCTCTGGTGTAAGCTGGAATAACAGGTCCTTGCAAGCAGGATTTCACAGTTAATAACTTTACCTCCTGAGCGTCAGAAGAGTATTGGCAGAGCTAATGAGAAGCCGTAAGAGCTGTACCAGTGGCCTAGTGCAGATTCGTAAGTGGAATAATTCCTGAAGGTATGTGTAATGTAACATGTGAAATGATAAAGCAGCTGCTCGACAGTTTGCTCCTTTTTCACAATAACCTTAGCAGAGGGCTCATTAATTAAGAAGCCAACTATTGCTTCCTGTAAACTGGGCAGGGAAGCAGAACAGCTAAAAATTTGCAAATTGTCTATAACTAATAATTTCAAGTGATTGGATGTGGCATTTATTTCACTTTTTCTAGTTTTTAGCAAGTTTTGAGTCAGTTTAAATACTTTTCTTGATCACAAAGTCTTCCCAAGAGTGTTATTTCATCTTTACATCTCTTCCAGATCTAAAAAATTATGGCTTTCTAAGAGTGGGAGGATTTTATTATACACGACCTACTTACTTAAAGACATAAGGTTTGAGACAATTACAAAGCATTAGACTTTCTGGTCTGGTTTCCCATGTCTGACACATTTTTCATTTTTGTACAGGCAATCTACCCATTTTATGAATTATGACAATCCACCAAAATTATGTTTAGACAAAGTTTAAGAAGATTGTCTGGTCTTTTGTAGCTGAACATTAAATAAGAAAACAGTGAGGACCCTAGACATGACTGGGTTTGGCCGCTTGTCCCTCCTAATTTCAATATGGTATTGCCCTTTCTATGCTGTAGGATTGCTGCCATGTTCTTACAGATGGTGCCTCTGGTTCTTCCCATGTCTGTAAATGGGGATGAGCTTCAAATACATTTAATGCCTCATTTGAGACATGATCTTGCTCCTGGCTTGGGAGCTAGTCATGATTATATGATAGAGAGAGAGAGAGTATCCATGATTTCTTGTCAGCACCAGCTGTTAATGGGGCTGTGTCTTGTTTTATATATAAATTCAGTGGCTTCAGGTTTAACTTGTTACTTCTTGTTGCTTTTCTCTGCTGAATGTTATCCTGTGGATATTAAGGTTCTGCCAAAAAAATCATAGTTTCGTCCTTTTTTTCCATTAAACAGGATTTTTTTAATACTCACAAAGTATTTCCTTTAGTGTTCAACTGATTTTTGTGGCTCATTTTGCACATCTTCACCTTCTTCAAAGTTCTTTTTTTTAATACTGCATATGCTAAGTATAGATAGAAAGTAATTTCAGTTATGCTACTCCTTGTTCTTTTATTAAATTTTAACCCATCACATCAGCTACTTTTGAATAGTATCTTGAAAGCTTCTGTTGACTTACTTCTCCTCAAGACTTCTCTGAGTTTTCCAGAACAGAATGCTTCTTTCATTAGGAACAGACTGCATATTGAGCTTTTTTAGCTTTAAATTGATGTCATAACTTAAAAAGAAAAAGTAATTGTACAAAGTTTAATACCAATACACCTTTCTTCCTGTTCTACTAGCTATAAGAAGTCTGGGCTCATAACACCTCCAGCGAGATGTGAGACTTGCGGCTTGTAGTGAATGTGGAACTCAGGGGAAACTGGCTGCTGAAAGTCAAAGCCATTGGTTCTCTCTCAATACCCTCTGAATCCTGGTCCTGTCCCTGATTCTTCCACAGCATTGAAAATCTACCTGCACGCCAAGTTCTGTATCAGCTCCATAGGCTGATGGTCCTCATGCTACACATACTGACCCACTTGCCCACAAAATCAGCACAGTTCCTTTTGGTGAGTCAGGAACTGGACTCTATGCATTGACTTCCAGGATTTGGAATAATGACCTGTAACTTGCAGCAAAATAAACAGAATTTACCACAATATGAAAGTGCTTGCCAGTCATTTTCATCACTGTTCATTGTATATTGCTGTAATGACTAAATATTACCAGCCAGAAATATGTGCATACCTTTAACCTGTCTTTGAAATTCCAAAAGGGAATTGTCTCCAGACTTCAAACACAACCTCCCATATATGCCAAAGCTATATTCTTGCTTTGATTTAGCATATACAGAGTCTATGCACACATTTTGTTGTTTCCATCTTCTTCCACATTATCTTTTACAGCACCATTCATAATGCTTCTCACACCTGTGAAGTATTGTATTTAGTTGAGGAAGTTATTGATTTGCTCACCCTCTCCCAGCCTTTGCCAGCAGACTGTGTTCACTAGCAACCATATCACAGATTAGGCTAGCATGACAGTTTTGGACACAGGTAGCCAGTTCAAGAAGACTTTGGAAATGACATAAACATTAAGATATACACAGAAATAATTTTTCCCTAATATTTAATTCAAAATTCAACAAGAAAAACAAATAGCCATTGCTGAGAAAGAAAGCATCACCTTTTCTAAATGTTGCCAGTGGCTTTCATGATGAAAAATATATATGCAGCATAGTTCCCATCTCAAAAGAAGGTGATGATATGGGACAAGAAACCCTGGCAACATTTATTCTCCTTTGCTTATATATGCATTATTTTCTTTTCCTAATGGTATCATACTTTAGTTCAAAGATGAGTAATTACTTTTATCACCAAATAATTCCTTTCATTGATCAACATGCCAAAACAAATATATGAAAATGTTCTTCCAAAAAAGTATTCAGGCTTCCCTAAACAAGTAAGTTTTGGGGTTGGAGCATGGGGTTAAATGCCTTTGTGTTTGTGTTCAGGGGTTGTATAAAGGAATTGCTTAAGTTATTTCATAACCATGCACTTAGAGACAAAAATAATGCAAAACACAGCTTTTGAGTTTTTCAGCACTCTTTTTTCAGATGCTAAATAATAAATCATGAGAACCTGAAATCACTGATGAATAAATCCTTTGATTCTTATCTCAGGGGAGAAAGGCATATTCAGTTTGTTTTCTCTCAGATATTTATGTGATCATGTTGCTTGTCTGTGCACGTGTCCTAAAGTTCTCTTTTTCCTTGGTGGCTTCTTCATTATTGACAAAACAGACAGATTGATATGATGGAGAGGTCTCAAAGGAAAATAAGCAGGGATGTTGCTGATAAGCAATTTGAGCAGAAGACATGGAAGAGGTCTGTGAGTATCATGGGATGAGCACTGGCATCACAGCCGCAGAGACCAGATTCAGTTACCCTACCACTTGGGATTCAGTCTTGCTATAGTAGGAAAACTAATGAAAGGTAGCCTGCTAAATTTTGCTGAATGTTTTGATGAGCCAGGAAACCAGAGATGACTGACAGTTGGGGTTGTTCAGCCTGGAGGAAGAGAAGGATCTAAGGAGAGCTTAGAACACCTCATAGTATGTAAAGAGGGCTTACAAGAAAGATGTAAAGAGACTTCTAACAAGAGTATGTAGTCATAAGACAAACAAGAATGACCTTAAACTGAAGGAAGGGAGGTTTAGATTAGACATGAGGAAGAAGTTCTTTACTGTAAGAGTGGTGAGCCACTGAAACAGGTTTCTTAGAGAAGCAGTGGGTGCCTTATCCTTGGGAGTATTCAAGGCCTGATAGGATAGACCTTTGAGGAACTGGGTCTAGTGGAAAGCGCCCATGCCCATGACAGGTGGGTTGGAACTTGATTGTCACAATAGGGTATGAAATAAAGATGCCTGACTCCAGTCAGAAGGCAGTAGAAATCAGAAGCTTTATTTACAATTCATTCAGCCCTTTTATAACATGCTGTGCTAAGATGGCACAATTTTGGTCCATAGGGCTAACACCTCTCCCATTGGCTAAGTAACAGAAATAGCAAACAACACCTGTTGTTATGGGAAAGGAATATTGTTTACACAAGGTTGTTTTTGGAAAAAGAAAATTGTTGAAAAGTTTCCCTTGGGAAGAGCTAGAAATTCTCAGGCTCAAAAAATATCGGGTCCCCGCTTGATGGTCTTTAAGGTCATTTACAACCCAAGTCATTCTATGATTTCCAACCCAAGCCATTATATGATTCCATTCCATTCCATGACTCAAAATGTACCTATGTAATTGAATTGAATAAATTGAATAAAGAGTAAATGACCATTGTCTATCAAGACATGCAATAACTGTCCCACCCTAACTCTCAATAATTCATCTTCATAATAAAGTATTACTTTGGTATATTTTAAGATGTATCACAGCATTTTTGCCATAATATTTGTGCTTCTTTTGCGTTGATTGACATTCTGTGAAAAGGGAAGAAGGAAGTGATTTTCTAAGAGACACTGTTAACAGCTTCCTCTGGGCCTGACAAAACCAATCAGTGGCTAGTTTTGAATATTGACATCTTGTTAAACCACTAGAAAGCTGAACACGCCTCTGTGAAAACACATTAAAAATTGAACAAACGCTGTGAGAGACCTCTTTTTCTTCCAGCCTGGGAACATGTAACAAGGCAGGCTGGGCCCCTTCTCAGGAAGCCTGCCGGCCTCGTGCCGGCCAGGCCGGGCAGGCCCTGCCAAGGGGCCAGGCTCCTTCCTGGGAAGGCCGCTGGGCCCCATGCCAGCCAGGCTGGGCTCAGCAGCTGCCAGGCAGAGGAACGGGAGGAAAAAAAATCCCCATCTCAGCTGGATTGGGCCCCAGAAACTATTAATATCCTGACGCCAGGCCCGTTCCACCCCCCAGCATGGCTGACAAAGAATTTTCCACCACAAACATCTTTGGCCGCCTCTACTGAGTCATCTTGCTGAGGGGGTGTCCCAGCACCGTGAGAGATCATACGGCTGAGACCAGAGCATCACCCCCGTGGCTGGAATTGAACACAGCAGGGGTCAGAGATCCCTATGGGAGCAAAGTGTCAGCTACCTCTCCTGAGATCCTGATGCATCCCCCAGCACAGTCTGAAATTCATCACTGTGACTCCTTCACTCACCACCGACCATCATGACCTCCACCAGCCCCAGGCAAGATATTAACTCTTTCATTGCACGGATAAAACTTACAAGACATCAATCTTCTCTGAGTGAGAGAAAAGGACAGAGTAAAGACACTTGGAGAAACACATGAAGACATTAAGGTCAGTGAAGAAGGAGTCAAATCCCAGATGGGAGGAGAATGAGAAGATGTCTTAGTCTTAAGATGAAACTATTTTGCAAAGCCATGGTGATGGACTGTGATATATTAGAATAACCCTTTAATTTGTGAAAACAGTATATGGGGAGATAAGGTGTTCTAGTTACAGACATGAACAAAGGCATTGGTGTTAGATTAAGTGAATGTTGAAGTAGCTGAGATCTCATGAGAAGCTTGAACAGAGAGAGAGAGATGAGATGAAGATGAAGACCTGCCTCCAGGGAGAGAAGAAGAAGATTTCTGTTTCCCAGAAATAAAAATTATCTCAGAGAGAAATGAAGAGAACCTTTCCTTTTGAACAGCTCATCCTTAAAATTGTACCCCATGAGGTAGACATGAACCATAAACACAGCTGTGGGAAGGCTGTGTGAAATGGGAGGGACTTAATGAATGCAGATTCCCAGGAGACTACTATTTGTGAGAATTGAAGCCACGAGAGAACAGTTTTTTTGTAGAGAAGTCTCCATAACATAGCAAAAGATATTCCTCTCCCTGAAAGTACTGATGAAAGACTATTTTAGAGGTGGTCAACTGACCTAAGTCACAGGTTTTGTCTCTGTTCATTGTCAGTGGGAAAGAAAAGAAGGTTGTGGGGAGGGAAGTGTTCTAAGAGTTTTTTTCTGATTCTTATTAATTTTTTTTCTTTTTCTTGTAGTTTTGTTAATAAAGTTTTCTTTATACCCTTGAAGTTTTGAGCCTGCTTTATTCTTCTTGTAATCCTATCTAACAGCAGAAATGGTAAATATTTCTAGTGGGCACTCAACTCACCACAGTGTTTCGTGCTCAGGCCCTAACTTCTTCCTAGTGACAGAGGTGGATAGATTGCTAAGCTTGGTGTGACTTGAGGTCAGGAAGAGGAGGGCTCACTTTACCCAAGATGTATAAATCTATTGCATTTGCAGTGAAGTGTTTATACCTTATTTTATTCTGAAATTGTTTAGGTTTAGCTGACAGTCCATGGACATTTTTATGCCTTTGTTCACAAGATTGATGGCTCATATATTCTGTTAAATCACTTTCTGGTGTAGGTACTTACAGACATTGATTTAGTTACATAGTAGGATTAGATTAGAGATTGATATCAGCTGTCTTAGCATTGCAGTACATTTTCAGTTCATATCCAGTTTATTATCTACCATGATCAGACTAATTCCCTTTCTGAGTCAGTGACATCCAGAACATATTTCCCCATTTGTAAGTAGCATCAGAAGCTAGCATTAGTCTCTACAATATAGCCTCAAATTTGCTGCATTAAAATACTTATTATACAAATTAGTTCAGGTGGCTGCTCAAAGAAGTTTTGGGGTTTTTCTGGAAAAACTTACTTCTTTTACCATTATTTTTAACTCTGGGATTTTTTATATTATATACAGCTATGTCAACATGGATTTACATTTCCAATAGTTTTCTTCAGGATAATAAAATATCAATGATCTATTCTTCATTATTCCCACTTGAAATATACCAACTGGATAATGATTAATCATTAACTTTTAAGGTAATGTAATCATTTTAGTGTAAACTTGGAATGATACTGTCAAAATTTTAATCAAAATACTGTGCAATGCTACATCAACTGACTTCTACTGGTTTAAACATACTTTATCAAACCCTTTGTAAGTTAAATCTGCAATCATACAATGATTTGCTTCAGCTGGGATGAACTACTAGCTATAATAAACTGTTGAAAGTTACAATTCTATAATCCCACCTGAAGCATCATGCATCAACAATTTCATGAGAACTTCATGCTAAATTCTCTGGTGCAAAGAATATAAGAAGTGGATACTGTGTTAAGATCTGGCAACTGTTTTAATCAATATTTTTATACCTGCCTAATTTCATTAAAAGGCAATGTAAACAGGCATGAGTTGAAGTATTATGGTTTAGAGAAACTGCAGAGACTGGCAATGTAGAGTGGGTGTTATCCAGTCTGACTAAGTCAACGTGAATTTCAGTTTCTCCAGGAGAATCCATTTTCATTCCTGGAAATCTTGTCAGAGCAGAATATCTGTATGGTAGTTGTCCAGAATTTCTATACATAGCACAGCAGGAGCTCTGAACATAATGCCTGATCTGATCACGGTGATCAGATATGCTCACCGTGAAACTTCAGACCATTATCACAGGATCAAAATGTCCACTCTTATAGATCTGATCCTGATCTACTGAACATGTGTCACATCAAAATGTTTCGACACAGTGGAGCTAATGTAAACTAAAAAAAGGTAAATACATGTAGAGTATGTCTTGTACTTTTTGGACATATTTGGCTCTATGATACACACTCACATAGCACACCCACATTTTCTGGGCAGAACATTTAGCCGAATTTTGGAGTTCTTGCTGTCAGACACATGGTCTTAATATTCCTTTGTGGAGAGAAATTGTATAAAAACATTACCAGAAGATTTTGCTTGCAAATTCCCAGGAGGCAGCTGTAATACAATGATCCTGGACAAAAGAAAAGATCTTGGAAGTTGTGACCTATCAATTCAAGAGAGCAGACCTGAAACCTTTCATTTCTATCAGCAAATTACTAGGCGTTTCATCCCCATTGAACAGAAAGGTCACATTTCCATTTTCACAGGAGAGACACGCTAATGAAATACTGATGCAAAGGTGGAAAGTGGACCAGGGTGTTGGGGTTGAGCAGGACAAAGGCTTTTATGTAAAGCCATGGGAGAAATCCCCTTAGTTATGGTGAGCAAAAAACTCATCCTCATTGGTCCCTGGGAGTTCTTATTTTAATGTTACTAGAAAGTTCTTTGCTTCTCCTGTTGTTATTGGTTCATATTTGATGCATTGATTTTAATATTCCTAACCGAAGTTTGTGATTGGCATGCTTCCCTCAGACTCCACCCCTATCCTACTCTATATAAGTTACTGTTCCTACCCTGGCCCTCACCCTTTCTGGGGTACCCTATACTGTGAACACCTTCTATGAGTTTGTTATTTTGACTATTAAAACTGTTTTGTTTCGGGTCACCAAATTGTGCCCGTCTCTTAATTTATTCGCCACTCGGACTTTCTGCCCATAGTCCTAAGGTAGCCACTGGCCACACAATCTGAGCCTGGGGTGCTACACCAGGGTGTTAATGTGACTGAGGCACCTTGTTTTGGTGCAAAGGATCTGAATACTGGATGCAAAGCACCAGTGAGGAAACATAATCTGCTCTTCTGAAAGGGTATGCTTAAATTCTTTCTGCAGTCAGCACAGAAATAGCTACAGCTCTGGAGGCTTCTGTAGAGCTGTAAAGCAAAATTACACTAAGTACTTACATGTTCTGTTCTTAATTGAAAATTAAGAACACTGGCAACATGAATTGATAGTGTCTTTTAAAATATATAGTGAAAAAGTCAGCACAAGACCACTGGGTGTGAATCTCCTTTTTTTCAAGATCTCAGCTCATCCTTCCAAAAAAAATGCCTTAACTACCAGCTTTTGGGGCTGTTTTCACTCTTTATAGTTCTGGAGCCAAAAACATGAGTGAAAAATGGTGAGATGTGGAGCTAGGCAAGACAGAGCCCAACTCTCACCTGGAGGGGAAAGAACTGGACATTTTGTCCCTGATCTGTTTCATTAACAGAGGTCTGTAATGCCAGAATGAAAAGAAAACTGGTATTTGTGGGTGAGAAAAGAAATATTTTTGATTATTGATATTGAATAAGTAACTTATTAATGCTGACATTGGCTAAGTTGTATGAGGCATTTGTGTCCCCTGAAGATAAAAACATTAAAGTCCATGTAGCAAAGCAGTGCTGCAGTGTTTGAAAGGCACCTGTCAGACAGACTGTCAAAGTGATTCCATTAATTTTATTCAATGTCTATTAGAAAGCTGGATGACTTTATTGAGAAAGTGAGGTATCTTTCAATTAATTTATACTGCTGTTAGCAAAATCTTGTGGGGATTAGTTCTGAAATTGGGTTATATGAAGAAATTCTATAAAGAATCCATATGAAAACTCAGGTTAACTTAGCATTTAATTACTGCTTATAACATCATGTTTCAAAAAGTGACATCTTATTGCTCACTCTCAAGCAGTGCATGGCTTTGTACTCACTCCTCACAGACGAAAATTTACAGTTATTTCTGATTAGTACAAAGAGTTGATAAAAATCTCAAGTCACAGCCACACTTTTCTTCTCTGCTTCTTTTGGAATTCACTTGAGTTCCATATTTTGCACTTCTGGATCCCCTTATGTAAAAAATAGGGAGGAAAACAAGGTTGTCATATAAGCATGAAATCTGCAATGAGAACAAATCCCTAGGGAACCTTGAGTGATGCCCCACAGAGAAAAAATCAAGCATATTCTTGGAAAAATATTTGAATATAAGTAGCTAAATAATTGCCAGTTTTATTCAACCTACACACAAAAGGCCCACAGCCTAAAATATTTTAGATAATGCTGGTTTGCTAAAAAACATCTCAAGTTACTTTGTAAAAGCAGTGATATTACTGATGTATGGCTGAACTAAACAAAATGTCAAACAGATTATGAGTCCTTTGGCTGAACTTTTTCATTACAAAATGGTTATTCACTCCTATTGAAACTCTGCAAAGGAATGTGCAGCTCTAGTGAGATGTTCCCCTCATGGGGAAACTGATGTCCAGAGCAGCACCACTGTGCTGGGAAGCTTGATCCTGAAACAGAATCTGGAACACTCGCTGTGTCTATGGCCACAGAAGGTGAAAAACATTTACTCATAGAGTAGAGCAAGGAAAACTGCTCCAGTACTGTGGATTGAATCAAATCTGGATCAAAGCAGTTTCTTGTTTTGCTGATGTTACAGAAATTACTGGTAATCAATAATCTGGGATCATTATCATCAGTACAACAGATAATTCACTATACTAGACACATGCACAGTGTAAACAGATGCTATTCTATTAAAAAATTCAAAAAAAATCTAATCCTACCCGAACACACTCACACAGAATGATGTGCACACTTTATGGGCCCTGTTTGTGGCCCTCTGAAGTTACTTGTGCACCTCATATCCTGAGAATGATGGTCTCCCCTTTGCAAGACACATATTTTTATCTCCCACTGGAGATGTGTGCTCTCCAGCACTACATGAGCCCCTGCAGCTCCCTACAGCCTGCTGGGACTGGTGCAAAACACCCCTTAGAGTCCCACAGGCACACCAAGGTGTGAGTCCCCATGTGTGACTCTCTCCTCAGGCTGGACACAGATGGCTTGTGGTGGCCCATGGCAAGGTTGCAACTGTTGCAGGACAGCTTCTCCCAGTGCCACACCAGGCTTCGCTTCACATGGTTTTCTTACACCCCTGTCTCTCAGGTAAAAAAAATTTCAAAGAGTCTTTTATACTTCTTTTCAAGCTGACGTTTTCTATGATCGAAAAGTCTCCAAGCAAATGCCTGATGGCTGGTTAATCTGGCTGGTGGTCATCTTTTTCCCAGCAGTACCAGTCTGTTCAAGTACTTGGGCTGACTGTCTTTCAGAAATTTGGGTTTGGGTCTTTATCATTCCCTAGCCACAATTAATGATTTCATCTGTTTGGATCTTTTAAGAGATTGAATGGATTTGTTGCAAGTAGTAACCAAAATTTTAAAAAGGGATTTGAAAGTAGGTACGGAATTTTTATATTCCTGAAATGAGATATCTTACTAAAACCTGCTATGAGGGATGTCCCAAAAGGGAAGCGAGAGAAAAAAATAGCTGATTGTTGCCTAATACAAGCTGATAGGCAATACAGAGGCGGACTCTTCTCAGACATGCTCAACAATGGGACAAGAAGTAAGAGTTTTAAATTCATGAAGGGAAATTTCAAGGGTTTATTTACCTATAGAAAATACCCATGAAAGTAGTTAAGCACAAGTTGCTAGAGGATTTGGGATATCTTCATCATCGGAGATTTTCAGAAATTGACTGGACAAGGCCATAAGTAACTAAAAGTAAACTAGAAAGAAATGTTGCTTAGAGAAGGATGTCAGTTGCATTTGGTCATCTCTTCCAACCTCAATAGTGCTGTGGTTCAGCACTTCCACTTGCATGTACTTAGCACTCTCCTAAAGACAAACACCTGATTACTGAGAACAGGTCTGCAGTCTTGTAGGACAATTAACGATCTCATGAAGAACACTGCATCTAAAGTTGTAAACTTCTCAGTGCATCAGCACTAGCTTGGCAGAGTCTGGACAAATAAATTCTTAAATTCTCCTAAACATCAAAACAGATGCAATTTTTTTCAGGGCCCTGAGAAATACAGGAATGTAAGCTTGACAGAAGAAAGGGTAAGACACTAGAAAGTGTGTGCATATCACCCACTGCACCACTATTGGAAAAGAGTTGTAATAATTTGATAGCCTGATTGTAGAAGTCAATTTTTGTGCAACTAGCCTAATAATGATATTGTCAGCTTTAGACTAATAATAAAGTGTTGATTCCATATAGAAGGTGTGATTCTTTAGCCCACTTTATTCACACAAGGTGGAACCTTGTAGCCCTCCCTTGAGAACCAGTTGTGAAATTCGTGTGCAAAGATGTTGAATGTACGCAATACAGGGTGTAACAGGGAATGCATCAGTTGATCAGGTCAAACAGCTGGTTTGAACCCAGGATTACTTGGAAAAGTCTGAGACAGACCTGGGTTATAACATACATAGAAAAAAATTAACCATGAAACTTAACAAGTTCTAGTGTCCTTGCTTACTAGCACAGGCATGCTCCTCCCTCTTCTGTGGACATTCAAACCTACAGACCTCCACTTCCTTTGTCAAAGCCTTAGACAGTGACTGAGAGAATAAATAAAACTTTAGCTCTATTGAAAACTGTTACAAAGCCATGAATGTCAGAGCCATGAAGACAGACTGAGATAAAATACAAAGTTTAATAGTCACTCTGTGATTTGGACACTTATTTTGATGAGTGAGAACAGACTTGTGCATGCTTTTCCCCACCAGATCAATATGCATTTTTCATGGTGTCTCAAAGTGAGTAAACACTCCTTTTGAAGTGAAAAAAACCAGAAACAATCTGAAGAAAAAAACACCCTGCTTAGGTACCTCCAGTCACCTCTTCTGAGGGAGTGCCCTAGCTTTTAATCTGCTCAGCAAAGTGGTTCACTACTCCCCTTTTTCAGATGATAGATACCATCTGTGGCTGATTTGCTGTCTGCTGAACTCTGTGCTTACTCTGTGGTAAGTGGTGCAAATATCACACCTAATAGACTCTGCTTTCCCCAGGGTTTTAGTGAGCTCTTGTCTCAGCTCTGAATCATGACACAGATGGGGCAGCAGCTAAAGGCCTCTGTGCATATTTGCATACCAGGGGAGCTGTGCAACACTAGATGTAGACACTAATTACAGGTATATTCTGGAGTTTAAGTTTTTCGAATTGCTCTTCAGTGTGGATCTGAAGCTGATAGGACTTTTTGAAAGAACTTTATGTCCAAAAGTTAAACATGAAACTAATTAGAGAAGAAAAAAATAAAAATCTAGTGATCATGTTCAGGCTCTCAGAAGGTCTACGTAGCCATAAAAGAAAAAACAAAAAAAGGAGAAGGAATCTGTTGCCTAAACAGCCTACTTTCTTGAGGAAATATATTGATAGGAAACAGAGGATGCTTGAGTATTTAGAAGCCATCAGCAACAACCAAAACCAGGAGCAGAAAACCTAGGAACCTCCCAGTAAAATCCCCTTCTCACAGGAGTTTAGCTAATTTTCTTGCTTTGTTTGTACTTTGTGGTGTAAAAAGTTCAACAGAAAAAGCTCAAAAGAGAATTAGCCCTGACTTTTCTGCCAGTTTTTTGGCTACAGTGTAGTAGAAATTTTGGAACAAACATCCTCAAGCTAATGTAAACCTAAAGCCTTTCCCTGATTTCTTGGCAACAGCTGTACTGTGTGAAGTAAGCCTTCTCCTTTGTATTTCTTCCTACATTAAGTGCCTACTCCCAAAAGATCATTAACCCTTCTGGGGCTATTCATGAATCTCTGAAATCACAATCTAGAGACCTCAATGGTCAGAAAGCCTAGGACCAGGTTAGATTGTCTGAATTAGTTTATGACAGCCTGCAGCGTGTTTTTTAAGCACTGAAGGATCCAAGTTGAGTGTGTCAAGTGGGCAGTGTGAATGACAGGTCTCTCTTATCTTAGAGCAGTGTTGGATTTCTACAATGTTTTGTTCCAATGCAGGAAAAGAAAAACAATTTCTTTCACCCACATAAAGTTCTAATGTCCTCTTCAAGGACCAAATTTAGTTCTACTAGAGTGTGTTTTGTATATATTTTATCCCAATAGCATTCTGCTATACACAGGGTCCTTTACTGCTACATGGATACCAGGATGGGGAAAAAAAGTCAGTTCTAGTGACAGAAAACAGAATTTCCTTGTTAAACAGTACAAACCTCCTTCATTAGTATACGTTTTAGCAGGTGTTTCATACTTTCCAATAAAGAAAACTTCATTACTTTTTTAAAACCTAGAGTTACTTCAGTGGTATTATAGTAATGGATAAGAGAATATATTTTCACTCTTCTCTTTAAAATGTTGTCTGTGGAAATAAACATGAAAACTTTTGTACTGGATGTTACTAAAATTGAAAATTATTCAAAAGTATTAGGAAATTCTAGAGTTAAGTTTTCAGTATTTATGCTAAATCTTAAGTATCATTTTTATACTACAGCCTTTAACAACGTAAGTATATAACATTTTTTCCACAGGATACTACGTCATTCAGTGCAGAGGACAGGCTGTTAGGCCTGTAGTGAATGAAACCGTTGTCTATACAAGCCCTGCCTTGTGTTTGATAGACTTTAAAACTTAAATAGAAAACAAAAACAAAAACAAAACAAAAAAAAACAAACAAAAAAAAAGGGGGAATTTTAGGAAGAGAAAGGGTGGTCTTGTTCATCAGTTGATTGAGCACAGGCTGGGTATATTTCAGCCTCTGCCAGATGTCCAGTTTGTCAGAAGAGCCTAATTTCAATGTTTTCTATGAAAATGAGAGTCGGATAAAGCAGAATTGCAGGAAATGCTGTGCAAAGCACCTAAATATATTTATCTATAAGTCTTTTATATAAAAATGCATTATTTTATAATACCTTTACAAACACATTCAACATTTATAAATTTTAAATATCTTAATAAATCAAGAGTATAAATCATATGTTTGTATTTAGCTGTGCAAGTTGTGCCAAGTTTACAGAGCTGTCATACTAAACGCAACTCAGAAGGTAAACCTATCCAAAGTAAAAATACTTTGTTATTTTTAATAGAAATTACCTTCTATTAGAATAATTTTTTAATTTTTGATTTCAGCAATATTAACTACGTGTTGGTTTTGGCTCTGCCTGTGGCGTACATGGGAATATTTGCACATGTTGGGATATATTTCTTCCCCACAAGGTGGTGGTATTACTATGCTATATAGTATCTTATTGTCAGAGTGAACTGAAGCAGTTTTATTTCCATAAAATGTCATGCCATTTTGAGCCACTAGCAGAACAATTTAAGCTCACATATATCTATTTAAAAGGTTAAATAACTCCACCCACCTCAATTTTTAAGACTAAAATACCTTTTTACAGATACCTTTACCTAGATTTGCCAAGAGAACAATTTTGTCATAAGAACCCAAGAACTGAGGAATCAGTTTCTCTGTGTGGTGAGAGGTGTAGGATCACTTCAGTCAGACAGACAACAGACATGTTTCTGAGGGTGGTCAGCAGCTCACATCTCAGGGGTCTCTGGGGAGCTGCTGACCAGCATCCGAAAGTGTGTGGCAGAGAGGGTTGATTAAACTGGACTGTGGAATTCCAAATCCCTTTCTTTTGTGTAGTGGATTAAAACCACCATGTTCATCACTGAAGATTCAAAATTTCCAAACACCTAGATAAATCAACAATGAAATAAGTCTCAAAGTGATATCCAGTTTCTTCCTTGCTGAAGGGACTTAGAACTATCACTTGGTTCAACCTATGAGGGAAAGGGATCCTTGGTGAGATTACCTAGCATCCTGTTCAAGCGTAGCTTGAAAACCTCCAGTAGTGGGGACTCTACCACATCCCTGGGGAGGGAATTCCAACACTCTAAACACTGTCACTAATATAAGTGACACCATTGCTAAGGGAAAGGTGTTATATCGATGTAAAGACTGACAGCTTTAGATCTCTCCTTTATTTCCTGAAACCTAAGAACACTTACCATGCTAAAAATCCATTGAAATATTTGTTCTGAAGCATCATACTCCTTCTTTAAGCACAGCAATATCTAAAATGACAGAATACATCAGATTTTAAGATTTTCACTTCAGGAAAAATATGGGAACCAACAATATTAAATTATCCATAGAAAAATTTCTTCCAAAAGCTTTAATATATAGCCCAAAACATTCTAATAAACAATAAGTCCAACTTCATGGGAAACAAACTTTTAAAAAGCCAATGGCAAACCAGCAAAAATCTGCCTTCAAAATCATACACATAATTCACATTGGGGAAGTCATGTTCTTAATTACTCTCTTACAACCTGCTTCTTTGGCCACTGGTACATATAATAGCAGAATTTAACATCCACATAAATGGAAGCAGACTTTGGCACTGAGTGCTTTCTTCAGGAAGCTTGGTGGTCTGGGAGCATTACTGATGGATCTGCATTTATGTGAGAGAAATACATTTAAACTCAGCTCAGAGGAGGTATTTTTGCTCCAAGCTATGCAACAGAATGATCATGAAGTGTTTTAACAGAAATGTTAGTTATTTCTAGGACAAAATTATCTAGTGTGAGGAGTGGCCTGCTTTGAATAGCATTGCTTCAGAAAACAACATACAAATGTGGGAAATCAACAAAAAGTTTTAGCAATAATTTGACTGCAGGCAGCTAAGAGGAGACTTCTGTCAAAATTGGGGGAATTACCTTAATCTAAGAAATGACAAATTGAGACAGTCTTTATAAATATTTGGATTTATACTACAATCCTTAGCAACTAAATTATTTTTGCTTTTCTCTTGAATCATATTAAGGAGAAATTAGATGAGAAAATAGTTATAAGCTCATGGTATATTTTACTGAAGCCTTCTGAGATCACCACAGAATTACTTTTTAAAGCATTTTCTCTGCAGATTTTTTTTTTAACAAACTGTCTTGTTAAGACATTTTGTTTTGTAAATTAAGGGGCAGGAAAAGAATGAGAAATTTTCTACTGGAAAAAAAATGAATTAATGATATGCCATTGAATATTGCTTCATTCTACTACAATCAATGTGTGATCTTATTCACAGGTAAGAGAAAAGTAAATAGGAAAAGTAATTTGGTTAAAGGGTAGTTAAATCAGCTATTTTTATGGTCTGCTTTTGTTTTTGGAAGATCATAGACTGCTGGGTGTATTTCTTACTTTGGCCTCTGAATCTGTGAATCTTTTGATTCCTCTTTCCCTGCTTTTTTCTATTTTTTTAATAATGTGTGAAAGATGATTACTCACATAACCTGCCACATACTCATGCCAAGTGCACTTTCACATGAAGATGATGATAACATGTAAATCTCAGCTTCACAGTTTCTGTCAGCTGTCTGAGGATTTTCTCTGATACCTTTTTGGCCTTAAGAAGTGTGAAAAGTTGCACATTTGTGTTACTTATTTCTAATTCCATATACACAGCTTTGGATATCATGGGGCAGGAACTCACCTGAAGGACCTCAGGTTCCCCTTCCATGAGGATTTTAGATGACCTAAGTTTTTGAGACAGATTGCCTATTTCTTGCTCCTTCTTGCAATTTTCTGTATCTGGCTACCTCAGCTAAAGCAATGGCAATACTCCCCTCAGGCTCACATCTGAACTGCTCTTTGACAAGGAAATAACTTGGGGCTTATATCCCTCCTTTAGCTGGAGTAGTAAATAAATCTAAGTGACCCTAATGTTATACTTTCCCACATAAGTGTTTTAACAATATTTATAAAGATAGTTATACAAAAAATAGGCATTTTATTCTACCTATATAATTCACTTATGTCTGGCACAAATTCCTAAACATATTAGTCCTGGAGTTTTCATAGAACCAGCTGCAATTTTTTGACATCAGTGGTTGAGCATCATGGGAATCTGGTTCATAACATGACCTACAAAGAGGCCTTAATTATTCTTAGATAATTAATGTAACTCTAAAACATATTTTTGTTTGGCTATATGCCTTCCTGGAGCCTTAACTTAAGCTTGAGGGAACAGAAGATTTTCTGCCGTAATCCATCTTTGGCAGTTTCTGTTGGCTTGTCTTCTCCTCTCGGTACGCAGGAGTTTGGGACTACCATTTTGAATTATATAACCCTTCCCATGCCCTGAGGACTGTAACTCTTGATTCTGGATTGCATTTCAGGGAAAAGTGCTTAAAATATAGGTGCTACGCTTTCTGTTTTCAAGATCCACAAATCTTCTTTTGGCTCTAACATAACTTCCCATTGAAGATCTGTCCTTTAATGTTTAGGAAGTCTATGAAACTGAGCATTTCAGATTGCTGAAAATGCTACACTCAGAATGGGAGTGAAAAATTCTTAAGCCTGAATATACTGAAAGCATTTTTATGTTTTTTTCCTTCTAGCTGGAGGCTAATTAAATTAATGCAACATTTTTTCAGTAAAACCTGACACTGGGAACCAGAACAGATAATGTACAGAGCTCTCTACAGCTCTGCATGTTTAAAGATTGCCTAAACTTCATGAGCCTTTTCATATTTACCCAGACCATTTTGAGGTTTTATGCTGAAATTATGTCTAACTTGGGGTTTTGACATGACACTAAGTGAAATTCTGTTTCAATTTTTACTTCAATTCAAAGTCAAAAAAAATAAAAAGGAAAGGGGAATCGTATCCTTATTTGCTGTAAACCAGCACCTCTACACTACTTTCAATAAGGCTGTGCAAGCTTACAACAACTAAAGAGCTAATCCCAGTGAAGTAAAGCTGTGCGGTGAATTGAACCAAAGAAAATGTTCAAATGAGTAAGGCCAGCTGTATAGCACAGGCAGACTCTGCAGCTGGGCATTGGGCCAGGTTTCCCCATTAATTGCCTCCCCATGCTTCATTGAAGGAAGTTTGAAGCCTTTCCAAATCTCCTAAGCTCCCCAGCACCACCCCTCTGTTTTTACTCCAGCTGAGACTTCCAGACACTGCTCCCACTGGCAACAAAAATGGGAATACACACAAAGAAGTTTTCTAAACAGTACTTTGCATGAACTGCAGAAATGGGGCTTAGTCATGAGTAACTCTAGTTCCTGGAGCAGCACTGTTTTAGGAGCTGACGATGAGGATCCAAGTAGAGGAAATGAGGTGGGAGGAGAGGCTGGGGCTGGAAAAACAAGGAGGAAGAAGCATATGGGAAAATTAGAGCTTGTCTGAGCTGGTTGCAAAGGAAGGGAGAAGAAGCAGCTCTCAAAGCATAAAGACTTCTGGAAAAGTCCGAGTGGAAAAGCAGGAAAGGAAAGTCCAAAAAGAAGTGTATGGGATGAAGTTTGTGAGTTAGGAGATGTCCACAAGGCAGACCCATGTCTGGAAAGGAAGCTGAGCAGGGCAGTGTGATAAAGAATTGAAGACTTTGACAAATTGTCCAGGAAGGTTGAATGGGCCAGGAGAATGTGGTGGGAGTCACCAAAGACCCACTGGGGTTAGGGAAGTGAGAGCTGGAGTGGGAAGAAATTAAATTGGTTAAAACAGGATGAATGTGATCACCTGATGGAGGAGCTGGGAGCGCAGAGAGGCTTGACATGAACATGGTGGTGGAGACATCAGCAAAAAAGGTCTCCCCTCAGGAAGAGATGGCCTAAGTATCCAGTAAAGCAGTCTCACTTAAAACTAAAACATAAATCCTCATTTCTGAGCATCATCATTTCCAGTGACAGCACATAATTGAAAGTCAGAATAATTTTTATGCTGAAATTATCAAAAATAGCATTTATTGGAATGATTCTGCCCACCAGCTATCTGTGCTGTCCAGTATCAGTGTTCTGACATTTCACATATTCCAAAATGGCACTACTGAATCCTACTGGCAAGCAGTCTCAATTCCTTCTCACAGCCATGATGGAGACCATAGGAACTTATAACTGCTATCAATTAATCTCTGAGCTGAAGGGGGGCTTGAAGAGGAAATGAGAACAGTGTGAAAGACATGGTATGGAACTGATGAATGAACGAATGTACATAAGCCAGAAAAGCTGTTTTGGAAAGATTAGATTTGTTTCTTTACTCCAAAGTTAATAAACAAAACAGAAAAAAACACTTCAAGGCTTTGAAAAAAGTTCACAAAGCAGATTTCACAGCTTTGCTATCAGGAGGTCTTCTGCCTTATGTCTTTCAGATTAAAGACCTACAATGAATAAGACAGGGATGCAGGGAAAGGACAGTTTGTGAAAAGATGCAGTGTTATCCAGTACATAGGCTGTTACTAAGTCCCTGTGCCATGCTGTGTTATCAACCCTGTCAGCCAGGGCTCAAAGTCCACACTTCCCTTTTCCTGGGGCCTGGTATAGAGGACTGAAACAAAAACTATTTTCTGCTGCCTTCTCACCTCAGCTGTACTCTCCATGAAAAGTGTTCATATTCAGTAATTGAGCCTTCTATCAAAATTTTCAGCTTGGAGAGGTTGATGCCTTTAGCCAACAGTCTTTCTGCTCCCTGTAGTTATGACACTAGCTGTGTCACAGAACTGTGCATGCTAATGACATGATAAATATAGAGAAGATGGTTTACTAAATGCTTTACCAAGTGTTATACAAAATCAATAGCTAGCAAACTAGACTTCTTTCTTCCTTTCTTAGTCCCAGAGCCTATATGAACCCTCAGACCCCTCAGCCTGGCCCGTGGGAGCTGGCAGAATGTCCCCTGGGAAGTGCCAGCTGATAGCTGGGAAAGAACAGCACAGGGTGGGCGCATTCCCTCCCTCTCCACCCAGCCAAGTCCAAGCTGTCCTCCAAGCATGCAGACCATACTCTGTAAGTGGGATGTCCTTAATTGGGGACACAGTCAGTTTTAGCTCTCCCTGCAATGCCAAAGGTGAGTCCTGAAGGATGAATGGAGTTCTTAATGTTCTCCAAGATATTCACTAGCAGAGCCAACTGTGAACTTTGCCCCTTTGCCTTCTGTTCTCATTAAATCAGACTTTGGGCCAAACATTGGAGTCACTTGGAGTGATTTTATTTCACTTCAAGGTACAATAGTGTAAGAGCTATGACTCTATATTTATAATAGCCTAAATTCCCACTTCTTCCGTACCCTTCTGTACAACTGCACTCTGCCTTGGTTACTTTTAATTGGGCCTTTCCTTAGCTTATTGTTATGTCTGACAAGAACACATGCAGTATTTTGTCATCTGTACTCTTCAGCTTTTATAGCAATTAGGTTGTTCTGGTGAGCTACCATCCCACCTCCCAGTCTCCTATTATAAAGTTAGGATTTGGGGGAGACTGGGAGAAGAGGGGGAACACTACTTAATATAGTGATTTTCCTTCTTTTAAGCAATTGTATTTAGCAGACTCCATGTTCTTTATCCTAGAACAAAAAAACAGAGGTTATATGAAGAGGTTTGAAAAGAATGTGGATGGCATGTACTGAACTCATTACCACTTCAAAAATTCCCACAAAAGTTTGATTTCCTTTGTTTTTAATTGCCAGAAATGAAACTGTTCACAGTACACTGCAAACAAAACTCCAGCTTTTTGTTAGAGACAGTTAGAGGGGAGGGGAGAGAGAGGAAAGGCTCATGAGAAACATGAATGAGTAAGCTTTGCTGACTCTTCTAACTACAGGGCCTGACAAAGTGCCTATAAATACATTTCCCATGATGTTAATAGCTGAGCCGGACTTCTGTTGTATGATAAGTGGGAATTCAATCTTGTCAAACTTAGACAAGTGGGAGTAAATTGTAATTAATATCTCTAATAGAAAACAACTTATTAAACTGTTCTGTATTTTAAAACATAACTTTGACATGTATATCATAAAAAATGTATTTGCTTTACTGATTGTGTTTTCAAGTTACCTCTTTAGTATTTATTGATATTTTTACTGCATAGAATCTCCTAGGCTATTTAATCCAAATCACAAATATCAATCACAAATCCTGGTTTTTGGTTAAGTACAACTGTCCATTCATAGTATGTCACATAAACAAACTTATTGATCACGGAAGATTACATGACTGCAAACAATGACCAAAATAAGAGAAAATGTATGTTTGTCACATGGTATATCTAAAAGGAGTGATTTTTTCCCTTATTATCTTTCACTTTCCTCTAGGGATATTTATTTCCTGAAAACTTTTTTCAGACAAAAATTGAAAAGAACTATTGTAGTAACATTTCAGAAAAGTTTTAACGGGCATAAGCATAAATCCATTTCCTTTCCACTAAAACATGATAAATTAGTATTTCAATATGTTAAAATTTCAGGGAAGACAGAATTTTAATCTCATGGATTTTTGTCTTGCAAAAATAGGCGTTTGTCTTCAATCACTGAATTTTCTAAAATTACCTAAGATACAAAGTTCAGATACTCGATCTTTCAATAGTTTCTAGTTAAGCTTTTTCAATTTCCTTCAGAAAAGGCCATGCAGTTATGCTCAATTCAAGTGCTCATTGTGATTAACTGTGAAAACTCTATTGAATGAAGTATTTTACAGGTTATCTCTTTTTGGTTGTAGTTAACTAAATCAACTGTGATCTTTTTAGCTCAAGAAATTGATGTACTATTTTATTAGGAAGAGAAGTTGCTACCTGTAAGTGCATCCCAATCATACCAATATCTTTTGAAAATTACTCAGTGAAATCACAGTGCATTTCCTATTGCTCAATATTTGCCTGAGATCTGAGAGATGTTTCTCTGCTGTTTTTAATGGAACAGACACATACTAATGTAATCAGATGATCTTCAAAATAGGATGAGATTTCAATGCAGGTCTATAGCATACTCCCCACACTTGCACTCTGGAGTTCCCATAGTATTTTTCCTGCAAAAGAGCCTCCAAAAAGCATTATGCATTTGCTCAATTGCATTTTCCATGTGTTTCAGGGGGTATTTTTCTATTAATTCCCCCATTCCCTTCATTATATGTCATCTTCCATGATACCTGGATGATAGGCATAATTATAGTCCTATGCATAAATGCAATCAAGTATTGCCTGCTGAGATACACATTTTATAAGTTGTTTGCTTCATGCTTCAAAGCTACAGATTCTCGTGCAGCATCACTTCCTCCAAGCCTTCAAAGCTCAGTCTTATGGATCTAATGAGTAAAGCTTCTTCCTAGCTGTCTGCACCCATTTCCTCACCTTAGTTGTTTCTGAAAACAGTCTCTTAACATGCTTAAATATATATTTATACACCCACATTCCTTCACCTAAAGGTCTTTATTTTTTTTCCATATGAGCCAATTTCTGGAGTGACAGCAAATTGCAAAGTGCAAGCCTCAGGAGGCAGTTGCCATCCAAGCTACTGCTCATTACCTCTGCTTTTGAGGTAATACCTTACTCCAAACTACAGCAACTCATTCCAAGTGCTCATGGCCTCCATCATGTCTTCTCTTGTTTAAAAAAAACAGCTCTCCATATGAGATTTTTGACCAGTAAAGGAACAATCACCTGGGGCTTTTTACACTAGCCAAAGAAAAGGATGCATAGAGAGTCGCAAATCTATCACTTGAGCCTTTAGAAGCAGTAATGAGAGTGATACCTGGCCAGATGTTCAGAGGTAAGGAAAAGAGTGAGGGTAGTGAGGTTACTGGAAAATGTCAAGTGAAAAAAGGAAAGTAGAAGAAAGTAGTACATTGTCAGTGTGTTAATTAGAACTTCACTGCCCTTAAGCTCAGCATCTTCACCCTGGGATAGCTTCTAGTACTGCTTACTTCTGCTGGCTCTGGCAGCCAGGACACTGGAAGCAGGGTGTGAGTGGGGACTATGAGGTACAGCTCAGAAAGAAAAACTGTGTTCTTCCTGGAGCGCAGGTAAATATATATTTGACTTATATTCAAATAGTGATTCTGGAGGCTTCAATTACATGCACAGGGGCAGGATGATAGTCTGAAAACACACATGATAGAAACTTTGGGGATATATTGAAATTAGAAAAGAAGTGGATGAAAAGATTTGTACTGGTTTTGGCTAGGATAGAGTTAATTTTCTTCCTTGTAGTTTGCATGGTGCTATGTTTTGGATTTGTACTGTAAACTATATTGAGGGATTTTCTAACTATTGCTGGTCAGTGCTTGTGCAGTGTCAAGGTCTTTTCTGCTCCTCACCACACCAGTGAGAGGCTGGGGTGCACAAGAAGTTGGGAGGGGACACAGACTGGACAGCTGAACCCTGTCACAACCTACCTCTGAGTCAGGACAACTGGGTTCTTTACTAAAAGATCCCTTACATGAGATTACAGCAAAAAAAAAAACTTCAATAACTGCTTATAACAACAACAATAGCTTTTAATTTTAACAGCTCTGGAATAGTAACTAGAAAAACCATAACTGACAAAACCATAACTGGAAAGAGTGGTCTGGCATTCTGGTAGCTAAGATCACCCTAACAGAGGAGAGATAGAAGAAGATAGAAAAGGAAATAGAGAAATGAGAAATAAGACACAGAGACATTACCAGCTGCAGCTCCAATGGTGTGTGAGTTGTTGTGGTCAGTCACAGCTCCTGTCCATCAGGGGTGAGGGCACCCATACACAGCAAAAATTAGAGTTTTTATGCCCTTAGTCTCTTTCAAGAGATGGCCCAATATCTCCTCCAGGAGGAATTCCAGTGAGTATGTGTCATCTTTCCTTGGAAAGGTCTGGAAAGGTTGAGAGAGGGGATCTGTGTATAGGCTGAAGGTCTGTGGGTTTTGGTTGCACAGTGATGACTTTCTGCACAGGAAGGAGACTGGGACAGTGAAAACACTACCCTGCCTCCACAAGATCTGCTGCTTAATGGCTGCTGGTAGTCTAAAATATGCCCAAAATATGTGAAGCATGGACACTAAGTGATTAGCATCAACTCACTCCCTTCAAGGCCATTCCTACTATGTCACAAAACATGTCACATTGCTAAAATAGGCATAAGCACAGCTTCTAACTATTTCTTATGTTGAAGTCATGCATTTTTAGAGTCCAGAAGAAAAGATCTCTGTTTTCTCTGAAAACACAGATATGCTCTCTCATTCAGTCCTTGGACTGCAATTAGAAACCCAATCTCCAGACCCAGTCATACATGACTGGGGATGTGCCCAAGTGACATGTCAGAAGCCTGGGTAGGTTTTTGCACTGACTGTAGGAGTCCCACTGCCAGCTGTCAGATACGGGATTAATAGCTGGGCATTCCTGAAGCTCAGAATAGCAGTCAGCCATCATCCAGAGACTAGCAGAGCTTAAAAGGCCATGAAACCCTGCAACTGGATCCAGTCAAAACAAGCACTGGTTTTTCAGAATAGTGAGTGAGAAATTGTAGAAGATATCTATCTGAACATGCTCTATCTTTCCCGTTTTTCTCAATACTCACTATTTCTTTGGAACCACACCATGAAGACACTAGAAAGAGAAATCTTTCAAAAACATCATTAAACCCACATGTTTGGAAAAAATGCAATTTACATTAAATACATAATGCAGGAAACTGCTCTGTCAGACAAGATATTCCTCACCTGATTATGATTGGACAGCAATAAATAGAAAGAACTAGTCATAAAACAAATGGAAACTGAAAACACATGCAATTAGGTCTTTAGCTCCAGAATAAATAAAGTGCAAATGCAGATTTTCCATATATCTGCCAGAATTCGGGTAACTGTTGTTATTTAACAGGTTGCTTGTATTAAAAGTTTTTTTCTAATAATGAAATACTCATTGTGAAACAGCTTTAAATATTTTGTTACTGACACAGTTAAAATGAAAGTGGTTTTTTCCTGCTTTTCTGTGCCTGTAGAGCTACAGTAAATGCCAGTTGAGATAACAAATACTTGCTGATGGCAAACACAGACCCTAAGGTCTATCACATCACTAGGTCTACTTACTTCTCTAAGACTTTAACTGCACATAAAATCTGGTCTTTGTAACTTATGTGATAGATGTATTTATTCAATTAAGCTAAACTCTTTTAAAAGCCCACAAATATTACAATTTAATGGTCCATGTTCAAGAACAAATAGCTGGATTATATTCTTGGGTAATACAAAGTGACTGCCAATATTAAAAGAAATATTCTGGATTCAGCCTTCAAGCAGATTTGATAATAATCTTGAACTTCACAAGCTAAAGTTCAGATCATTCTCCTGTAGCACACCTCCCTTGAGATCTGTGCAGATGCCTTTACATTACGTATTTTCAAATGTACCTAGCCATGGAAATCAGTTAAATCAATTTCAATGAAAACTGGGTGCTTTGTCAATGTAAGATCTGGTCTCCTTGTTTTTCAGTTTTGTTGTGGTGCATGATTGAGGTTTTCAAATTTGTATCTGTATTTTGTTTACTTGTCTGTATTTGGTAGATTCCTTCCAAAGCCCCTTCCACCCCTATTCCCAAAATATCACCTGGTACCACCCTGTCCTGGACCCCACCCCTTTCCTTCCCTCATTGGCCCAGAGTGTGCTCCTCCCAGGCTGCGACCTTGTGTACAAAAAGGAGGAGGACAGGCCCAGGTTTTTTTTTGGCACGTGGAGCTGCACTGAATAAACACCTTCCAAAACCCACAGCTTAGCCCGCTCTTGATTCCAAGCCTTAACCACACTCAGCCAGCTAGACTGAAAAATCCACGAACTGCTTTAGTTGGTCTGGGAACTGCTTTAGCCGGTAAGCAGCCACACAGAGAAACCAACAACACAGTTTCTCATTTGTTTAGAGGAAATTTCCAAACATCAATAACAGTAATTTTTAACAATAAATTTTAAAGGCAAAAAATGTCAGAAATCTGCAGAACAGGCAGACATAGATACTCAGTAGTTTATATTCTGCAGTTGTTCAAAATTGTCATAATTTTAGTTGCAGATCAGCTCTGTGATTATCTCAAGACCCTAAAGAAGAAGGAAACGTTGTTATTTGCAGCTCACTGTTATTCCACAGGACATGTAACCTTCAAAACTCTATCTTCTCTACATACAACTCCTTTTTTACTGTTTAATTCTACCTCCATTATGAAAACACCAATTACCACAAATGGCTCAAGACTGTGCAGCCTGGTGTAACTCTGTGACTGTGACTTTCTGCTTCTTCATTAATTTTGGCTATTCTATTATTACAATTAGGAGGTGTTATAAATGACTATCAGCCAATCTAATATCAAAGATTTTATTTTTTCCATTTCCAAATCAATCTGTGTCAGCCACAATCAAAGCATACAACATCGATTGAATGCTGGGTGGACAGGGTAACCGCAACAAGAGTGCTTTCCCTTCCTGTCCACAAATGCTGAGTTTTTGTGTCCAGTTTTTATACAGTTTTTCCTGCCCGGCAGCAAGTCCATTGTGTGCCCCTGTCCAGTCTACATATTCATGTGTTTCTTTCTTTCGTGGATGAATTTTGAACGGATTTTCTGGCAGTGTGCATCTTCTGAAAGGGGGTTCCTGGAACCAGGCATTGGAATGGTGATTTGGCTCCATCTCCGGAGTCCTCCATCGAGATTGGCATCAGATGCTGATCATCCAGGTGCACAGAGTCTGTCCTGATAGATGAGCCATCTCCTGCTCGGCCTTCTTCTTTCTGTTGCAAATTCTGGTTTCGCCCTGCTATCTCACAGGTGCAAAATAAATCTCGATATTTGGAGATGCTTTTGAAACTTACGGGAACCAGAACTTACAAGGCAGTTTCAAGGTTATGAAGTACAATAAATTTAATACACAAGTTTATTCACTACATCTATCACAGTTCAAATATTTTAATACACAAATTTATTTACTACATTTATTACAGAGGGTATTTAGAAACCTCAGTCATATTATATAAAGCCTCACAGCAGCAGTCAGTCTCTGCTCTGAAGACCTTAGACTCTCAACAGGTACAAGAGACAAAAAAAAATACTGTTTTCCTAACATTAGAGATCACCCAGCTCCCAGTAATACAACTTGATGCTTCTGCTCTGAGCAATTATAAAACACTGAAGGCAGAAAGTGCATGATAATTGCTCAGGGCAGCTCTTTCCTCTTCAGGCAGTAAGTGGCAGCATTGCAGTAGCCTTTGCTTCCCTATCTTTGTTGTTGCCTTCCAAGGCAGTCCTGCTTTTCTGCTCAAGCTCACAAAACTCCTTCTGCCATTTCTACACCCCTAAAATTTAATATTATATCAGAAAACAATATATTATATTTAATATAAATATTTTTTTGTAAAGTTAAATAAAAAAGAAAATTTGCAGATGTGGAGTCTTGTGAATGGAGACTGCATAAGAAAAGCAACTCCTCCCTTTCTATACTCTCAGTCAGGAGGCATTTTGTATCCTTATCAACATTTCTAAAAACTGAACAAATTAAAACAAGGGAAGCTGAAATAATTGCTCCCTGTTTCTGAAACAGAGGATGTAAATGGGATTCTGTCTATAGGGTAGGTATTATAGTATAGATCCTTATTCTTGAATATTTATAGCCACTAAAAAATAAGCCTGAAAAAACAGCATCAGATCATTTCATGTTAATTGACTTGCCTGTGATATGGCATTGGATTCACCCAGTTCTAAAAGGGCCTTTTGGAACAACAGCTGTGATTTCTTCCTGGATGATAATCATCATCAGCCATAAGGAAAGTGCAATCAGAAGGGAGGAGACGGATCTGCTGATGAAGCACAAGCCTGCCTCGTATTTAATTCCCTCTCAAGTTTTGTTGGCTCTGCAGTGCTAAAAGGAACAACATGCATCAGGAGCTCCGTTTTGTCACTTGCATAAGCATACAGTCCTAAATATGAATTACACCCTTTCCAGTGTCTGCTGTAGTGAGTGGCAATTTTCAGTTGTAGGGTAGGACTAAAGAGTAGATCTTTTCCTGAGAAGAAATGAATTCTTGGGATTATTGGTTTACTGGTTAGACCTGTCTGTGGTGATTAGCTTGTGTTGTCATTAATTCTTGGGCTGTTTTCACACTATCGGGTTCTGTACCATGATGCTGGGTTTTCCTGTCAAAGGTTGTTGTTTTCTCTGATGTGGCATTTTTGTTACTGGCCTTTGCAGAGGAATGAAAACTGTATGATCTGTCTCTTGTGGAAAATTGTCTTTATAAAGATCCAGTTTTCCCATAAGAACATGACAAATTGTGTAAGACACCTTTTCATTAAAAATCTTGCTTATTAGCTGTCAAGGTTAAGAGGTGAACAAGAAGACTCATTTATTCCTCAGGGCAAAATGGAGCACTTCCAGTGAAGAATCCTGGAAATGCAAGAAAAGGAAAAAGAAAATGGCTTTATAATAATTTGCACCATGCCTGTATCAAAAAATCACTATTTTATGACATTTCTGAGTCACATTTTCAGTAATATTATATTAACTGAGGACTGATTTGGTGCCTGGGCACTTTTGGCCATGTTTAGGAGAATCAGTCATAATAATATTCTCGTAGAAATTTTAAAAGAATTAATTAAAAGGACAAGACACTGCAAAATCTGGCAATTATTCAAAGTTTTCTGTCAGCGATATTTATGTTTTTCTGCAACACTGCAAACAAACACTTTTAATTAGCACATTTTTAACATACTTTGGAATGCTGAGAATAAAAGTTCTTTATAAATTTAAACAATTACTATTATTACTACAGATTTTTTCCTTCATCATCTTTCTGATCAGTAAAGAACATTAATGAGAAAGTTTAGTCATTGTGAGTATGAGCGGGTTTTCATGAATGTCTTTCCCTGAGGTTATATGACTGCTGAGATGAAAGCTCTCAAATGTTAATGTACTTGAGGTTTATAATGTCTAATGTTAATGTCAGAGGACATAGGTCAGGGAAGTGAACTGGGAGTGATTGTTCGTGGTAAACTATCTGCATGTTATTTTGCAGCAACAAAACAGGGTCAATTAAGTCCTGGGACATGTCTACTGAGTTATGAAGTTATTGCAGGACTTCATCTAACATTAATGAGGCATCATTTGAACAAATGGGAAATTCCTGAAATAGGATATCACAGAACTAATTTCTGAGGACCTCAAGGGAATAAATGTTGAGAAAAGGCTAACTGAATTTGGCCTTTAATGATGCATAGGGAAAAAGAGGAGAGAACTTCTCACATTTCATATTCCAGTGTTAGGCTACAAAAACTGCCCTGTGTCCCCTTGAGAAATAAACAAGGACTTTTTGCAGAATTTTTTTTCCCCTTTGTTTTCTTCTCCTCTCTTCTGTGCTATTCTGGAGGTCAAGACTTGAGATTACATGTTCACACACAGAACAGTGAAAGAAATCTTTAAGCTGACTGTGTATATTCACAGCTATAAAGCATAAAAATCTTTTAATATCACTGCACCTACTGCACTCTAAACTACATTTTCCCTGCTAGTATCTGGCTACAAATGATAGGTTTCAGGCTGAGTTACTATGTCAGCTAGACAGTGATTTACATGTGCCTTTATTTTATGGTCTGGTTTATATTCTTCTTAGATTTATGCTATTCTGTGACAGGTACAAAAACTGTATCTGCAGTGAAGGAAAGACTAGAGAAATGAAATAGATCTTAAATTTTATCTGTTTGAAAATGAATTTAATATTGATTCCATGATTTGAACTGTCTAAGTCTGTAAATGTTTTGAGACCACTAGTTTCAAATGTTAAATTGCTTTTTATTGATACAAGTTACAGCTTCAGAATATATAAAGGAAGCTGCCCTTATAATGGGATATGCAAGACTTACGTTATCCAGTTAAAGGCCTGTGCATCATGCTAGCTTTTAAGAAAGTAAACACACAACTAGTTCTCTTAGAAGAGATGCATTTACTTTTCCCTGTGCTCTCAGACTCAAAGAAGCAAGAGTTATGTCAATTTTCCATCCAGCATCCTATAGTCTTCCTGTGGGATAACTAAATCCTTACACTACAAAGTGACAAACTCACGTGTACTCAAATTTGTTCCTACAGGATTCCCTGGACGAGAGTTTATGGGAGTGAATGGGGTTAATACCAGCAGAGAATTTGAACTATTTGTTATTAAGTGGGAAAACATCATAAACTGCCATTGTCATAAGTCTCTTTTGTAAGCTTTATAAGAAATTAGAGATATGTAAATAAGTTACAGGAAATTATTTTTCTTTCCAGGTAATTAGACCACTTGATTACAGCTTGCTTTGATTATTTAATAACATCTGGAGAAGGTATTTCAATTGCCTTCAAGATAAAAATTATATAAAAAGCTTGGAACACACCATTTCATATAAGTGGAAATAATGCGGTGTGTAAGAAGGATAACAACTCATGTATTCATGTTATTAGGCAGTGCTCAGCATTCATTTTATATGAAATTATGAAATTCTTTTTTATTTTTTACCTTATGTCTGTCATTCCTGACAAGTAATTTGTATATTGTTGTCTATTGCTACATGAGAGGAACATTTAAAACACTACAAGTATTTTTTGGAACCACCAAAAGCTAGCAGTAGAGATGTTAAGTTAAAAATCTTCATGGTAAAATAGACCTCCAGATCTTTCTACTGGGCACAGAGAGGAGCCTTGGACAGCCATTCTTCTTGATTCTGGTCAGGGAAGATATGAAGGGTATTAAAAACAACACACTAATTTAATTAGTCATTGAATATAGACAGACATCCCCCAAGTCTCTCTAGGAGCTGAAGAGATTGTCAATGAGAGAGAGAAGCATATAAAGACACATTCCAGAATGAGCTGAATTACGCCCAAGATGAAAGGCACTTCAATGACCATTGTGAACATTTACCTTGTAGACATCCTCCTTATGGACAGTGAATCCAGTTAGATTTTCTCAGAAGCAAAGTGGAACTGAGGGAAGGGATTCTGGGGTTCATTGATCAGCTGAGGTCTGTCTTGGCAGAGCCAGACACCATCTACAGCCAGTCAATGGCCCACAAGCAAGCAGACATTTGCCCTTACAGGCTATGTATATAACCAGCTGTCAAGCAATAAACTTAATCAATCTTTTTGCTTGATGTGGCACAGTGAGGAAAAGTCTAAAGAAGACTAAAAGGTGAAATGAGAAATCATTTTTTCTCAGCTTTTGCAATACTCATATAGAAGTGTAGACAGGAGATCTAAAAAAAGACCAGGAGCATCACCCCATACTGGAGAAAATTAAACCCTTTTTAGTGGAAGAGTCTGCTAGCTGGCATGTGAGCTCAGAGGAACCCAGGAAGACTGGCAAGCCTGCCTCTAAGTTTGGCTTTTGTCTTGTAATCAGTAGGATGATTCCAGGACACGTCAGTTCACTCATACTGCAACAACAGTGAAAATAAAGTTGTCCTTAAGTCTTGTTTGGGTTGACTCTTGAGCCTTTTATATTCTATCTATAATAAAATAATTCAATATAACTGTTGGTCTTAAGGACCTGAGCACAAGTGAATTATTTTAATTATTCTTATTTAATTATTCTACTCTCAGTGAACTACTACATTTTTCCTCTGAATTTCCTTGTTTTGAAACTGAGCAACAATATTAATTAATCAACAATATTCATATCTGTTAATTAATATTAATTAACAATATTAATATCTGTTGACTCTTTAGTATTTATTATTAGCTATGAATATTCAAGCAACACATTTAGTTAAATTAGTAAAATGGTAGATAGAGTAGGTTGCAGATGACACTCCATAGAAAGAAAGAAAGAGAGAAAGAGAAGAAAGAGAGAAAGAGAAGAAAGAGTGAGAGAGAAAGAGAGAAAGAGAGAAAGAAAAGACTGAGGTTTTTATAGGTCTCATCTACATGCCTGAAGAGCAGCAGTTAGAAATAGTACCTGAGCTGAATGATCTGGAATGACTGTATCCTTTAGCCAACTGTGACTAAATACACATACCCAGCAGAGTGAATTACAATAGATTAATTTACATAGGAACAACAACAATTTTCTGTATGCTGATGTTGTAATTTCCTCTGCATCAGGTCACTCTTACTTATCTGATTATTTAGCTGATCAGCAATGTAAACCATCTGCACTCAATTAACAGTGTCATTCCTGCTAAAAGCTGAGCTTGTGTTATTTGTAGGGATGTTCATAAGCTTCTTGTCAGTTTGAAGAAATGCTGTGCTGACTTAACTAACCATTCATGGGAAAGGGAGACTTGGCACTCTCTGTAGGTACTATGGCTGCTATCACATATCCTCCACTGCTACTATGAAAAGCATTTTGAAGCAGACATTAAACACCCCTTAACTGCTAACGATTCACTGGGACACTGCAAAACAAAATGGCACAAAACATGAATGAGTTGTCTGCTCCCAAAGGACAACTTTTGCAAGAGTCATTTCATATAAATTTGGCTACTTGCAAGGTACACGTTTACATCCAAGCTCATCACCCTTGGTTCCTTCTGCCATTGATGAAGGAAATGAGTCATGTCTATGGCAGGATTCACCACAGCACAGGGCAAATCCTATCAAACTGTGAAAGTGTTGATTATCTTCATTTATGGTGATGAAATGAGCCTGACTACTCTGAGCACAGGTGTTCACTTTATAGTTTCCTAAAATGCAGTAGAAGGAATACAGGCAGATTTTGCTATTCTTTGAGAATCTGAAATGTCTGTCACCTGTCCTTTTGTTTTGCTATGATTCTTGTGTTTTAAATTCTGATTACAGCAGGGATTTTCAGAAACTCAGCATACTCTTGAAAAATATGCAAAAAGATGCTTGCTTTTAAAATGCCTATCTTTAATAGGCAAAAGGAAGGAAAAGGAGCAGTGAAAGGAGACATTGCAAACTGTAACATAGAGATGTTATATATTACACTTCTTGCTAAAAATGGCATCCTAGCACTTTTCCCACACTGCCCTGCCCTGTGCCCATCATCCTCAGAGTTACCAGATGACAGCAGAACACAGGAGGGATCCTGTCTGCCTCTTGACTGCTGGCAGTGAGTGCTCTGTGTGACAAGTGCAAAACTGTACCTCACAAAATGTAAGGGAATTTGTGTCCCTATTTTTGCTCAGTTACTCTTTAGGGACGTAAATTTTCCTGCTGTTATATGTCTGGGGCAGATGTATCTGTTTCACCTGCTAGTCTCAATGATTTTTTTCAAAATTCACTCTAATGAAAAAAATTCAGCATTTTCTTTCCAACAGTAGTTGCTATATATATCAGAAATACTCAGTAGTGAAATGTTAATGTTTATTTCTAGTTAGGTACAATAAAGATTTCACGTGCTAAAATGCATGACAATCTAATGATTCTTTTTCAATCAATCCTTCTTTTTCTCCTTAAAATCCATTTTTCTTCAATTTTCTCATTCCCATTGTCAAAGACATGATATTATTTTCCTTCCTTTTCCAGATATTCTGGTCTTTTTCATTTCATTCTAACACTTTGCATTTTCCAGGGAAATATATCAGTATATAAGAACTCTGCTCCAGAGCATTTGCTTGGAGAAGTTTAATGAAGTTCCTCTACTTCTCGTAGGCAGTAATGTGTGTACTCACTGGTCTGAGGAACAGACTTTGTTCCTGAAACAAATTGGCCCAAGAGGTATCTAGGTAGTGTTCTAGCAATGTCTAGTTTGCCAATTGCTAATTGTTCTTCTCTTCCTCAGAGTCTATCCTATTCATAAAGGCAAAACTTTCTGGGTGCCTTTCTGAGCACTGATGAGCCAGCATCCAGCCTAAAGTATTCTGCATGATTTCATTGTGGAACTGTACCCAGTGCTGGGCCTTCTCTTTGTGGATCTTCCTTTCGGTTACAACTGAAATCTTGAACCCTCTTTTTTTTGTGTGTATGAATTCTGTTTAGGTATGGCAGCTTTCCAAAACACAACTTGTATGTAATAGTATCAGGATTACTTCATATTTTCTGTATATATCACATTAAGTAAATTGAAGTTAAATATTCAAATAGATTAAAGCTTGACATGTATTCCTGTGCTGGCATAATCACACAATCACATAATCACACAATCTAAATCAATTATTTTTTGTCACAAAATAAGATACAATGACTGAGTAAATTCAGATATATACTTTACATAATTACCTTAATAAAGACTGTGTCAGTGCCATGTTTGCAAGGATGCTACATAGGCTATAACCAGTCAGATTTAAATATATGCAGTGAAGGAGAAATTTACCATTCAACAGGCCAATAATTCACCAGTTGTTATTTTGCATTTCTTAGTGATTTTTTATGATGAAAAACTCAAGTCATGCTAAGACATGCTGATGATTATTTTTTTACAGCCTGTACAGGAGCACCTTCTGATGCCTTAAGCTTTGGCTTTCATGTTTTTCAGATTCTGTGCTGCCTAGGTGTGTAGCTTTGAGCCTCCTGTTGGGTGCTGGTCAGCTCTCTTCACAGGGTAGGTGGATGGGGCAATCCTTTTCCAGCTTTAGACCAGGGACAACCCTTGCAAGTTTCGGGTGCAAAAAAGCATGGACCATGGAGGGCTGAGGTTGGAGAACAAGGAGGATGGAACTTTGTGGCAATGGGGCTGTGGTGTGATGGTTTACCCCAGTAGGCAAATGGACCAAAACTTATGGAGGTGTGAAACCTTGTGATCAGTCATTCATTTTGTGACTATTTTGGGTCCATCTTGGGTGTAGCCCCGGCCAGGCTCTTGTACTGCCCAAGGTGTATCCTTTAAGACCTTTCAATAAATACCTACTGCATTCTCTTTGCTGTCTAGTCTCTGTTCCAGGTCAGCCTTCCCAAGGCATCACTTTCAGTAGTTCAGAGCTCACTCCTCAAGGAATGCACGTGGCTAAAGGACTGAAATACAGTAACTTCCAGGCAGGGTCATTAGTTATTTCCCTGTTTCTCCAGAAGAATGTAAGGAGAAAATGTGGAACAGCTGTTGGTTCCTGTATTTGATAAAAAATTGAAAGATTCCCTTCATTGACATCATCACTCTATTCATGCTATGATTATTGCAGTCTTTCTAAGGATCTACTGACTTCAAGCAGGGATCTTCAAGGAAAGACAGCACAGATAAGCAAATAAGCCAGCCCTTTCTTTGGAAGGTATATAATTTTCCATTAAAAAGCAGAATATAATATTTGCTGGTGTTGAGTCTTCCTGGATAACGTATTTCTGCCCAACATGCCCATTTTGCCATTTTAAAAGCCTAAGAACAATATTAATTTTTATGAACATGTTTTATTTTTTAATTCCTGTTTGAGGGTGTAAAAGAGGAGAGTTTCAATAGTGTTAAAGAGCTTTCACATAGAGGGGAAATAATGATGAGGGAAATGTAAGAACTAGCTGCGTTAATTGCAGTGTCTTCAAACACAGGCCACATCCGTTTACAAAACATGTGCACATGCCTGTGTAGATTTTGATTACCAGTGGACTGTGAAATTTCATGCCCAGTTATGCCAAGATATAAAGGAAGGTCTTAGCAATGGCATGTGGCAACCACACACACAGGCCCCAGACCCCCACTGCAACCTGTTGGTATCTATGGCACGTCCCTGCATGCTCTGTCCTTGCCCTTGCAGGCAGAAATTTGGTCACCATGCAGTAACACTCCTGCTCACGTCTCTGTATTGTGTTACTGTCACCATGATGCTCATTTGTGTTCACATGGTGCTTCTACACATAATTTTACACTGGCACAAGGAAGGTTTGATTCACAATTATCAGCCCTCAGCCAATCTTCATCTGAAGAACTGAAGTTTGAGGATCAGGCTTTGAGACTGTATGTCTCATCTTAAATGGGGTCATAATCTCTTAAATGGGGTCTTAAATGGGATTCAAATTCTCAATTTCTGGATTTCATTTATATGCAGAAAGCACATATGGACACAATATTGCCCGAACAAAGTTTCTAGAGCCACTGCCTACACTTGCTCTCAAGCTGTTAGCTTGTGAAAATTTTATTGTGACTAAATATAAACTGAAATTGATTTCTTTACAAAACTAATCCATGCCCAGGGAAATTTTTGTGTTTGTTTACCTCTCTTACACTGCCTTTTTTTATTTATGAGTCACCATGTCCTAAACTAGAATTTTCATTTTAATTCCTTTGAAGTGTGACTGAAAATATGTAAGCAAATTGAATATAGATGTTGAGGAGTTTTGTTTTTAACTCTGTTGGATCGTATAGCTAGAATCTTTTAAATTCTTCATCCATATCTCACATCTAAATATGGAGATTTTTTTTTTTTCTTCTGAATATTTTGGACTTGACTTGAAAAATTTGGAGTTTGCTTTTCAGAAAGTGGAGGTACTTTGCTTTAAAAAATTAATATTATTACAGTTGGGAAGCTTTTGAAGTCGTTCCTTTTATTGTTTTTGTATTTTATCCCACTTATCAATGAGGCAAATTAAATCTAATATTGTATTTAACTCTATTTACTATAAATATATTTGTTTGCTGAGAAACATCCTGTGAGAACAAAGATATTTCCTTGCTGCAGAGCTCAAAGGATTAGGTCAATTGTGAAGTTTCCTTTCCTGAAAGAAAGTTTAGCAGTTTGCCCCAGGCTTAACTAGAAGAACTGAATCTCCTGCCAGACATCTTAGATATGGGTTAAAGTTGTTTTTCCAGACATTTCAGATATCTAGATTTACTAGTTCAAATGATACACTAAGATTCTTCCAAGGAGGTCAGTGGTAAAAAGGTGAAATCCATACTGGATGCAGTGGGAGAGAGAGAGAAAGATTTTGTATAACTATGTTGGAGATTTGCAACGTTCCCAAACATGTTGTTATGGGGCGGAGAATGCCCCTGAGAAAATTCAGTAGTTTCCATACACTTCTCTGGTTTTGTTACTCATCCTCCCACATTTCTCCTTCCTGCCTCATTTCCGTCACAGCTGCACTTTAAATAATCACGGCCTAATTTCTCTTTCCCTTACCCCAGTTTCACAGCAGTGTAATGGAGTTAGATCATGTTTTATTTCTTTACTTCAGGTAATGGTAATATTATACACAGGGACATGAAGACAGAACCTGTGAGAGTGACCGAGTTTGGGAAAGATGCTCTGAGAACAAAAGGAGAATGAAGACTATTTATTCACATATCTCAAGTGGCTAAACTATGGAGAAATATTTTGTCCAGTTCCATCTCTGAAAACCATAGCCTCTGTATACAGAAGCTTTTTCCAGTTCTGGTGGCAGATGAAGTACAGTGTAGAAAAGAGTGTTTACTGGTTTGCAAGAATTTTGCTCCAGTTATTACATCTATTGTAGGTAGAAATAAAGTGAATTACAGTAATTTCAATACAAAACCCCCCAAAGCATTATATCTATGATGTACTGGAGCATATTTAAGACATTTTCTTTCTATTTTTAGTGAATGATGTCCTAAATTATCTATAAGAAAGAGAATGGATGAGTGTTTGGAACATATTTAGATCTATGATTATCAATGCTTAGTCTATACTTCTAATAATTAAAAACTGTATACATATAAGCAAAACTGATGCAACTTATGTTTATGAAAGTTGGCACAAATAACCTGTATACGTGGAGGCTTTTTCTCCTCAAGAAAAATCCATACCTGAAGAAGGAACCCTTAATTTCTCCTTGCATTCCTGCAGTGCAACTTACCAGTGACTTTTAAAGTGCATACTGAAAAGATTTTGGAGTCAGCATTCGGGTCTTATTCTATGAGTGAATAGAGCTCATGGCTACTTGGCTCTTTTCATATGCAAGATCTATTTAGTCAGAAGACCCAGAGTCCCCACCCAGATAAAAGCTCTGGATAAAACATAATGTGTAAAGTAAACAAGCAAGTTTCCTGCTGGTCACCAAAAGATGGGAGCAGAGAGCTCCTCCTTCTGCAAAGTACTAAGACACAGCGTTTACAAAACATCCTTAATCATTTTTTTCAAATGTGTCACACAGAAGTTTTACAGTGCTGCTCATCTCAAACCTTCTTCCTTTCACGGTAAGAAAAGGGGCAACTCTTGAGTCCAATCCAAGTTATTGTTCCAACTAAAGACAGACTGTATTGTTACACTTAGCCAAGCCCTGTTTATAAAACAGTTTTTTAATATTCTTTGTATGGTAACAGTAGATACAGTCCTATGACTTCAAGCCTTAAAAAAACTGAATTATTTCTTTAATTAAAAGAAGAGTTTAGATAAATTTTGCTACATATTAGGTCCCTTGAGATTGTATAATATGTCCAGAGTTTGTATACTGTATATGTACTGTATACAAAATGCATACTCAGTCAAGATTAAAAGGGCATTAAATGAAATGCACATTGTAAAGTGTTGTTAAATTATGACAAATAACTTGATTTTGAGTAGCATATGAAGCATATCATGAAACTTATTCTTAAACCAAATCAAGAAGACCGTTGTAAAGTTTTCTATTTGACCCTCACTTTCTCAGGTTATTCAAAGAGAATACACATAAATGAAGTGTCACTGATTCAATGCACAAAGCATAAAAAGCCAAAAATAATTTAGAGTGAACACATTCTTCACACACAACATTTTATACTGTCAAGCTACTCTGGTATTTTTTATACCCTGGAGATTTTAGCATAAATTACTTTTTAAAAATTGACAGCTGTTAGCATTCATACTGTTCAGTCCACTCTAATGAACATCATTTGAGATTGAATTATATGAAATTATTCCCCAGTTGGAAAGCTATTCATTAGCAGTGACTTCTGATGATTCTTTATAAAGGCAGAATACAGTGAATATATTCTTCACTATATCTACAAATCACATGTTGGAGTCAAGCAACTTTAGGATTGAAGAGAAACTATGCTATTATGGCAGTTGCACAATGTCAAGAAAAATACTCCTTCCTGTTCAGGCCTGAAGGAGTTGTTTAGCATTGATGGCCTAGCAGATTCAAACAAGGATAGAAAATACTCTAAGACTGCAAAGATTTGTCCCACCATTAGCCTCAGCTAGAAATAAATTGAAAGAATATATTTCCTAGATAATAGGTTTAAAAGCAAGCATTTAAGTTATTTATTTTTAATTATATATTAAGTGTCATTTTGACAAGTCAAAAGCAATAATGATAATTTCCAAACTATATAACTTCAGGGAAAGGGAGTAATCATGTACATCACAGCTCCTATGAAGCTGGTCCACTTTAGCATTTCTCTCATGTCTCTGCTCTTTAGATTCCTTTACAGATTAACTTCTATTCAGACAGAGGCTGCTACTCATAAATCCCTGTTCATTTTATAAGGTATGACAGAATAGCTAAAAATACTGTACAGGCTGAAGGGAAGGATATTCACAACAGTCAGTTTTACAAATGCAGTGAGAATGACTGAGTTGAAAAGCCATTATGCTTTGAGGTGTGTGCAAAACCAGTTCCTCTGAGGGGGACTGAGACCAAGACTGCTTCCTGTGCTCTCACACTGGAACAGCACAAGATGGAAAGCAGATGGAAAGCAGAGAAGGTTCTGGGGGTCCTGGTGATATGAAGTTGGCCATGAGCTAGCAAAGGGACATCACAGCAAAGGCAAATAGACTTGCAAACAGAGTGTTGCCAGCAGGATCAGGAAGGTGATCCTTCCCCTCCTTTCAGCACCGGTGTGGGACCCATCTGGACTGTTGGGTACAGCTCTGAGCCACTCAGAACCAGAGAGATATTGACATAAATTAAGCATAAGGCATGAAAATAAACAGTACTACCAACTGAAATAAAGAAATCCTTGAGCCGTAAAGCAGTTCATAAATAGAGAACACATTTCAGGAAGCTTCTTGACATACGGTAATGGAACAGTTTATCTTGAGTGCAATCACTACAACCAAGGGATTAGGCCCATCCAGGATGGATTTAGGAAAGGCAGGACCTCCATGATCCATCTAGTGGATGAGGGAAAGGCTGTGGATGTTGTCTGCCTGGACTTCAGTAAGCCCTTTGTGCCTGTGTCTTACAGTACTCTCCTGGAGAAGTTGGCAGCCCATGGCTTGAACAGGTGCTGTATCAGGGGAGGCTCACGAGGTTAAACTCTTCAGGACACCAGGAAGAGTTTCTTCACTAAAAAGGTGGGTAAGCATTGGAAAGGGCTGCCCAGGGAAGCTGTGGAGTCACCATTACTGGAAGAGTTCAAGAAATGACTGGATGTGGCACTCACTTCTACAGTTTACAAGGCATGATAGTGCTTAAACAGCAGTTGGACTTGATGATCTTGGAGGTCTTTTGCAACCTTAATGATTCTATTCTATTCAAATAATGTTACAATTTCTCAGAACAATCACACATCAGGCTCCTTTCACAGCTGTCCATCATACCAATTTTACTGTCTCTACCCCAGACAGCACAGGCTAAGTATAGGTATCACAAACATATACAGAACTAGACAGCAGCAAGTATTCTGGCAAAGCTTCCAGCTCAGCTGTCATCCCAGCTGATTCTCAGTGAGCTCAGATATAATCCATTGAAGATGTCATTCCCACAGGAAGCTGAGGATCAGTTCACACAGGACTTTGTGTTTGTTTGCATATGTGTATTCACTGTAGTTAATGTCATTTTACTGACTGCACTTAAAAATTTCCCTCCTCCAGAACCGTGTGAAATGAGATTATCCCTCTAACCATGAGACTGTTTCTGACAAAATACACTTGAATCAAGCCCCAGCAGGTCTCCCACATTCATGAGAACTACTGGTTTCAGAAAAGAAGCATCTAAATAATTAATCTTCACACCCTATTTTGTCTTCATTATTCCCAATAGAAACAATGGATTGGCTGTCTTTTTAGGTTTATGATCCAGAATGATTGCAAAGTGATTATAAGCAAATCTATTATGTCTCAGACAGAAATCAACTTTTTCATTCAGGATGCTATGTTGTATCTATCATGTTTCTAGGATAAATGCTGAAAAATATGAAACTGTTTTGACTGAAACAAAATTACTGTAAGGATAAATGTGCAAATTGAAAAAAAAAAAAAAAAGACTCAGTAATACTATTATCTACTATGTAATCCTAAACCAGAAAAATCCAAATGAGGATTTGTGGTATATCTGTTACCAGTTTCTGACTGGCTGTGAAAATACTAGATCTAGTTTCAAGAAAGATCTTACTGCAACACCTTTTAGCCAGGGGACTCTGTTGAAGTAAATGGAGTCATATCAATTACTGTGAGAAGGATTGCAAGAGAATGAGGAAAAAACATCTTTTAATAAAGAGCTCTCTAACAGGGAGTAGTTCCACAGGACAAGATGCAAGAATTACCCTTATTTGATACCCAGAGCAAAAGGAGAAAAAAAAATACTAGATAAAGTGGCAAAATTCTACTCTAGAAACAAGCATCTGTCCACAAAGAATAGGGAATAATCATTGTTTGATAAATATGTGAGGTCCCAACACTAACTAGAAATGCACGGCTGTAAGAATATGTGGACAATAAACATGCATTCCTCTAAGCTGAATAACCCTCACAACTAAGAAAGAGAAAAACAGAAAACCAAATGTTGTTGCTAGAATAATAAATAAGCAAAAATCCCCCTCTTGGGTACATTCTTAACCATAAGATGTCTAATGTCTTTCTGTTTCATAGTGTGTCATTCATATTTTAGTGTTTTATGTACCCTAGAATAAAAGTAGAGCATCTTATGTGGCACAGCTTCTGACCTTAGCAAAGGCAGCCAACACTCACTCACCAGTTTCAATGCATTAAATCTTTACACTGGTGGGACTGACCACCAGTTTACACTGCCTGGGTGCCTGAGTATCCAGTACTGGTATTACAGGACAAATCTTTCCAAATCCTTTAGCAACACTGCTAATACAAATACTATCTTGTGCCAGCGCATTGTCAGGAACTGTGATGCTGTTCACAGCAGTCTCAGAGAAGAAATAAAAGATGAGAAAAGTGAGGTGTAAATATGAGATCATGAAAGACAAGTTGAAAAAGGGAAGTAAGGTCCTCCTGCTATAATAGGAAGTGTGGAAACATCTCTTCCTCTTAAATTTTCTCTCTCTCAGTCTTCAGTCTTTGAAAAGGTGTCTGGGGCGCTCTTCTGGGAATTCCCTTAGTTTCTTGACCAAGTTTCTACCCAACAGGTAACTTCTTCTGAAAATGATAAAATAGTTTTATGCTTTAAGACATATGGATTTTGTGGCACCTATTTTGTGAGATCTAAGTTCTGGGGCTTACCCAAATTTCCTTTCAACTGATGAGGACAAAAATGGTATCTATTTCAGTATACTTAATTCTCCTGAGGAATACCTTCAAAATTAGTGGGAAAAAGCTTTGAAAGATCATATCCAAATTTCATAATACTTTCTGTTTTGTTTCTGTTTCTTGGATTTTTTTACATTTTAGTCAATACAAACAATTTTTTAACATGTACTGGAAAAACAGACAAATATTCACACGCAGTCTGGAGTAACAAATCTTTCCAGGGAAATCCAAAAGTAGTAAAAATGGGAAGAAAAATCCTACCTGGCAAAAAGCCAGCTAATTTTCTGCAATAGAAAAGCATGCTAATTCCAGAACACAACATGAAAAAAGCTCTAATAAACATCCTGAATGCTTCATCCTCAGAAAAAATTTCCTTCTACATTGCTGTGGGATCATCTCCTTCTGCATATCCCTGTGAAGAACTAGTACTCCAGGGATTTTTTTGCCTTTGATGACTGATCTGTGTCAGCGGCTGGTGAGAGTTTGCCCTTGACTTCTGCAGAAGCTGGGTCAAGATCCAAAACAAATAATGGCAGACTGCTATCTGAATCTGTATGAACTTGGTGAAAAAAACCCTCACCAAGTATAAGAGAAGGGGGAATGAAATTAATTTAAGGGTAGGGTAGATTCTTTACCTGCCACATCAAAAATACATTTTTGATCAAGGCTATAGGCCAGCTTTTCTCATATCAAAGCAAAAGCATTCAAATTAAGCTAGTATGTCCAACTTGGCAAACTTATCTGTTGTTTTAGCACATAGGCCAAGGATTGACTAGACACTATATCAGAGCTGGCAAAAATCCTTGTGGTTGTACTAGATTGATTTATGCTGACTGAGGATCTAATAATATATCATCCTCTAATAAAGTAAGGTATACAAGAGGCAGTGTGTTAAAACTTTTGATGGTTTTCTCTGCACTGAATCTATATTACTAACAGAAGACTTCAGAATTAATTCTGGCAACACTTAAAAACATACATTTGCAAAACTTTTGGAGCTAAGCCATTCTGGCAATGAATATTCAGAATAGGTTTGAAAAGTATTCTCCATGGAAATTTTTTATTGAGAAAAAAAAAAAGTCTACGAAATTATTACTCTGTAGACCAGAAGAAATACAAGACTATTTCATTAGGTGTAAACTCTATTTTAGCAATTAGACATAAAAAGACTTTTCAGACTAGCATAACCATAAATTCAAGGGCTTGCTACTAATTATATCTATGTATCATTTCAGTGAGATTCTTTCTCATTTGTATTTTACTCAGCTAAAGCTTATACTCTATTCCAAAATATTCTAACTTTTCATCCATTAAAAAACTATTGTATAAAGCCAGAGGAAATACATCCTTCACACAGTTTCTCTTCTGATATTTCGAGAACATTTGCCACCTTCCCATTTAAGAAGGAATATCTTGCTATTGCAAATCATATGAATGTGCTTTTGTTAATGTAAATAGTGTACCCCTTTCTCCTCTGGACTTTTTTAATTTTGACTCTCAATTGCAGTGATTCAACTAAAAAATTCTGAAATCAAGCAGGTAAGAAGAGAAATAGCACATGGTCAAGAATCTGAAAATATGCATATATCTTTGTTTCACAGTTTTTTATGATTTTATGACAACTATTCTTAAATGCTGTTTCTTCAGTATGAGGGGAAAGAAATAAAACTACTGTTTTCAGAGATTACAAGGGCTTATTCTAATTAACTATTTACTGTATTCACATGTTGATTTATAGCTAATGTAACAAAAATGGAACTATGCAAAAATCTCAAGCGTAGAAACAGTCAAAATTGTCCAGTTAGTATTGACCCACTGTCAGGCTGATTTCTGCTTTTCTCCTGAACCAAACCTGTGATTCTCTGCCAAGATTAAGAGCCTGTGTTGGGAAGCAATCCTTACAAGTAATATAGCCCTTTATCCTTCATAGTTCCTTAATGTTATCTCTGCTGGACCTGCATATAGAGAATGCATTTTAAAACTTTAAGTCACAAAAAGTACCAGAAACACAATATTTAAAATATATGGTTTGGATCTCCAGCTGGTAGAAACTTTACCTCACTGCAAATATTGATGCAAGAAAGTGGTTACAATGTTCTTTAGTTCTCCAGTCCTCATGTCCAAGAATGCAGAAGTGGATTTTTCAGCTTGTTCTCTTGCCATTGGATCTGATACACCACAGAGATGGGAAAGCCACCACTTCACACAAGTGTAACATTCCTGAATGCAGCTGTTGCACAAGCAAAACCACATGGTATCCAGTGAGGCTTATCCTAAGGTTCACATTAGAAAAAGTCAAATAAAGAGCTGGGGAAACTTTAAAACTATTATGGAACTTTACCTGGGGTTTCTTCAAGTGTTATTCCTACTTTAGGTTGCTGCAGAGCTGACACAGCTGCTACTCTTCACAGAATAGTATTTTACCTACACAAGTTGTAGACACCTCTACTGGACTTGGGATAGACTATTCCTGGAGAACTGTTTCCATGGTCACAAATGTTTGTGAATATAAGAGCATTCTTGGCTGGACAACATCATGATAGCACCATAATAAGGTTGTCTGTATAAAGTTCCTAAGCAAATGATGGAAAAAAATGTGAATTACTAAATGAAAAGGAAAAAAGTTAGGACATTAAAATTCCTGATAAGAAAGAACTTTAAAATTTTCACATTGATTTCTGTAGGATTATCATTGGGTTAGTCCTTAAGGTTGCATATTTATGATATTACAAAGCTTATTGCCACACGCTATAACTTTCCCAGATTTGAGATTGGTTTGTGTGTTCTTAAAATTTTTCAAAAGTATTTCTTGTAAATGTTATATTTACCGGAATGTGTCTGATTTACAGCCTATTATGGAATGGAAATACTCCCAATAACATCAGTGTGCATCAGTTTGTAAAGTTTTTGCAAACCATTCAAAATTATACCAGGAATCAACAGGAAATCATACTGTTACATTATGTGATTTAGAATTTTGAGAAAGATAATGAATAGGGAAAAGTGGTGATATGCATTAATAGCCATACAGTATAATTATTCAATGAATGCAAATGAGTACAATAGATTGTTGACAATTAAAATATTGTGAAATAGTCACAGGAACAGTTAAACTCTCCAATATATATCCTCTCAGGCAGATGTACTGGGAAATGCTCCTCAACCTTCAGGATCCTTTTGGCTTAAGGTATTCAAATGGACAATTAAAGCTTCTATACTCTCAACCTGAGGCTAAGCAAGGCTTTGCTGGAATCCTTTAGCTGCCAGATGAACAGAGCCCCAGATCTTTCAGAAAGTTTTCTTGCATCCTCTTGAAATAAAATGGCTGCCAAGATTAACTGTCAGATACTTGTAAGGAGCAGTAAATCTGAGAGTGAGAAAGGTATTTCCCATTGTTTAGTAAAAAGAAAAAATCTTGTTGGAATATGTGAGAGAGGGAAAGACAAACTGTGCTTTGAAGCCTGAGCCTTTTTCAACACTGAACATCTTGAGTCTTTGCACCAAACAACATTTGCAAAGAATTAATATGTGAATAGGAGCTAGCAATTCAGCAGCCATTAGGGAGAGAATTATAGACCGCAGTCTGAGGCTTTCCAGGGCACAGACAGTTTATACACTAAAAGAGCAAATCTATTAACTTAATTTCTCCTGGTTTGGCTATGAATATAGATCACAATTAGTTTATAGTTTCATTTGGGTGGTTTCTCTGATTTTTCTAACTATCTAAATAAAATTCCTCCAACAGTGTTTTCTGGCACACACTACTCCTGTTCCCTATATGGAACACTTCCAAATTGGATTGCTTATGATATTCTCTTCCTGCAAGCTATATTCCATCAGAAACACCTGTGATTTTTAAGTTCTTTCAGCATCTTGGTATTTAGAGAGCAGGATCTGATGTTTACACTGTACAAGCAGCAGTCCTGCTGGTCCTCTAGGAAAAGAATTAAAAAAATGGAACCAAAACTATGGATAGTACCATTTTTAATCAAGATAAAAGTGCAATTAAAATAGAAAGATTCTTGAGGATTGCTCCACTGAGTTTACAGAAACAATAGTACCTATTTCTTTTTTTTCTACACAACCCTTGTTTCCTCACCCAAGGAATGACATGCAATTTTTTCTCTTTCAGTTTGACTGATGGAGCTTGCTAAAAATTTATTCTACTTGTCCTTATTTGGCAGAGAAATTCTCCAGATGAAGTTTTCATTTCTTAGAAGTGGTTTCAAATGTCACACAGCCTGTGATCACTGCCCTGGATTAGAGAACATCCATTTTATCTGAACTTAGGTAATAATTACTATGGTGATGGACAATGCATGTGGTAATACTCATCTTCTTATTACTTACTGCAACGTGCTGCCAAAAAAACTGTAAACATCAGATTGTGCATGACCTTTCAATTAGATTCCTCTGTGTTGTCAGCTATTATTTATAAGTAAAAAAAGTAACTCCCTTAATCTCTGTTTTCACACATGTTTTAGAATATAGATGACAGAACAGAAAAAATATGGATATTTTCACATCAATAGCACTTAACAAGAGTGCTTATAAATAAAAGATTGGGAAGTAGGAAAATTAAAAAGGCAAATGAAAAATTATAGAAGCATAGCTGAACTCTACACCATGTAATAAGGAAGCCCAAATAATTCAACAGACATACTCAACTTCTCTAAATATAAAACCTCAAAATAAAAACTTCTCTTTTCAAATTCATTCTTATTGCAAGTAGAAGATCTAAGGTGATCTAGATCCTGCTTTCTCCCCTAGCTGGAGTTGGAATAAATATCTCTGATATGAAATGAAATAATTCATTCAATGAAATTAATCTAATAAATTATTAGATTCTTAAGCTCAGTATTATATAATTGATAGAGAAATAATTGTCTGTATTATTTAATAATTGTCTGTTCTATTATTTTTTATAATCCTAAAATTTTAAGAATCAATGCTGTAGAAGATAGACTACAAGATGGAAATATTGCTTGTTGTGTTTTTGAAAATCTTTGATTCATTCTATAGAACAGAATGAGGAGCAGTACAAACATCACCCCAATGATTAAGAAAATCTCTTGTACAGTGAAAGTAATATGAATGAAATACAAGAATGTGATACTGACAGTACTTAAACGTCCTTGAAATTTCAGCATCCATTACACAGTAGTTCTTTTATTCTATATAAATGTATATTCAAGAGATTGAAATCCCACTGTGAGAGATAAAGCTGAATTTGTTGTGTAAGCAAAAATTAATGAGAGCATAAGTACAAAAACTCAGTTTGATCAGTCTTGCTACATTAAGCACAATAAAGTCCAAAGCAGTAATATACATAATTAGTCTTTGAAAGGAGAAATTTCCCAGAACCAAAAAGAATTATGAGCCAAGTCAGCTAGCAGAAAGAATTTAAGCAGAAAAATCATATGTCAAAAAGAAATCAATTATGGGTATTTTGCTTCATATCCAAAAGGCAATAAGCCTATGAACAAACAGGCAAATTTAAAAGAACCCCAAACCTCAGTAAACAAAATAAGAAGGCAGCTATAAAACTAGAGTGATATCACGAAAATTGAGAAAATACTAAAATAATAACAACTAGTTACTAAAAAAATAATAACTGATACTAAAAAAATATAAATTAGAAGTTGGAAAATTGGAAGGAAAGAATATAAAACATTAAAACACTACAAGAATAAGGACAGTGGGAAAGAATACTTTGACACTCTAAGAAGAATACTTTAAGGATTAAAGTTGCATAGGTCTATTGTTCTATAGAAATGATGCATCTATAAAATTATAGAGAAGATGCTAGAAAAGATGGTCAATTTTGATTGAATGTGGAAGGAATCACAGTAATGCTTCAGAATGGACAAGCATAATGCCATCAGAATGATAGTTTTAAAAACAGTACCATTGTCTTGAAATTTTAAAACTGAGTAAGATTAATCAGTATTGATTTTTTCAGTGATTTATCTAACAAAAAAATTCTATTTTTAATTGCGCCTTTCATATCCCCTCATCCATCACCTTCACAAATCCTTTGTGTTTTTTTCTCCAGTGAGTACTTTAATTTTCTACAGAGATCATCTTTTGCTAGTGGTGTCTCAAGTGTCATTTAAAGTGTCTAAAACAATAAGCTTTTGGGTACTTCTGTGTTAACAAATCAAGCACTGCCAGGGAACATTCCTGGGCACTGGAACTTGAATATGTTAAATTCTTAGAACATTCCCTGGCATCATTTTTCCTGGGCGAGCAAGTGCTCTATCAAACAATTTCCAGGTATGGCCTGAATGTTAATGCTGTCTAGGAACTGATCTCAAAGGATGTACAACCTGGTTTGGTGTCTGAGATGATAATGGATTCTCTTCTCTGCCCTTGGCCTCAGTGCCACAGGATAGTCCCAGGTGCATAGTTGCCTTGTAAATATGTAGCCTTTTGTGACAGATCAAATAAAAACAGATTCAAAATAACTGTCTCAGATTCTGAGCCAATGAATGTCCTTTCACATTTTTGGCCATGAGTTTTAACTGTTCCCAGAGCAAAGTCACTTTATATGACTATTTTCAAGCTGCGTTTTGGGCTTAATTACCCTTGTACTATAAACTCCAGTTTTCTGTCCAATTTTCATATTGTAATCCTGACAATATAAGTTTCCTGTAGACAGTCTTATTAGGTATAATATGCCCCTTGTGAAAATAAATAGGTTTAGTTCAGAGTAGGTCTTGAATTTTTCTCAGTCTTTTTAATGTCTGCTGCTTTTTTTTTTCACCTGGCTTTGTAAGTTCCCAGCACTGCAAAACAAATCTAGCAATTTTCTAAAGGACAGCATGAAAAAAACTTGAAACCCATAATTTTGTATACTGTCTTTCAAGCTTTGAATGGTCTAGGCAGCACTTTTTCCAGATGAAGTCTCACATCTCATAGGTATGAAATAAGCATTTAATGAACTGAAGGCAGCTTACCTGAATAATATTTAAAGTATAATCTTTGTGAATATGAACTATGACTGTCTAAAATCAGTGGCTGATTTGCCTGTTTAGAGGATGGAGATGCCACCATAAACCAGAAAAGGGACAGCCATTCTGCCCAGCAGAAGCACCTTCTGTTTCAGTGTCATAAATAAAATCCACCTCCAACTTTAGGCTCTGGGTAATTTAGAAGTCTACATTTCTCTTTAAAAGTACACAGAACAAGGATGCAGCCTATCCCTAACTTTTTCTTGATAAGACCATGTGTGTAGTGGGCTTATTTTTCTTAAGCAAAGAAGAAATTTTAATTCTTGGCTCAATTTTGTTCAAAAGAGAAATCATTAAGCACACAAGTAGCTGCATAGAAGCTTCTTGTCTTCATTCTCTTTTGAGGGCAAAATGTCGAGCACAGGAGTAAGCCAGAAGTAAGAACAGCCCCTCTGTAGATGAATTGAATGAAAATTATCAGTTAAAGGGTCTTGGAAACTCTCAAGCTTTATTAGAATATGCCTAGTTAATATTGATGCCCATAATTTCAGGATATCTTGAAGTTAGGGCTGTTAAGATTCCTGTGTGAAACACAGATGAATTTTAGGCATTCAAATTCTTACTTGAGAAGGAAGGGACCTTAGGACTACAGCTATAGTACTAAGTTAAAAATGCCCAGGAACCACTTTTGGCACTGAGGCAACAGGCGTGAAAGAGTTTGTGTCATTAATAATAAATGGTTTTTTCCCACTAAAGCAGGATGGTTGCATCCAAACTGTAAACTGGATCTTTTATAGCACTATTTAATTTATTGCTATAGATGTTTCAGGTGAGATGGATCTCATCCAAAATTAGCACAGTTCCATATCTGAAACAGTCTTGAGGAAAGTAATGTATTTTATCAGCTATTTTTCTTTTCTGTTTTCCTCCATGGATGCCTAGATTTTTCTGGTTTGATTACTGGTGTCTGCTCTCCTTAACTGGTTCTATGACCAATGTTGTTAGAACAAGTAAGATTTACATTATCCACAGTGCGTATTTTTTCCAGTTTTCCAAGAAGCAGTCATCTTAACACACCTACAGACTTCTATTACTGCGGATTGTCATTTGCAGCTATCATTGATGTAAGAGGGAGTTGGATATGGGGATTAAAATAAGTTATTTCCTTTGGAGACCGATGTTACTACTTCTGTTTAACAGTATTATATTTGCTCCAATGCTATTCATTTACTGTCTGCTAAATTGAAAAATCCAGATCTTCCTTCCATTCCAGCTCACAATTTTAGCAGAATTTCTATCTGCTCTAAACACCATGTTTTGTTCTGTTTCATTTCTGCAGGAATTTTGTTAAGCGATATTCCCATATGTTTTGGGAGTCGTGAAGAGTGAACACATTTTACAGGATTCAAACATGACATTACTGAAGCCAAATAGCTTAGCTGTTTTCCAACATATTGGACCTTTGTATGAATAGTAAAATTATCCAGAGGATAGAAAATATTCACAGAACTTTTCTTTGATATGTTAAGTCCTCAGGTTTTAGGTATGAACCAGCTTCCAGCTGCTGAGGGAGAAAGAACTTTGCCATAGGTAGTATCTGCCACTGTAGCCTGTTACACCAAGCTGAAACATCTGCTTCCAACCACTGCTGGACAGAAATACACATACAGTTCTCTGACAATAATTAGCATCTTTTATTGCTTTCACCATTAGTAGCATTCTTCACAAACATTTCCTACAATTACTTACAGTCCAAATATAGTGAATTTCCCTATTGTCATGCCTATTGTTTATTATCATCTTATGACTGTACAAATGAATGCATATAGGAAAAAGGTGGGAAAAAAATTGATTTATGCATCCAAGTCAGAAACTCAGTTACAAGAAATCCATTCAGCCAACAGGGGAAAGAATAAATCCAGATAAATCATACAAACTTTGCAAGCAAAGCAATAGTGCCTGATTTTTGGGTTTCTTTGTCTGACTGCCAAATGACAAAGCAGAGTCAAATAGTAAGATATCCTGTCCTGTCAAAGCTTATGGAGAATACACCAAAGCTCAAACAGGAAAACTCTCCAGAAAAACTGGAATCCCGCTGTATGTTTTCCTTAGAGAGGCAAAGCAGATTGGACTCATGCACATGATTAATTACAATGACCTGCCAGGAGTCCACACCACCATGACCCAAAAATGAGCGCAGAAAGGATAGCAATGTTATAAAACAGGCAGTGAAGGCAGAATTGAATAGGGAGCCAGTAAATTAGCTGTCAGACTGGAGAAAAAAAGACAGGAAAAAGAGTAGCTCAACGGGAGACAAAACGCTTCGGCGGCTCAAGCTGTCATAATAGAACAGCTGGAACAGAAGAGCTTTTTCCTATGGTAGCTATTTCTTCCCATTTCTCTTTTATGCTGGGATCTTGGGAGAAAAAACAGAGTCCGTGTATGACTTCCCTTTACTCTCTTCAGGAATTCACTGGAACGCGGGGACTCAGATTACATTAATGTCATTTGAGACAAATAAATTAGAAGTTACATCAGCAGAGATCCTTGCTGGAGAAGTGCACTCTAACATGACCTAGCAAGCTGGCCATATTTTGTCCAAGTGTGAGCTTGCACAGCATTCACTTAGTTTTGACTATCCATTAAAACAGCAGTTTAAAAAAGAGCTCTCCCAACAGGAAACAGGCAATATTGTCTAAAACTTTGAACACTGGAAAAGCACGTCCTATTTCCAGTTTTGACAGTGAACTGCTGTTGTTTCTCCATCTGTTAAGTTTCTCAGGTCATGGCTGACAGTAATGAAGTGTCATGTAAGGAATAAATACACCATAAACTTGATAAAGAGGCCTGATAAAGAAATGTTATTCATTTCAATTAAGGGTGCTGAATTAACTAAATGGCAGTTGTTGCCATGGACTTTTAGTTTTTTCTCCATTAAAGAAACCAAATATCTTCAATTACTTCCTACCCTTCTCTTTTCTCTTCTGTGTCTTTATTGCCTAATTAAATGTGATGTGAACACAATAGTAAAGAAATTACAGTAATATTGCATCCTATTTAGAATAAAAAATGTTTGGTTTGTCGGTATTTCTGGAGACTGTGAAGTCTAACCCCTGTCTCAGGGCCAGCTACCAAGCCAGGTCAGACTGTTCTGGGCCTTGTCAAGTTGAGTTTCTGTTTCAAGGATGAAGATCCCATAGCCTTTCTTCTCCAGTGCTTAACCAATGTCACAGTGACATTTTTATCCCCATATCCAGCTGGAATTGCTCTTGCTACAACTTGTGGCTGTTGCCTCCTGACCTTCACAAAATCACAGAATACTTAGAGTTGGAAGTGACCTCTGGAGATAAACTGTATGTTAATTGTGTAGGGGTTAATTCCATCTATCAGAGGGATCCAGTACCTTTTGAAAGGCCCTTTTGAAACTATCTCCTTTTTGACACCCTCCTGCTATCCAGTAGGACCTAGATGTCCCTGGGTTCCTGTATGACTTCTGTCATTCTGCTGCCAGGTTGTGGCATCTCAAATGACACTCAGCAATCACTGTATTGATGGCTAATTAAGTAAATAATCCTCAAATATTCGTAAGTCTGACTGAACCATATTTTCATTGCCTGCAGTGGAAGTTTAAGTGCTTAAAATTACTGTAGATGCTTAGCCCCAAGCATCTAAGTGGAGGTGTCTTCTATGCTGTCAGTGTCTGGGCTACTCGAAAGTGGAGTGACAGAACTGGCACTGCAAACATTACCTGTGATAATCTGGCATCAGTGACAGGGGCTTTAGCCACCTTCTGCTAACAAAATTGGTTCTAAAATTGGCTTTCAACAGAATCACTGAGCAATATTGGAGATATTGTCTGGGGTGAAATTGAAATGAAATTCAATCAGGAGTGAATGTCAAGTTCTGTAAATAAAAGCAATCAGCTGTATAATAACAGGCTGAATAATTATGGTCTCTTGTACTACAGAAAAGGGTCTCTAATGTATGGTGAGCCATGAACCGAAAGTTATTCAGTGTTAGGCTGCTACAAAAAACCAGAACATACCATATTGGGATAGATAAACAATAGTTTTGTTTGCAAAAGACATGAAGTAACTTGTCAGTAGCATGACCTCAGAGGGAGCACCATGTCCATTTTTGGGCACTGCAGATCAAGAAGAATGTGGGTCAGTCCAGACAAGCAACAGAAATAACTGAAGGCCTTAGAAACATGGCCCATAAATGTTGAAGGAATTAGGACTGGGTAATCCGGATAGGGCTGAGGAAAGAAAACTTGGCACGACTTAATCTTTTCTGACTTTAAAAGTGACAAAAAGAACAAGGAGGGCATAAAGACTCAAGGCCATTTCTGGTGCTGATTGTACTAAAGATGTTTGGCCACTATGATTTATTTCTCCCATGCAAGTGTATCAGGAGCAGGGTCCATGCAGCCAGTTCATCCATCACTACTGCTTAGCTCACCCTCATGAGCTAGACTTTTGGCAACAGAAGCCTCTCAGAAAATATGAAGCTACTGCCAAACACTGGGGACTGTCCAGTCTTGTAACCCTTTTTTTCTACTATACTATGCATCAGCTTGTATTTGTACAAAGAGTGTTTACACCACATAAAAAGCTGAGTCAGAAACAGAGGCAAGCTACACAAATCATTTCATGACAAAATTTGACCATATTTCTGTTTCTTTAAAGGCAGAATCCAAGTGTAACTATCAGCTGAGAGTTAAGGAGTGCTGTAGAGTTGTGCACGAAAAATGTACCTCTGTTTAAAAGAAAAAAAAAAAGAAAAAAAAAGAAGAAGAAGGAAAAAGAAATCCATTGATAAAAGCCTGATGCCAGGGAGTAGCAAGGGCCAGTTGCTGCCTAAGGGCAGTGATAGTGAAGGTGATCCAGGGCAAGTGGACCCCTCACCACGTGGGTGCAGTCCTACAGGGCTGAGCAAATTAGGCAGTACCATGGGCTGGTAGCAGGGTCTGTCAACAGGCCCAGATCAAGGCCCACAGCTGATGCCGAGGATCTGATCAGGGGTAAAAGAAGATGGAAATAGCTGAAAACAGACACAAAACAGTTTGGACAGGGACAGAGAGCCTCTGGCCAAGCTTAAATGGTGTTCTGGCCCTACAGGAAGAGGTGTGGAAGGCCAGCAGGATTAGCAAGGTCTATGTGTTCTCTCATGGGTCTGGAAAGTTTCAAAGAAACAAAAAATTACATATTCTTGATTTAACACATATCGGACTGATTTTAAGGGTAGCTGTTCTTAAAAACAATTGATGCTACACAGCTTTTTAAAGTCCAAAGGAAGATGGATAAAATTCAATAAATACAATGATTTGTTCACTACTATGGATTTCAAGTATAGTCATTTCTACCAACAGCAAAACCTGTGATATATTTTCTAGTAAATATGGGCAAAAGAAAGATTTTTGGTCTTAGTTTATGCTTGGAGTTTACCAAAATTACATCTTGGTTTGAGGGCAGAACCAACTGTGCCAAAATCTTTTCTAATAGTTATGTGGTCTTAGAAAAAAATCTCATGAAATCTCCTGAGAATTGTTGTTTTTTGAAAATCTTGGCTGCATCTCAAATGGGAAACAGGTTCTTCCAGCTTTGGGATTTTACTGGAAACCATAAGCAAAGAAATTATGTTGAAGCTGGGAATTCAAATGTTTCCCCACCCTTCTTGGCCAGAGATTAGATGAGCTGGATGTGACATACTAGTTTCAATCCATCTGTTCTTTCAGGCACTATCAGATACATAGCTCATTTCACTGACAGCAAATGCTGTGAATAATTTGTATTACTTGCATTCTGCAATATCCTTGGTGACCTGTTCTCCTTCCCCACTTCCCCCACAGACACAGACTTAGCCATTCATCATGTGCTCCTCACCTCATTGTACTATGAGACAGCTGTGCTCCCATGGATTGCTTTAGACCATTTGGCTGCAAAAGCTGGCTGGCAATCCTGTACAGCTGTAACCTTGGCCCACTAACTTTCTAATGAAAGCCATGCCACAGTGGGTACCAAGGGGAAAACAAATACCCTTTGTCCATGGAAAGTCTGGCAGGGAAGCAGATCCACTTTTGTTTCAATAACAAATTTCCTTTGACTGCAGCCCTCCCTTTGATTTTTTTCACAGTTAGTCAAATTGACAGAATTACCAAGGGCAGGAGGAGACCTACAGTACTTTGGGCCACAGCTGCCAATTATTCAAAACAAAGTGTCTATGAACAATTAGCAAAGGAACTGCTAAATCAATTCTTAGAGTTCTGCCTTAATGGAAGGTGGTTTCATTCCTCAAACTGGTTTCTTTTTCGTATGCACACACATTCAGTAGAAAAGCCTGGATCGGTGAGGAATGTCTGGCATTTCTGCTGTCAGTGTGCATGTACATTGGAGTTCGTTATTTTTAGAAGCCCATTGCATCCAAGTATGCATGAATTCTCACGTAACCTCATAGCATGAACAGCTCAGGGAGTCAGGGATGTGAGGCTTTATCAGATTAAGCACACAACTTGGTTCCTGCTGAGTGTTTTCCACACAAAAACTTGCTGCATATTCTAATCCAGGAGCAAATGGTCCTGTAAGAGTAAAATGGAAAAGAGAAGCAGGAAAGGCTGTGGTAGCTGGGGTATAGCATAACTCTGCAGGGCAGAGCTAAAATTCATTAACCTGGAGACAGCATGGGGAAAGCTGGATGTTCAGTGCATTTTAGACAGCCATATGTCTTTTGTAAGTGGCTCTAATAAAATATTTCTTTCTTAGGGGAAATTTTCTCTAAATAGGAGATTTCTGACAGGTCTACTGTAGTTTTTTGACCCATTCCCAGAAATGAAGCCTTATTTTTTCTCTCTTGGCCAGATCATCTGATAAGCCTTTAAGGGCCTTCACAGTAGAAGTAAACCAGGATCTGCTTACAAAAAAAAGCCCAGGGAAGGTCAGCTTTTGAGAATGGTTGAGACACAGTTTGAGACATGTAAGAGAAAGGGGCAAATTTGAACTGGAAATTTCCAGAGCTTTTTTGATTTCCCTTTACTTCCAAAAAGAGTAAGGATACCATTTCTTACAATGCCAAAGCCCAGCAAATATAAGGAAAACATTTAAGAAAATATCCCAGTGTTAGGGATAGAAGATTTACTGGTTCAGCCACAGAAGTTTATGATGAGCTTCCACCTAAAGAGGGCATTGTTTTAAAGACAGGGCAAGGATGTCTAAACTGCTGGGTGGTTTTAGATCCCTGAAATTTTGCAGGCCAAGCAGAGGACAGTTTAAAGGGCCTTGCATCTCTGCTCTAGCACCAAAACATCCAAAGTCACTTGACATGTAAATGATTAGGTGCACTGAAAAAAGAAACAGGACAATATTCCACTACAGTACTTCTGAAAAAACTACCTTTTTTTTTTTGTAAAATAAGGCAGAAATAAATGTGAACCATGGTTCAAGTATTTTTTAATTTTTTTTCATTGAAGTGCTTAATCAGACTTCCAGTATTTAATTTAATCACTAAATCTTGGGCCTAAAACCCTTTGCTGAGGGAAATCCAAGTTTAGAACATAAATACAACATTCCTGCGTAATGCAGCTTTGATCTAATGAATAATAACATGGAAGGATTCTTGTTCCATTACTCCCAAAACACAAATGAAATGGCCTTTTTGTTAACTTTCTCTAGTCTTGATTACATCTGTATGTCATTTAGGTCTAAGAGAGTAAGACAAACAATTATAATTCTGTTGGCTTAAGGGCAACCTCTGCTTTTGGACACAGAGATTTTAAAAGGGGTTGAACTGACTTCCCCTCCCCCTCCTTTTTATTTTAAGTTTCTTTTAAAAAACAGAATGAAGAAATGGAAAAAAAATGAGCTAATGATATGGCTAGTACTACTTGTTGATTCTTGTGAGCTTGTCCAGAGTTTATAATGGACATTTCCTTAAGAGAGGAGATAAAGTTTTACATAAATAAAGATAGCATGTTGTGGTGCTACTGGAATTGTGCAGGCTTAAGGCAGCTGCTAAAAATACTGTGTATGAATATGCTGAATGTCTTTCTAGTCCCTATGGTAACCAAAGGAACAATCAGTTGCTCTGAGGACAAGTGGAAAAGAAATGCTATGAGAAAAACAGACCCTCTCTGACTAGAGCAAGGAAAAGGCATGATCTCTGCAGCCTCCTAAAAATAATGTACACTATCATTAAAACTTTAAGTGTGCAACCAAAGATCCAAGTATCACAAAGGGGATGAAAATAAAGAGCTGGCACAAGGCTCTGTGGTTTTATGATTGGGCTTGAGGTACAGAGGTAATTTTCGGCCTGTAATTAATATTTCCCTGCTACTGCCAAGGCTTCCATAGACCAATCTCTCCTCTTTCAGGGTTTCTAATTGGATATCCTCTGAACAAAGTCCCACAGCTCATTTTGCTCAGCACCCAACATCAAAGCCATTGCCAGGCATAAGTAGGATTTCCTTTCTCCAGGGCAGAAGTAGCTATTAACACCAACATAAGATATCTGCAGCATTCCCACCAGAACTCACTAAGCTGAGTTTCTTGTCACAGCGTAATCTTATGTCAATTTTCATAGAGAAAAGTATTAATTTTTCATAATGTTGAATGTATGAGAGACCAGGTTGGTATACTGAAGATACATAATGTTGTTGCTTTTGATGTAGAGATCTCAGAGAGCAGGAAGGAAATGTTCCTGAGGAACACAAGCAAAAGGAAGAGGATCTGGAGCATGAATTTGCAGCAGAGAATTGGAGGAACTAGCTGGGGAAAATGAACACCTGGCATAGTAATTGAAGTTCATAACATGATTTTACATGGGAACATCAAATCTGTACCAAACATTTAAAACCATGTATGTTAAATACACTTTCCAAAAACACATATCTATGCACCAAAAATATCACTTGAATACAACTATATTAATAACTGTAACAATGAATAGCTCATAGCCATAACTGATTTTAGTAATTTTCTAAATCACTGAGCATCCCACAATGCTCAAACTACCAAATAGCTTTTTCTATCAAATGATTGCTTAAAAGTATTTTCTTGCATCTCACTCTAAAGCTTGTAGAGTTCTTTTGGGCTTCACACCAGAAAAATGACTGCCACTGAAAAGGACCCTTTCTGTTGTGTCTCTGATCTAGGAAACACTGGCTCTACATGCAGATTTAGAAATTCTTTGCCTCATCATTCTCAGCAGCCATTGTCTTTTGAAATCTTTCTCTCCCATTATGTGAAAAGGCAGAAGAAAAAAATTGAACACATTTGGTGCACTACATAGAGAAAAATGTATTTTTCATTCCTGCACATCACAATTTCAGCAACAGATGTAACTGAACTACCAAAGCTCCTGAGACCAGAGGGGATGCAAAATCCCTTCCTTCTGCTCTAGGTAAAGTACACTGTTTTCTTGGCAGTTTTTGAGTGGCACCTTCTAGGCAGAAATACACGTACATGTGCTAGATTTTGGAATTCCATACAGTTAATTTGGGATTCCACCATGTGTGGAATGATCTGGACAGAGTTCCAGGACACATGGGGCCCACTGTACGTGATGCATAGACTGACCTCTCAGAGTTGAAGTGTACACCTGCACTAGGTCTGGTCCATCCAAAATGTGATTTATCTGTGAACCATAAGCAGAATACAGTTAATACAACAGTCTCAATATACATCATGTATTACTGGCCTCCACTGCAGTAATTACTGTTATTGGCTAATAAAAGACAAATCATCCTCATGCGTCCCTGTAATCCTCAAATTCATACATGTCCATCTGGTAAAGAAATTTAGGGCGTATTAATAGCATGTACCAATTTACTTTCCAAATCTAGAAATTATATTTTTCACCTCTTATATCTCATACGGCAGAATTTTTTACCATTATTGTTGTCTGTCTTCTCTTGATGCAGGGAACCCAAATCCCTCATGCTTTTTTTGCTGCATTTATTTACTTTCCAACACCCCTTCTCTCTCATTGGGGAACACAAGTATCAGAAAAATGATGGCCATGGAAGAAGGAAGTTAGCAGCAGTGGGAAGAAGATGGATGCAAGATTCAGGTTGGACAAAACTTCAAAGCAAGAACATAGGCACTCACCCTCTTATCTCCTTTCTGCTTTATCAAGACACATCTCTTGCTTCCAACACCCCTAACAGTGTGAGGTCTGTCAGTGCACCTTAAAAAAATCAGTGCAAGTGCCTAGGTCTACAGAGTCCTGGGAAAAAGTGACACTTCAATCACAAGAACTCATCATTAATCAAGTAGTAAAAAAAGTGCTCAGTTTACAAAGTTGTATTTTTTCTCCAGTAATGCTGGATTTTATAATTTTCAACAATCTGTTGGTAGAGCATGACAAAAGAAGAGAAAGGACAAGATCTTTGGATTATCAGAGCTCACTGTCAGTCATTGTGAAGACTGCAAATATTGATAGCATCCCGGGCTGGACATCCAGTTCAGGTATCCAAGTGCAGAGTTGTTTTTTACTCCTGCATGTGCTGAGGGAAAGGCTTAAGGAAGTTGTACAAAGACAGACTGAAGATCATTGCCCTTCCCTGCCACACACTTCATGGCCAAAACTTGGAAGGGAACTAATGAACACTATAAATAAGGAAAAATAAATACAAAAAGATGAAAAGAGGTTACAATAAAGCAGAAATTGGAAACAGGCATAAGTCAAAAAACAAGCAACAGTCTAAATAGATACAGGCTGGCATCAGTTCAAGCTATGGGACTTAAAATAATTTGAGGCAGTCACCTTTAAAAAGTCATAAAAATGCCTTGGTTATATCAACAACTTCAGCCCTTTCACAGAGTAAAATCTCTGTTTGTGTTTCTTTCCCCTGTTTTCTCTGTTTTTTCACACATCTTGTGTTTCCCTCAGGTCCTATTCCTCACAGATAAATTTTCCTCCTGCTCAGAAATGTATTATTTAGACAACTTAAACTCATTTTTTTATATTATACTGATAAGCAATGGTATTTTTCTGGGTCTTTGACAAGGGGTGACATTTTAAATAGCACTAAGTTAATGCAACACAAATTTTTGCACAATTGTTTTTACTCTATTATGTCTCAAAATAACAACAAGGCAATTAAGAGTATAAACACTTCTGAAGACATAATAATGCTTTAGCTTTGCCATCTATAAAGATGAACAATTAAAAAAACTAACATATGAAAATGAGATTATCATAAAACAGCCCTAAATAATTACTATGAACACTTTTTGTTGTTTGAATGGGGATAAAATATTGTTGAAAAATTTAAAAAAAAAAAAAATTAAAATGTCCTGTCACAGAAAACATAAATGGTATTGGCTACGTCCCAAGTAGAACCAAGCTAAAATATTCATGGGTTCATAAAGGTTTTCCAGAAAATCCTTGAAACTGTGAAGTGTGTCACAAGGAGAATTTTCCTGATGAAACCATGTATAAATAGTTTCAATAAAGTAAGCAAAGAAGTTAATTCTGGCAGAAGAGATCTGCTTGGAGTTATTGAGAAGTTGTTCTCTCATGTATCACTGTCAATTTAAACCAATGGATACTACAGCTCAAATCACCAGAGAAGAGTAAAACCTGGGACTGGTAACTTATTATCTCATTCCCAGACATAGATGTTAGGCTGCTGGAATGTCCTCTGCCCCTTTTTGGCTCAGTATAGGATACTGTTCAACCCCTCTATCTACCCCACTGCCTTCCTACCCCTTCCACACACTGAGGGAAATGCAGGTGTAGTTAGCTAGTTTAGAAAGATAATTTGTTCCAAGCTGTTACGTTTCTCAAGCGAATGTCAAATGAATTCATAATTGTGGGAACTCTTGAAACATTTCCAGCCTTACACAACATGTTTGTTTTAGGGCTCTGGTAACGTCCGTAATGTGTGGGTCTGCTGAGATTTGGAACAGATGCATTATTTTCCTCAGCCACCTGGAAGAAAGTAAAATATTGAAAAAAGTTGGTTTATAAGGACTCCCTGGTGTCCACAAACTGGCCTGGTTAATAAAAGAGAAAATATTTCTGATTTTTTTCAGCTGCAAAACAAATAGTAAATGTATAATTGCTGCTTTCTGTCAAGGACATAAAAATGTCAGGAGGCTTGCAAGGCTTAAAATCAACACACAGTGGCTTGCCTAGTGTCCTGATTTGGGGGTACATTAAGTATTTGTGAATGTACTTTCCAGACCTGTCCTATAAACCTGAAACTGAAGAGAGAAGCCCTCAAACCTGTCTGCAATTCAGTGTAAACTAGGTCATTCTAGCAGGAGTTAGAAGAAATCCATAAGGTTAAGTTCTTAAATTCTTTTACTGGAGAAAAGACACATTTGAATTTTACACTTTTGAGAGCAAAAGATCTTTGAAAAAAGAAAAAGTGGCCAAGGTCAAATGGCAGCCCAAAGAATGGACTTCTCCAGACTGACTGATGTTCAACTTGTTGCAAATGCCCTTAAAATTATCGGCAAACTATTTCACATTTACGAATATCACCAGCTATAACATTTGCTGAAATTCTCTTTTGCTTCCCCTCAATATAATGAAATGTGGCAAAATCCTTTGTAATCCCCATTCCCTTCTTTGAGAGATAGGGGCCTGTCTATCTTTAGGCTGAAAAGAGGAACTTTGTGTGCACAGCCTGGGAGCCGACTGAACAGTTGGACGTCATCTGCCAACAGTGACTTTGTAGCTGGAGCAAAGCCTCAGGCAGGGATCAGGAATATGTAAGGAAACCCTGCTAAGCTGCAAGGCTTCACCTGCTGCTCTGCTCATACATGATCTCATGGCCTGAGACGTGGTGGCATCCATAACAAGAAATTCCCAAGTTGGCTCAAGATGGAGCTTCTCTTATGTTCTTTAAGAACCATTGGTTCTTAAACATAGTGCATAATGAATCTTCCTGTATGCAGAGGCCATGGGCTGTTACACACCAATCCACAGAACCTGGGTATTGACAGGAGAGATAAGCCTTTGAAGCAACTCTATAGTGGTGCTTCAATATCCAGGATTTCTCAGGTGGTCAAGGAGAAACTTTTTACTTTTAAAAAAGTGTTATAAAATGTCTTCACAGGCTCACCAGAGTTTTCCCACGTTCAGATATACAAGGTTTTGCCTGAATTATTTTCACAAATTGTCCTGAAATGTCATCAGTGTTAGGTAAATGGAATAATCTGCTTAACTACTGCTGTGGATAGGGAGGATATAGCATACAGCCAAAAACACTTCTCAGAGACAAGAGGTTTTGTCCAAGATATACACATTTCAGCAGCACATGTAAAGACCAGTTGTCTCACCAGACATCCTAAGCTGCTGGCCTAAAAAATAATGTTTGAGTAGATAGTCTTCTAAAAGAAAGAACTCTCTGGCTGGCTGTGTTTGCAGACTTTACAACCCTGAATATACTTCTCCTTTACATGTTACAACTTAGTTGCAAGACATATACACTGGAATTTCCAAACTAGGTTTCCGAAATATATATTTCATTGAAATTGTTTTTTTCATTTCATTGGAACTCTAAAATTTCAAAGAAAACAATCTGCATCTATTGCCAAGAGAACATCAAGTTCAACTGAAGTTATCTTTTGTCTCTGCATTTCAGATATCAAATGGCAATGATTAAGATATGATTTTGTAACAAATATTTATGCATCACTAACAAAATTCCTGCATTGTTCTTGTGTGCTGGCCGTTGTATAAGACCAACTGTTTATATCACAGAGAGTTCATCTCATCTTGAAAATATAAATGATGGCATTTACATGGCAAAGTGCTGTGTAAAGGGATCAGTGTGAGAGATGTTGGCACTTCTTGAAAAAAATAAACCAAATAAAATGTTTCTTTTTCAAGCCTCTCCTCTGCTAAGTGAGCTAGAATATAGGGACATTTAGCTATAATACTAAGAAAATGAAATATGGAATACATTCCTCTCCTTTCACCCCCCTCCCAAATCTAAATCTTCATTATCTAACAATTTACAATGAGCTACATCTGCAAAACTGCATAGCTGCATTTGAAAATCCCAAAGGCCCAGTGCAATTCCTAACAGATGTATCATTGCCTTTATACAAAGGGGAATAATGTGGCCCACTAACCACAAGAAATACATCAAATTATATCTCTGGCGATGACTATAGCGTCTGGTGATCATATCATGTGCCAACTAGTTTTTTCAACATCTTACACGGACCTAGAATTAGGTCTGTCTGTGAAGCTCAGCAGAGAATTGCACTACATTTCACATCTTATTGCCTTTTCAGAAATGCTATGGAAGATTTAATTGAAATGATAATGCTTTTATGAAGTCTATTATTTAGTAAGCCATTTGTCATCCTTACATCGTGGATATAATCCAGATATCAGGTTTACAGGCAATGTCTACTTATGTTAGACTCAAAATTGCTCTGCTGGGGCTTGATGACATACTTGTTTTTTCCAAGTAAGCTGAATCTGGATGCAAAGTGGGAGTGAGATGAGCAAATCTGGATGAAAATCTAATGGGAGTAGAAGAATTAAGATGAGTAGTTAAGGATACAAGGAGGGGAAAAAGAGCAAGCATCCAAGGTGATAATGCAAAAGAGAAAGCAAACTGAAAGATGCATCAGAAAAGTGACAGCAGGGCTACATCCAAACAGGGATTGTCAGCTAATGTAGAAATTACATGGACCTGTAGTCTTCAAGCAGCTCACATAATTGCCAGTTATCCCAGGCATTGTCCATTATCTAGTCCATTGGTTTTTAGGTATCTAAAAATTGCCACTCTTTAAATTAGCCTGTTTGTGCTAACTTTTTGGCAAGTGTTAGTTGGAATGAGATGGAAATGTGCAAGTTCTTTCTAACTCATTCACAGGTATGAAGCCTGGCATTGTTTCATTTACTGTCATATAGAACTTCATCAACCTGATCCCTTGGAGTCAGCTGCATGTGTGCATCACTGCCCCAGGCTACAATTAGCTGTTCTTGCATGCAGGACAACCTAGCCTTCAGATAAAGTTGTTCCCAAGTCTGTGAATTTTCTCTGTCCTCATTCCATGAACATTTAATATTAGGCACCACCTAGTTCTCAGCCTCTCAAGCATAATGAGCTACATCTGCAAAACTGCATTGCTCCTTTGACACTTTATAAGCCATCAAACTACTGTCAAAGCACTAAAAAAAAATAAAAGTCTCAGTAGACTTTTACATTAAGTATTATCAAGTAGCTGAAAATTAGCACTAGCATGTCTTTTCCCAGTTACATAAAGGAAAATGTCCCTTCAGGTTAGTGTAGGTTGCTCACTGTTAAGAAGATTCTTTTATCATATAGCCCATTTTTAGTTTCTTAACTGTCATTGTGCGTTATATTAAGTTTTATATCCAACATCACGTCTTTCTCTGACCATAATTTTAGTGGTATTTCTCATAAAGTAGTTATCTTCCGAGAGATTTCTACTATAGTATTTCTCTTAGTATTTCTCATAGAAATATTATATTGATTGAGTGTCTACCATTGCACACAGTAATTTCTGTCAACAGCATCTACATAGCTACAAAAGGTTGTTCTTCCTACCAGGAGTATATATAAATAAAAATTTACTTTTTGTGTTATGACATCAAGCAGTTAATGGTCATTCAGGAAACTTGCCACAGGGCAACAAGTTCACTGGTGATTATCATATAAATCCTTTAGTAAAAACATCCATGCAAACTATATGAGGAATTCAAAGACTAACAGAGAGTAAGGGAAATAAGAAATATTTTGCTTAATTCTACGTATGCTCAACCTTTTACAGGGAAATCTCTAACTGAACTTCTTAAATAGAATTAAAGCTTCCAATTCCTTTTGGAGAAAGGGGATGAAAACATAATTCATGCTATAAAGATATACCTATCTTCAGTCAGAAGAATTTGAATTCAGCTGCGAAATCAACCCATCTCTCATCCTTCATCAGGTACATTTATGAAAGGGACATCTTTATCAAGAAGTCTTGATGAAGAACTTCGAAGAAAACAAACTTGCTATTGAGGGTGATTGAACATTGTACTGCTGCAGAAACTCCAGTGTTTTGAGAAAGTCAGAAGCATGTCTTGTCTGATTCCATGCTTGCCTGGGAAAATTTAAGAAAGGTAAGTATACCAACAGGATGTGAAGACAATATTTTCCAGATGAATTTAGGATGAAGATTGAAAAAATCAGACATTCTGATGAAAGATGGAATTCAGGACTCATCTAACATCTGAGAAAATTAAACTGATAAAAACTTAATTCTATCTGCTAGCAGAGACAATATTTTTGTCTGATGCCTTGTCTGATGATGATTTCAAGTTCACTGGTGCTCAGTGAAATTCTGGGATGTTCTATGATTGCTTTCAAATGATATTTACTGGCACTTTCCCTTCAGTTTAGTTCCAGATGGGTAATCTGATGTTCAAGTGATTTGAGGATTTATTTTTAAGGGCACAGGTTATCTGACAGGAATTAGATATGCACAAGTATGGCCTCGCTAATTCTTCACATGCCTAAATCCATCTACATGGGAGGAAGAAAGAAAGGACAGGGAACTCTAAATCTCCACTACAGAGCAGCCGGTAGGAAATGACAGGCACTGCAAGGCCATTATCAGCCACTTCCAGACCTGGAAAATTCTGCCATAATCAAATCACCTAAGACTTCCTCCTCTGGTTAAAAGTTCATGGAGGTGTTGTACATGGTAGATTTGTCTTCCTTTGATAGACCAAACTCCTATTCAAAATAAAGGGAAAGATCACCAAAATGAAAAATAAACAGGGAAAGGAAATAACACATAAGAAGGAACAACAGTAAGCCCTTTCTGAGACACAACATGCCACCAGTGAGCTTCAGAAATTTTAAAAGACTTTAAGGAGCCTACATTATTATGTCTTTCTTACACACGGGAGACTTAAATATTGAGAGCTTAAATTAATTGCCTGAGCATGCCAAAAGCTAACCCAAGAACGAAACCATTCTGTTTCTCATCCTCTGCCTTCAATTAATTGTTCCAAATCTAGTCAAACAATAGTTGAGACGTTTTCCCCTCTCTCTGCCTTGATCCAGAATATTTTTTATGATCAAGATGGCAACTAGTATCAATGTAGAATCCAATAACTTTGGAGACAGGAAGACAAGCAGCTCCATTAGTCAAGTGTCCCCTCCAATGTGTTTAAGAGCAAAACTTCCTCCTAAATTCCATTTAACTACTTAGGCTAACTCGCAGATTGACTGGTAGAGTTGAAAACCATTTTCTTGCTTTCTTATTTTAGTTTGGATATTCTACTTCTGACTTTTACTTTTTAAAAAGATTTTGTTTTGGTTCAATCATGTATATAAAACATTTAAAAAAAGGTTATATTGTGCAGACTGTAGAGTACTCCCAAACAGTTCTTTTCCACGTCTCAGTACACAGGTCTCTGTTGCCTTCAGGTCAGAGAAACTGAATTGCAATAGAGAATCGAAACTCCAGTTACTGAAAAACAACTAATATATGGATAAACATGTAAAAAATACATATTAATATCAGATACTAGGAACAAGACTCCTAACCACTGGTTTAGGCTGGAGTAGAATTAATTTTCTTTGCAGTGGCTGGTATGGGGCTGTGTTTTGGATTTGTATTGAACACAGGGTTGATACTTCAGAGATGTTTTTGTTATTGTTGAGCAGGGCTTGCACAAAGCCAAGGCCTTTCCTGCTTTCTGTGCTGCCATGCTGGTGAGGGGGTTGGGGGTGCAAGGGGGAATGGGAGGAGACACAGCTGGGACAGCTGATCAAAACTGACCAGAGGGATATTCCAGACCATACAACATCATGCTTAGCGTATGAAGTGAGGGGAGGAATGAAGAAGAGGGAATGTTTGTCTTCCCAAGACATCATTATGTGTGATGGGGCCCTGCTTTCCTGAGGATGGCTGAACACCTGCCTGTGCTTGGAAGCACTGAATTAATTCCTTGTTTTGCTTTTCTTTCCCTACTAAACTGTCTTTATTTCAACCCATAAGTTCTCTGGGTTTTTTTCCTAGCTTTTACCCTTCTGACCCTCTCCCCAAAATCGTTGGTGGGGGGATAAGAGGCTGCATGCGGCTTGGTTGCTGGATGGGGTGAAACCATGACATCCTGTCATGTTGAAGTCATTATCAAAGGAATATACAATCTATTAATACAATAATTGCAACTTATCACTAAAAAAACCACATTTTAAATACTGCAGATAGTTCTTACATGGTGGTATTACTTTCACAAAGAATAGAACTTTCTAGATGATGATGAGTAAATCAGCATATAAGTAAAGCAGATATAATGTATTTAGATGTGCTGCAAATCTTGAAAAATTAACAATTTAATATATATAATTTTTGTGCATACTGAACCCACTTTTGTGTAAATTTTACTATGGACTGAACAAATTAATTCCCTCAGTTTACTTCAGGGATTATTCCACACTTTGAGAAATTGAATAGGGTAGCTCAATACTCAATGGCCTTTTGTCTACTCCCAAAATTGGATTTTATTTAAACCACCTCAAAAAAAACCCCTTCCTTTCATTTTTCCAAACATTTCCTTCAAAATAATTGTGAATTGTTGCCATATTCAGACACTTCATGATGGTTGCTTGGCAAAAGGTCCCTTAGGAAACCAGTCTCCATGGGACTACAGATATTGGTTTTCTCTTACATCCATCCCCTTTGACAGAACATTTTGGCAAGGACTTTGGATCACTTGTTTAGGTACAGGGTCACCAGTGTCATGCAATAGAGAGTCACATGGACTACAGAGGTCACTAGATGGGCATAAGAAATATATTCATGTTAGAAATAAATACATGAAATGACTACAGTCACAAAGACTTTATCTCATATAAATATCAAATATTTCATAATTAAAAGAAAATACATGCAATAAAGGAATACCATTTTCAGTGGAAGCTTCCCTCCTGCCTCCAGCTGGAAACTCATGTATTCTATAGAGATATTTAACTAATTGGTTCTCAAGTTTAGAAGACAAAAGGGAAGTATGGGTTTTCTGCCTGATTGCTAGAGATTTTATTCAGGGCCCAAGAGAGAAATGTGTTCATGTAAGTCATGATCCTGTGCATGCTTCCTCGGTGTGCTGTGCCAAGACTGATGTAACAAGCCTTGGGAATCTTCACTGAAGACCCAAATGTGCTAACTGAGATCTGAGACAGCAGCCATCATCCTGACAGTCTGGCAAGCTGTCTAGAAGAATTCTCTGAATCTGCCAGGAGAGTCAAAGATATTCTCTAAAGAGATGTCTTTATTTCTTGCCCAAACCACAAATGTTAGTTTTCACATGGATTCTGATTTCATTTGTAGCTAGCACTCACAAGGATGGACCTTGTGTAACAAAATCTACCTAGAAAATATTTTTTTTCTAGGATAACATCACCAAGGTTTTTATTGGTGTCCTGTAGAAGGAATACATTTAGTGAAATCTTGTCCTTAAACTGTAGTCACATATTATACCTGGCAATCTTATTAAGGAACATTTCTAAGTAAATTGGTCATAATTGGTCATATCCCTTGGGATACTTTTGTTAGGAGCTGCAACTAACTTTCTGTTTATTCAGTTTACTTGCACTGGGCACTTTTGTAAACAAACAAAAATTAAGACAGAGGCCTGGGACATTACACAGAATAGGATTTTTTCCGAATGAAAATATACTATTCAGTGCTGTCATACTGTAGTAAGATGACATTACTGAACAGATCTTGTATCTTGTATCTTAGACAACAAATTCCTCCTCCCTCTTAACACACAAAATCCAGAACTACAGGAATATTATTTGTTATCTGGGTGGAAATCCTGGCCCAACAAGAGTCCTTCCCAGGACTGATCATAAAGTGTCAATGACATCACCACGCTGATTTAGCAAAGAGAGGATTTCAGCTCTGTCTTATCTCTTGTTAACAGATTTTTTTGGGCTTTCAGAATGAAAAAAGTCATGTGTTTGGTTGAAGATAGGAAGACAAAACAGAAAAATAATGGTCCACTTATGGAAGCAGTTTCTATAACACTTTTCCAAGATCATAACTTATGAAGAGCTTGAATTGTAAGTATTAAATTTTCTATAATCTCATAGGAAAATTAAGATGATGATTTTAAAACAGCTGAAATGAGTGGCACAGTCACTGCCATCAGTTTTCTTCAGACCAGACTTAGTAGTAGTGTCTTGTTTGCTTTCTAAGAACCTGCCAAAGTAAAACTGTAACATTTTCTGTGGAAGTCAGGGATTAACACTCTAGTTTGGATTTAGTAATAAACTGTCAACTACTTAAGATTTGGTTTACAAAATAAATGTGTAATTGTTGTGACATTTCCATTTTCTTCTATTCTATCCCTTTTATATTTACTATTTAAAGTAGTAATAAATTTAAAAATACCATGTAAGCAACTTTTCTATGCACAAATACTCTAATAGTCCAAATAATAAATATTATGGATTTTTAGGTGGCCAAAGTTAAATACTGCTAATGCAAATGCTTCCACAAGACAGGTAAGATGGTTTGCAGGGTTTCTAGTGGAGAAGTGGAAAACTATAACCAGTAATTCAGCAGTTATTCAACAGAACAGAGACACACTCCTTTCTAACAGCTTGTAAACAAGTGATGTCACAAAGCCCACCAAGGCTGGTACTTGCAGTGTTAGTCTCAACAGAGACATGGAGGCTTGAATGAACTCAGGTCTTCATCTGTGTCTGAGTAATTTTCCAGAGATGTGGTGGAGTTCAGAGGCACTAGGAAGTTCTCACATCTGCCAACCACAGCTGCTCTGCAGGCCAAGACATTTTATTTTCCAGTGGTGCAAATCCAGCACTAAAATATGCAAAATTCCTGACCACAGCTATAGCTTCATGTAGCCCAAACTCTTTAAATCTCTAATATAAACAGTCTCCCCAGCCATATTTTTCTGCTCTTTCATAAGTGTGGGTCATTCTTGTTTTAATCTAATTTAAATTAGAGACAGAAGTAAGGGCTGCAATACAGGAAAGCTGAAAGGGAAAGGAGAGACAAGATTATCACTAGGAACACACAACCTAGACCGTGTGTTACTACACAGTGTAAATCCTAACTTTCTATCAAAGCTCCTCTCTAAGCTCTTGTACCTTTAAATAGTGCATCAAGAGTGAAGCAAACAGCAGCAGATATGGGAGGAAAAATGCCAGAGACCATCACCAGCCTTTTTTCGTTTGTGAATGTCTTCTCACCACAGACAGGAAGCAGAAGCTCAGCCTTCATTTGTTTTTCCTTTGCTTTCTTATTCTCTCAAGTGTGGCCAGTCATACTTGGCAATTATTGCTACAAAGAATCTACAAAATGGACTCACCTGTAGCTGCATCAGAACATCTATACCACATTACATAACTTGAAATGTTAAGTAAATTACTTTCTATTAAAAAAATTAAAACAACTACAGCTAAATCTGGCTGACTTTCTAGACTGTTTATCTGATTAGAGTAACATAGTTAAATGCAAAATCATTCATGGGGGAATAAAGAAAATGACTCCTACTAAAAACATTCAGGCCTATAAAATACCTAAAAGCAGCTCTAAGGTCTGGCTGAATATGAATTGTTGGTGTCATGTAGTGAAGAAGAGGCATCTTACACTGCAAATGGCACCCATCTAAACCTTTTTGTTTTGAAATTAAAACAAAAAGAAGGCTGATCTATTTTAAAAGTGAAACTATGGGTTAGGATGAGCAGTTCAGTGGCAGAATACAAAACTATTGCAGGCTGAATTCTTTTTTTGTGAGAGTAAGTAACCCCCTCTACACTTTAAATTATGGTGTTTTGGAAGTAACATTTCAAAATTTTCTGTCAGGACTGGAAGTCTTTTTAAGACAGTTTTCAAACACAAGGTAGTGTTTTAATGAAGAAACTCTGGACAAACTGAGTTTACTAGACAAGTCTACAGTGACTCCTCAGGGTTTTGAAAGCCTGTTCATCTAAAGCAATAGGTAGGAGCTATGCCCCTTTTTATCACTCCCAATATGGAAAATCCTTGAACTCTAAATAAAAAGTAAGGTGAAGTTTTCTGATATATATCTGAAAATATGTTGATATATATCTGAAAATATTTGATTTTATAATTAATAAAAACAAATAAATAAAACTAAGAAAATAAATATATAAAAAATACTAGCTGCTTGTGAGGTAGGATTTGGGGTAACAATAGCATTCTACTGAAAAAAAAAAAAGAACATAAGATGAAGATTTTAAAATCTACATTAATGTTTGCCTGTAGCAGGAATCCAGCTGTCCTTTTCTGACTGCAAGGCACCTATTGTTTGTTATTGCCTGGATTGTTGATATAAAAGAAAACCCAAATAATCCCACAGCAATATTTAAATACTCTCAATATAAGAGAACAGCCTGACAACATATAAGGCTGTATGCAATCATGCCAAGGCATTTCAGATGGAAGAAAACATTTATTCCACTTCTACAATGTCTCCAGTATGCTGTACTCTTTTCGAGAAAGCTATTCCCACAAAGCCTAATTTTTTAAAAAAATATTTTCTGAGACAACATTTGAGTTTGTAAATAAAAATGCAGGTTGCTAAATAACTGATTTTCACCCAGAGGTAGAGAAAATAATTAATACAGCTTGAGTATTCTTTTAGCAACTGGAATTGCTCTCTATACATGGAAGTTGTCCCACTAACCTCTCCTGTAGCAAAAAGATGGCTTTCTACACAAAGAAAGACCTAGGAAAGAGCAAGCCCTCAGCCTGGTGTCTCCCATGGGAGTGTGAAATCTGTGTTACTGAAATCCGTAACTAACAGTGCCAAATCTATCACCCAAGCACAGGAAAGAAACAGGAACCCCTGTATGTCTCTCAGGGAAATGTTTTAAACTGTCTGACTCTGAATCTTTCTCTGAAACATCCCATTCAGGCCTCTGTTGTCCTTGTTCACCAGCCAGGACCTGCCATTCTGGGTGAGGCTGATGATTTACTCCAGTAAACACCTTGACCTTCAGACTGAGCTCACAGTCCTTTAGCTGTGAAAGTAGGTAGGACAGAAAAAAAAATTTGCAAGAGAGGCAATGCACAGAGTGGAGGTGGGGACTACAAGCCTGCCTTACTACCACTAGTAGCTGGTCCAATAAATGGTGAAATTGCTTCCCAGTGCTGCAGGACTCTTTATCACAGTGTACTATATGTGTTGCTTTGGCATAACTAATCTGTTGCTATATTCCTAATGAATTTTTGCATTTGCCTGAAAAAATTCAGAGGCCTTGATGAAATCTTTCCTTTTTTCTCCCTGGTAAAACAAAATAATAGTTTATTTCCTTTTCTCTGGACAATTCCTGACTACTTATTCTTCCCCCTCTGGACAATTTCTACATGCTTATCTCTACGAAAAGACACATGACCACTTGGCCATTTCAATCCTTGGAATGGCTGCACACCAGATTAAGCACTTACAGCATCTCATAAAGATATAAGTTGATAGTGAGATTTTTTTGGCAACTCAGCAACAGCACGTGACTTGTGGGAATGTAGAGTTGTATCACTGAGGGAGGCATCAAAAAAACACAAACATCTTTACCAAATGCAACAATTAAGTTTATTCTTTTATTGCAGGAATTGCTGTTTCATTTCCAAATCTAAACAGATATTCAATTCATAGCTTTTCAGCTAAACACAGCTAGCCAGATCTTCTCGTAACTTAGATATATCTGGTCTGTAATCTGCTCCATCTGTTAATAGGCTGTAATACTTAAGCCTCGTGAAAGGACCATTCATAACACTGCCAGCTGGACAGCAAATACATCAGGCCCAAAAGAAAAGGAGAAGTATGCTGGAGGTGCAGAGGTTTCCTTGCCATTTCATGGCAGGCTAAGTGGGAAAAAAATAGGAATGTAAAGACACTATGTTGTGAAAGACAGGAGTCAAGGAAATGGCACAAAGCTATGTCAGGGGAGGTTCAGGCTGGGTATCAGGAAAAGGTTCTTCACCCAGAGGGTGATTGGGCACTGAACAGCCACCCCAGGGAAGTGGTCACAGCATCAGGCCTAACAGAGCTCAAGACGCATTTTGACAATGCTCTTGGACATATGGTGTGACTCTTGGAAATGCTGGGACAGGAGTTGGACTCAGTGGTCCTTGTGGGTCCCTTCTAACTCAGCTGATTCTATAGTTCTATGAGCTAAGCAGCCAGGACAATTAAAAAACAAAAGTCTGGTATTCTTAATACATCTGATTTAAAATATGCTGTTAAACGACAATGCTGACTTTTCATGACTCAGAACAATCTCCTGATTAGGTACATTATAATCCAAAGCCGGTCAGGACAATATTAGTATTGAGCAATTCATTTAGCATTTAGCAATTTATTGGTTTGCATTAGTTTTAATAAAGATAATGTTTCATTCCACTGGGAGTCCGACAAATTCCAGCATGAATGAGATGTGCATATGCTCATATTAGTATTTTTTGTTGACACAGTTTATTCACATATTGGATCTCATTTTTTCTTATACAAAACAAAAATTAGTCTAGTGAATTCTGAAGTATATTTCACTGACCCCCATGCTGTAGATGAGAGACCATTAGAGGACATTATGCAGTCTTTTTTTCTACTGGTAATTTTATAATTTTATTACACTGTGTGTGCATAACTTGAACTATTTTAACAATATAACAACAGAATAATGCAGATGTTTTGAGAAAATTAGTCAAATATACCAGCTTTTGATACCTTAATCTAGTTTTCAAACTAAAATCATGGAACAGTCCAACATGTCTAATGATCACTCTGCAAAGATTACTGATTTGGTATATACTATAGGCAAAAAGCATGAAGCTAGTTGGAGATTCAAAAGAAAAAATATGAAGAGAAATACTTTAGATCATATAACGATATTTGCTATAGCAACAAAATATTATTTTACAAAACAAAGTTAAGGGAAGTTACAGGAGGTCATTCCCTATAAAGACAACTTTAATCATACTGCAGCGAAATGATTCTTAGCTGTAATCAACGAAAAGACATAAAGTCAATTTGCTTGATTTATTTCAAATGTAACTGAGTCTTCCTCAAAATATATCAGTATTAGTGCAAGGGTTTTATTCTAAATGTCTACACTTTGTGGTTTGTTAGCAAACTTCTAGGCAAATAACAGTAAGTGTGGGTGAGCACGAGTATATTTCAGCAGTCTGCAGGAAAATGCACAAATGACCTATTGCAGTTCTGCTTTTCTAGATTTGCCTTATGAAAAACTATAAACTACATAAACTGTAGTGAAGTGCAATTAACTGCAACCTGAACACGATTCTTAACTTTGTCTCTTGGAGTCCATCTTTAACTTCTCCCATATCACTGTAAGGTAACTTAGAATCATATCGATTTCAGTGATATTGTATCACAAATTCTTCAACTGAATTTCAAGTAAATCTGACAAAGGAACTGACCTAGTGTCCTAGAGATCCTAACACCTCACCAAAGGATGAGGTTAACTCATCATGTGTCCAGCAGTAATTCATATCCTGGGATAAAAAGAATAAACGACTTAAAGAAGATCTCTCTTGCACAGAAGACTCATTTTGAGCTGAGATCACAGGAACCTGAATATTCATTGGGGAAATGATGCAAAAAAAGAATGAATGTAGAATCAAGTGCTTGGGAAGGCAAGTCATGACTGGATACATTTGGAGACATGAGGAACTGTAAGAACAGCCTTAAATTTGTATGTATTTGTATTCAACTGTTACGATATTCCCATTAAAAAAAAACAGTTCAGCACTAAGGTCTAAAAATGCATTTTGGTAAGAAATGTGTATTTTTAAATATCCTTCCTAAGTCTATGGCATCTTTTTCCAGTCATGTAGAAGAAAACAGTGAACAGACACTTTAATTCTATGTGTTGTAATATTACATAAACTACTGAATCTACATGACTCATTAGCCCATTAGTTACTTCTCAGAAACAGTCTTGATTATGACAATCCTGCTTAAGACAAGTAATATGTATCTTATCAAAGCCTACACATGGGAACTTCAGCAAATAATCTAAGGGATACATGTACAAGAAGACATCTTGAAATTTACTTGGAAATGTGGCCCATTTTATTTTAACTGAAAAGCATTCATTATACAGTGCAAACAGTTCTTTGGTAGATTTACTGGTTAAAATAACAACAACGACAACTTTGTTTTAGGTAACATTAACAAAGAAAATAAATATGTAAAATTTGCATCATATTACAGCAATATTCTCACAGTGGATACTGAGGAAATGGTCATTTAGACATTGGCCACTGTTTCAGAAATGTTAATATCAATGCTGATTCTAGAGACACTGCAATAAAACCAAACTAGTGCAATCCATGACTGATTACATTTTAGACTGTGGATAAAGACCTGTTTTTCCTGGTTTATAAACAGACGGATGGTGGAAAATAACTCAATATTAGACTTGTTACACTTGTTAAGCATACCCAGATTGCTAAGCCCATTTTATATACCATATGAATAAAGAGTGAACAATGAAGAAAACCTCCCACTTTACTCTGGAGGCTGGAGAAAAGGAACAATCAGATATAAGGTACTATTTTATAATTATAAAATGGAAACTCTCTTCTCCTATAAGTGGAAATCTTGCGAAAGTTTATTTAATATAAAATTGAAATGAAAGAATGCAAGTAGTAACCGGCTGGATGTATTACTGCCTTATTTAACTGTTTGGACAGTTAAATTATATTTGGTTTAGCTCTGCAACCCTTCCTCTTTGAGGAATTTCTGCTATAGGTCAGTGGGAGTTCCATCTGAGTTGGAATTACAGGACGAGACGTGGTTTGGACTCTCAAGAAAAGTCAACAAAACACAGAGTATCAAAGAAATACAGGAATGACAATCTTTAGGAACCATAGGATACTCAAACATGCTTGCCACACAATTTCTAGAAGTATTAACAAAGAATATTACATAAATCAAAACATTGTATATAAAATCAATTAAAATATTCTTAAAAATATAAATTGCAATTCCATGTGTACCACACACCTTTAACACAGCACTCACATGTACATACTGCTTCTACCATAGTATGAAACAAAGTTTCTGTAGTAAGCTTTAAAGTTACACCAAAATTTGAATGTGTGTCATGGTAATAGTTTATCAAATTAGAAATTATTAATGTTAGTAATCAGGGGAATTATGTGCCAAAATATGATAGTGGATTTCATATTGCTGTGCTAGGTTAGTTATTAGATAGGTATTTGTTCTACCATGCAATAATTAAGTACTCAGTCTGTTTGCATAATCTGAAATGCTTAACATATGAAGGTTTAATTTTGTGCAGATTTCTTTGATACCCCAATCACTGTCCCTTGAATTTGAATGCTTAAACTCAGAAGTCAGTGAACCACGTAACTAGCTCTGGTCCTAGAGACTCCTGACTTAGGACTAAAGGACAGGGCAATAAACTGTAACAAATTAAGTATTCAAGGAAATAATCAATTCTGAATAAACAGAAAAAAAAGCTGTAAAATGAGGTATGATAGTTGTCCTTCACTCAATATAATTCCTGGTCAAAAATACAGAGTTGGCATCCTAAAAAGTACAGAACTTTGAAATGCTAGTGTAGACATATACTCTATAATGTTAAACATTTAAATGGGAGATAAAGTCCATTGACGGACCATTTTTAACAAAAATGATAAAAATATTGAGGTAAAATATATATTCATTAGATGAAAGTGGAAAAAAAATCAAATACCTTGTCAGAAAAAGTAGTCAATCCACAATTAATCATGCTGCTTGATTTTGATTTTTCTTTTTTTCAACAGTGCCACAATATAATCAGGAACATATGTCTATTGACAATATGCACAATGAATCAGTAGGAATTTTTGTATACAAAATGGCATGTGACATCTTTTCACATTTTTAAAACAGGGCCATACAATTACAACGAGCTAATCTGAGATCAAGAGAAGCACGCTTTCAAGCTGACTTGGATGATTATGTTACAAAGATTTAAAATAAATGAAACAAACAAACAAACAAATGTTGTCAAGCAATTACAAATGTTTTGACAAAAAAGGATTATGCTAACTTTTAGATCAAATGCTACTCTGTCATGCATGTTTCCCTAGAATGAGGAACACTGTCAATTATATCTATAATACACATTCAGTTGCTTTTGATTCCCTCCAATTACAGTTTATATTTCCTTACTAATTCTAGCTTTTATTGCTTTGAAAATTTGGTTTATTTTGCTCCTTAAATTAAGGAAAGATTGTTGAAAGGTGTCAAGTAGCTTTCTTTATTTCCTTGCTGGTCCAGGCCCAGCAGTGATAGTGTGATTTAACAGAATTTCCATGCATTGATGTTTGCAGAAACCTGGCGTGGCTATGGCTTTTCTTCAGGCACAGCGACCTCGTGTTTTCCTTTTCCTGGTATTTTACTAAATAACAGCAAAAGGTTAAGTATCAAGACAGACTGGTACTAGGAAGGGACAGTAAACTTTTAATGTTGCTAAGTAAAGATAAGAAACAAAGTGTTCATTTTAGAGTAAATCCTAAACCCAGTCATTTTGGGTACCTAAAACTACCCGACAGTGTTCTTTTAAAGTAGCACCAGTTTGAGTTTGTCTAACCTGAGAAGTATAACACACAGTTAGCCTTGACCTGTTTGCTATTTTCCCTTTTGTTAATTTTTGCATTGTGATTTACCTTCATGGGCAGAAAATAAAATGATACATTATGTTATACTGTTGCAGCACCATTAGAAATATTGTAAATCTTGATTTCTTGCTGTTGTTCGGACTGCAGTTACCTGTTTTTGCCATCAGCAGGCACTGATATGATTAGAGGAGTATGCACCCTAAATTCTTAAAAAAGTAGACTTATGGCTTCTTTTTATTAGTATTTTGTTGTAAGCAGACTGGACAGCAATCTCCTTTACCCTTCACAGGTGCTTTGCAGTCAGCTGGCGGGCACGATTCTACGAAACAGGTAATCTGACCAACCTGTGCCAGGAGAAAAATAACAGTACAAAAACATACTTAACTACATGCTCCAAACAAGAAATCATGTAATTTTTTCATGTTATTGCAGAAAATATTCTCATTCATTCTCTGTAAGATCCTGCCTAATATGGTAACTACATGTAGTTTGTTTTAATATGAACTTACATTGAGAAGCATAAGGCACTCTCTGTATTACCACATTTTTTGATAAAGCAGCATATATGTTTTTGTCTAATATTCAGGTGCAACCAGGGTACCAAGTACTAACATATTTTTTTACATCTTTTTAAAAAATTTCTCTCTGATAGAAAAAAAGCATAATCTAGCATTAAGTCAGATGAACTTTTATTGATTTTTATGCATTTGGCTGGATTTTTTCAAAAGTGTCTCACTTTGCAGTTAAATTTACCCATATAACTATACATAAATGAAAAAAGAAGTACAGTAGATAACAGCTGGATTGAAAAACAAAGTCCAGAGCATGAATATCTGAATAATATAATTTTCTGAAAAAAAGAACTGAAGAACCATTAAAAAAAAAAAATTGCAAGTATTACCTAGAAATTAGCAGGGACAAAACTGGAACTGCTAGTTTTAGAAGCAAAATTATCACTTCTGTCTCAAAATTAGTTTCTGTATACTTACTTTGCATTCACACACAGTACAAGGGTCTCTTTTCCAGGTTTCATTGCTGGAATATGATTTACCCTCTTCATCAGTGCAATCAGAATTACTGAGGCGTGATTCAAGTTTTTTTATCTGAACACATTGAAAAAGTTAGTAACTGAATCAAAAAAAAGGTTTTGATTTGTGTAAAGTATTCTGGTTTTTCTCTTATAATACATGCTATACAACCCTTGTTATACTTGCCTGGATTTTTCTTCTCACTACTTAGATTTTATAATGCTAAAAGACTAGAAACAGGTAAAACATATGAAGACAAGTCTTTCAAAAGAAAGCTAACAGAAAATACATCTTTGCTACCATTAGAATATTCAGCTAGAGCATACAAAGAGAAAAAAAACTTCATGTTTCATATACAGAAAGACAAATTTAAACTGTCAAAATTGTTTTGGAAAGGAAGTGAATTTTAATTTTTTTTAAACACCTTAATTAAAAATGTTTAGTGGAATCCCATTTTTAAAATGTACACCATACAGAAGTTAATAAAAAATTCAAGTAAACAGGCTGAATAGAGTTTACCTGCAAACATTGTAAAGTCTTCTCTAAGTCATCTAGATTTTGATTCAGTTTACAGCTGTAGTTTGGCACATTACTTCTTATGAAGCCTGCATTTTAATCATTGCTTTACACAAATTGTATACATTTCAAATGGTAAAAAAGATTTTATTAACATTACACACAAATTTTTAGGGAAAGATTAATTCTGTGTTTAGTATACAACGGTTACACAAGGCTTCAGGTTCAAAAGTCAAGAGGGTCCAGCTGTAAAGTATTTCTGTATGATTTCAAAAGAACACAGAAATAAAGACTAATAACACACCATCTTCTGTGCTGCTTTTTGTTTGAGATACTATGTGGTGGGTTTTGTCTGCAGGGCTTGTCTAAATATTAAAAATGTAAGGCAGATGTTAGGAAAAAATTATTAATTAAATCTACAATTAGACATGATAGACTACAATTGGTTCATGATAGCATCTTACCTGATTTCTGAGGCTTGAAATAGTTTTTTGCATTTCCAAAACGAATTCTTTAAAGTCATTCACTGCAGGTACATTTCTATTTTCATTAGATGCGGATGTAGCATTACGAAAATATTTACTCTGTTTCACAGAACTGCAACAAATGAATGCCAAGTCAGGATATTCATCTAACTCATTTTTATTTGGCTAGATATTTTAGGACATGTAATAAAAATGTAAAAGAAGAGCAACCAACAAATGTAGGAATATGAACCACAACGGCACACAAGACCAGCTGATGCTTAAGACAGATTCAGGACAGGTGAGCTCTAGATTGCTGTCAATATCACTAGCAACAGGGAATTTCTTATTCTTAGAAAAATTATGTATTTCAATGCAAAGTTGTCATCAGTGACACTATAGAGCACCACCTTAAATTCACCCCTGAGCCCCCAGTATGAAAGCAGACTAAAGTAAAAGAGTCTTAAAAAGTGTTCCCTCCAATATGAAATGCACATTTCACATTCTGAACCATAAACTCTTCCTCTACAGGCTTGTTAGCAAAACATGTATTTTAAGAAAAATGGCTTTAAAAAGGAGAAAGTTGGGTTTCATGAATAGAGAAATACTTCCAGATATGAACAGATTTTTAACTAACATTTGACATCAATACTGCTTATAGTACACAAAACCTAAAGTCTTTTGTTTGTAGTGCTTCCCAGCTGATTTCTCAAAACAGACATGTAACACTAAATTGTGTTAATCAATTCAATCTGTTGATGAGAAGAAGTAACAAAAGGAACTAACTATTGTTAGTCTGTAACTAACAATATATTGTCTGGTACCACTTGAAAAAACAGGCATTTGAAAGCACGGATAACACTAATTTTTAAGTCATTTATTACATTAAGATCTTTGAATCCATTTACTTTTTTGAAGATTCTTGAATCCGTCAATAATTATAGGCATTACTATTTTGTTAACATGTCATCTCCAGTGCTAAGGGATACCCAAAGAATGAACTGGCAAAGAAATTCTCATATATCAGGGCTCAGAATTTATAATCTTTCTGCATAAATTAAACCAGCACTTACTGGCAGGAGTTCAAGCTACTTAGTTTCCCATAGTTTTTCATCTAAATTAGAGAAAAAGAACTCTAAACAACATAACATGCCAAAGTTCAAGTAAACCAGCTGCTATTGTATAACAAAATATTTAATCTTCCCCACCTGTTCAAGTTATTGAAAATGAGAAGCTAAAAAAAAGGAGGAAAAAACCCTTCTCACCAGAAATGCAATTTAAATACAATGCTGAGCATGAGAACTCTTGGGAATGTTCAATGACTGAGGTTGCTATAGCTTTATTTATGCTACAAATGAAGTATTGTAAATCTACTACTTTGTACTCCTAATTATTAATTGGACTGAAACACAGTCAAACAAGCTGGTACTTAGATATAAGTCTTTATTTTTTCTCTTGCTTTCATTTAATTTTAATTTAATTTAAACCCTTTTACAATTTTAGAATTATGGGACTAGCATCCTTAAAAAGTGAATTGCTGTTTTGTAAACTTTTCTAGCACTTCACTTGCAAAGATGGACAAAACATCCTTCTTCAAGGATTACTTCAAAGGAGCCCACCTTTTCATATTATCTATAACCCAGCTTATACATAGCTGCTGTCTTCTCTGGTCTAAAATCCTAAACATGTAAAGGATCTTTTATTTCAGTACAGATTCCTCTCAAATAAGAGGAATATAATCGTGGAATAAAAGTTTCTTCAAGTACTGTAACACCTCCAGAGTATTTGAAATTGCTGAAATTCATTTACCCCTTTATGTATCTGTCTAGATGCTTTCCTTGCCAGAGTGGGTAAACTCTGCTTGATCATCATCATCAGTCAAACAGAAAGTTTTATTTGCTGAAAGAATGCATGCTGAATAGAAAGAGCTATGATACAAGTGTTTCATATTTGTTCATCATGAAGGATCTTCACAAGAAATGGTCTGTGCAGAACTCGTTTCATGTCACTATTTCATACATAATTTTCATTCCCATGAAAGGGCAGGGAACCTGTGCAGCTGCTAATTTGTGACTGAAACTGTGATTTACTTCCTCGCTGTAATTTGAGGATTATGGAATTATAAACAATATTATTAGAACTGTTCTCCCTTCCTGCTTGAAATATTTAGTACCATAAGCAATCCTTACCATTATCACAAATTTTTATGCAACTGAAATCACCACTTGGTATTCTCCTATTTCTATAGGAGAATCTAAAAGCTCCAAATAGGAAATGAAATAATTTAGATTAATTTAGTGACTGCAGGCACTGTAGCAATGTGACATTTCAAATCCCCAAATTACATTTCATTACTTGTTTTTTTTTTTCATGAAAACTGCAGGAAGAACAGAAGTGCTATACTTATACTACTCACAAAAAGTTTTACACAAATTTGAGCTTGAAAAAAGTGGTTTATTGTTAGTAGATATGTAGAAGTGTCAGAAAAAACCCACATCCATCATAAACTTCAGAAATCAGACATTGGAAAAAAAGTGTCGTGCTCACAAAGAAATCATTCAGTTTCATTCCATTTTGAAAACAATTTTTTTTTATAATTCTTAAAAAAAAAAAAGTCTCACCTTACTGATTTGGACATTTTCATTTTCTTCAGGGGCTTGTCCTCCTGAAAGCTATAGTCAAGAGAACGTCTCCCCCGAAAATGATATGAAAATGCATTAAACTGTCCTCTGGTTCTACAGTCTGAAAAGAAACAAGAAATTACACGTAAACTACATTGCATTTCAGCAGTTACAATATTAATATGGTTTTGCAGTGTTTTCTGAATTGGTAAAGGGAAGTCATACATTCAGTCTGATCCCTCTGGAACTGGTTGATGGCAGATGAACATATCTCAGTGACAGAACATTTAGGCTAGTTAGATGCAGAGCATGTGATTACCCAGAGAGCAGCTTTTTGGTGTTAAACAAAGGAATGAATACAATTTTAACAAACCCATATAACTAACTTGAACTATTCTTTTCACTTCTGAAATTTTCACTCTCTTGGCTTTTCATTATTTTCTGGGCAAACAGGGCAGCTACATATGACAAAAAAACAATGACAGAAAAACCAATCTGTGGGTTCCTCATCTATTCCAGCCATTATTATTAGTTATTTTTGCCATCTGAAAGAGAATTTTCAATTAAATTCCAAATTTGCAGACATGCTTTATAGGTTCATGAGTCTTATCTCCAAATCTGAGGAATCTGAATGTATCACCAGACCCTAAAACTCCTTGCACTACAGAGTAAAAATCTCAACACTGAGTCTCCTAAGATCCTAAGAGGATATCTTGACAGGATGAAGTATGTCTTTCTTCCAGTTCACTTTACTTAGTCTTTCAAATGCAGTGAGTATTTGGAAAGAGTCCCATTTAAAAAAGAAAAGGAAAACAAAATAAAACTGCAACAGCACTTGATAGAGGAGACAATGAGAAAATTGAAGTTTTCTCATTTCTGTTCACAGAAGCTTTAAAGCTAAAAGTTATAATGGGCCAAGCTGAAGCAAGAACAAACTATATGATCAACTGCTAGAAGCAGAATCTGCTAAAACCGGAGGGAAAGCCTAAATACAGGATGCCATAGACATTTCTCAGCTAAGTCTAGTATTAGCAGAATGAGCCATGAAAGCAACTGAACATGGGAACAAGCTATTTTCCATAAGGTTTCTCTAAATTTGCACCAAAACAAATTAAATCAGAAACTCAGTACCATTTATAAAGTGTTTTTCTGGAATTTAGATTGAATACCTGAAGTATTAACATGAATTATTGCAAAAGTTTCAAGTCAGTAAACACTGCTGAAATGAGCAACCAGAGAAACAAATGTAAGGTTGCTCTGATTACACAAAATTAGTTATCTTGGACTACTTTTAAGTGTGTTGAACTTTTACTTATATTAATATATTACAACTTTTCTGTTAGGAAAAACTTAAGTTTGTCTTAATGAGTTAATATCATTCTAGACACAAAAAAGGAAAAAGATGACTGACAAAAAAAAAAAAATTCAGATCGAAAACAATATCTACAGATCGTTCTTGAACACAAGTTATCCAGAATTCCCCTCCCTGTTCCTTTTGGTTTGTCCCATTCTTTAATGAATGCATTACTTTCCTCCTATAATAACAGCCTCCACCAAAGACTACATGGTATTTGCTGCCAACATATTGTTCATTCTTCATGTGTCTTCCACTATTTCCCACACAACCTCCTTGCTGTCCACTCAGAAAGTGAACTCTTTCAGATGGGAACAGACCGATGTGTCTGGAAGAAGCTCGGCATGAAGGCATTTTTGAACACCCTTAGACACTTCTATATTTAGTATGGTGAGAAAAAGGATCATACTGAAGGGTTCCTAAAGAAAGAACTAATTTTGGCCATAAAGATGTTTTTCTTAAAGCAATGTATTGCTTAAAGTTTTCCCTAGTATCACAATTTTTTTTTTGTACAATAATACAATAGCCTATTGGGTTTTTTTTATTCCTAGGTTGTTTCTTAAAAACAAGGGTCTGAAATCTTGGGAAGGTTTTATCACCTTAGACTGGCAAATATGAGAACCATATGTTCAGTGACAGCTTTAAGTACACAGATCTGACTTTCTGTGTGTTTCAAAACTCAAATATGTCAACTTGCCAAAATTCACACCTCTTGTTCTTGGTTTCTGTTTCAGGTATAACAGGAGGAATGTCACTGCTGAGAGGTGCAGGCCAAAATGCTTCAGCTTTCAGAAAACATAAATCAAGACTTTATTTTTTTTTTTTAACTTTTTTTCTTAATGAAGAATACCTTAGCAGTAGCAGTAAATAGGAAAAATAAGCCTAAAATTCTGCTTTTTTTTTTCCCCTAGCTTGACTATAATGCCCCCAGATTAGCTATACCCAATTAATTTTCTGCAGAAAAAGTGAATGTTTAAAAGCAACCTAAGAATTCTTTTTCTCAATGGACAGTTGAAGTTAGCTACTGTTACACTACAAGTATCAAGATGATCCATTTACAGAATCACTGAATCATTTATGTTGGAAAAGACCCCTGATATCATCAGATCCAACCTTGACCAAACACCACCTTGTCAACTAGACCACGGGACTAAATGCCATATCCCGTCATTTCTTGAACATTTCCAGGGATGATGGCTTCCCCCACTACCTCCCTGGGCAGACTGTTTTAATGTATAACAACCCTTTCCATAAAAACTCTGTCATTTCCATTTGTATACGGCAGCCATGTCCATATCTTTAGAAAATCCTGTTTCCCACAAGGTTTTAAAAATGCAACTATTATGTAAATTGTATAATAAAAAACTTGACAGAGAATTGTTGAGCAGTCTTAATTCTCTATGAATCACTCCTCAAAATCTAGGCCATGGAGAATTAATCTAACGGTAGATTAAAACAAAACAACTTGAAAGATTGAGGAAATGTGAAGCAAAGCACATTTATATTTTTGATACTATTTTGATTCTCCAAGATTTATTGTAGTGAATTAGGTTGCTGTTACTGTAAGCATTTGTAGTAAGAACTTGTAGACATGTCAGTGAGACCAGTAAAAGGGTGAAGGAACACTGAAAATATCTGATAAAAAAAGATATTTTTGAGTAGATGTTTTCACAAAGCTGCTACTTGTAAATTTAAATGTAAGAAGATAATCTGAATGTAGAAAGCAAAACTATATGACCTGACCAAAGCATACAAGTTCTGTGTAAAGACAAAATATTTTCAGGCATAAATCACATCATTTTGGTATTTTGAGGAGTTCTTGGTGAACAATATCCTTTGTCAAAAAAGAACTTCCAGTCTCACACAGAGATTTCTGCTAATATTTTAAAATGTTATTTCCACTATATTCCACAGAATTTAGTGCTTAGCCCAGTGCTGTTTAGTATTCTCATTGAAGATTAAAGGACATAATGAGAAGTGCATAGTAAGAGATTAATGTGGTCAGTAGAGAAGCAATAGACAGCATAATTGTTCCTCTGGTCTTGCAGTACAGGAGTTCATAAATATAGGTCTGATCTACTGAAGCACCATGTATAAAAACATAGAGATTAAGAACGTGTCTTAACTCTTCTAATGAAATTCAGTGGGATTTAAACATGTTTGATCATAATTTGTAAAAGGCTGTATTCCTGAATTAAACAAACAAACAAAAAGACCAGTATCTGACAGAGGAGATATGCTGTTCACTAACTGAGAAATAGTTAAGAAAAATCCTTCTAAATCAGTTTACATTTATAAGGATGACTTATAAGTGTAAACTGATTTAGAAAGCATCTTATCTGAATCACTTCCTCCAGGGTCATTGTCCATTGTCCTCCTGGGTCCATGTGAAAACCTCATGGGTTTTGACATAAAACAAAAGGTTAAAGAAATTTTTTATTTCAACTTACAAAAAAGGCCCCCAAGCAAAAAGAAAACTAAAAAGTGTGAAACTTTTAAAGACTCACATTTCAGTAATCATGAAAGCGCACATGTGATTACTTTAAAAAAACAAATTCAAGGTACACTTTTTGCACTAGAGAGCCTGAAATATAGCACCAGAAGTTTCTTGTTTGGAAAACCTGAAGCTCAAGTGCTCTTTGCACAAATAAAGAGCTGCAGCAAATCCAGCAATTACTCATCATGTCTGACAAGACAAAGAAAGGTAGAAAGTGAAGGAAAACAGAAGAAAAATTGTGCACTTTAGTGGAGCTCCTACTATTTGCCATTATAAACTAGTAATTCTGTTGTATGATTTGCCAACTGAAATCTAAAGGTAGTCTTTTTTCTAAGGAGGAATAATGCTTTGCTTTGTAAGAAGTAAATGCTACCTTTACTCAAAAAATCTACAAGGCAGATTTTTGTAACTAAGAAATTTTTCTGTTCTTCATATGGAAAAGTATTTTGACTTTTAACAAAACAGGAATGACAACAAAACTAGATGTTTAACCAGGCTGAAACAGCCGGACACATGGGCCACATATGAAACATACATAAAGTGCAACGAGCTATATTCCATGCTCAAAATTTAAATTTAGGATAATTTTAATTATAAAATCATTAGAAGCATTTTAAACATGGAGAAGGGTTTAATTTTTTCCTTTTAAATAATAAAGAGTAAAAAATCCAAATAAACAAATCCCCTTAATGTATTCAACTCTAAGTAAATGCTGTTCCTGAGTGTACGTCCCACCTCAGAGGAGTGGTGGCCACAAGAAGGAAGGAAATTTTTTACATCAATTGCTTAAACTGGATTCCAACAGAAAACATCACAGTCATTCACCCATGCAAGAAAGCAGTTCAAACTATGCATACTTCACTTTCTATTCATTAACCCCTTCAAGGCTTCAGGAGTTCAGAAAAAAGGGATACATATAGGCAATTTTTTACAAAACAGTAATTATTTACCCTTTCTTTTGCTTGACAGTTGTCTAACTGTACTGCATCCAGTGGTACCCTCTGATAGCAACTTTCTTGAATGGAAATACGAACTGGGTTGTTGAACACAAGAATACTCTAAAGACTTTCCAAAGATAATATCTGTTCTAAGGGGCTCAGTGATAACACATTTAGAGAATCAACACATAATTTCTCAGAAATGCTTTACTATTTTTCCAAATCAATATAAAAAATGTATTTGTGAAACTCTCTGTCAAGCTTCATGAACCACAGCAAAGTGAACTTATCCTGAACTGAAAGAATGTGCTTTATTTATAATAAAGCATTTAAAGGGTGATAGTTGATTTTCTCCCAATGTTTCTGGCATATGTCAGAGATTTTTTTAATAGATTTTGGAAGACTTTGTATTAAAATTGCAATGTGTCAACCATGTCTAGCTTTTTAGAAACTATTATCATTAATTTGGGAACGGCAAACCTGGCAAACATTGTTGAAAAAAAACCCGACTAACCTACCAATAAAAAAAATACTGTAAAAATTAGAGCAAAGTCTGAAAGATATTGTATATGGGGAATACTGTACAAGATCTTATTGAAATTTAACGTATTTATTTCTGTTAGTCTCACACTGACAAATGACATTTTGAACAGCATCTTGCAAGGAAGAATTTTCTTAGAGAGTGATTTTTTTAAAAAATACTTATTTACTGGATAAGACAATACAGTCATCAGTTTAAAACCTAAGTTATGCAGTAACCTTGAATAGTAAATCTCTATCTACCTTTTTAATTGCTAATTATATATGAGTTTGTTTTCATGGTACAGTCACACCAGTACAAATCCTTCTTCAGTATTTACTGTATCTGTAGAAGACTGAAGAGACATCCTCCATCAGTTTAACTTTTACCTTCTGCCTTAAATTCTGAGCCATAGCACAAAAGAACTTTGTCCTTGTGGGCAATTATATCTTACCAAAAGAATTAAATAGACAAGACAATAGTGGAAGATTGTGACTTCTCTCAAAAATGCAATCCACCAGTTCTTTATTCATGCATTTCTTTCAACAGAATATTGAATAGCCTACTCAGCAGTAGGAAATTCAAGAGAATCAGCAGTAGAAAAGATGAAGAACACAGATCTGGATACCTTTCATCAGCAAATCTACAAGGTACTAGTACTGAAATATTTTAGGGAAATGGTAAGATTCTAATAATATCAACCAGTACTACCCTTTTCCTCTCAAATAAGAGCAAGGCTTTTCATACTAGGAATTTGTTTGACAGCAATTTCTCAATAGTCAGAGTTCAAGAGCAAAGTTCCCAAAATTCCTGAATATACTTCTACAGTCTGGGCACGTCATTTGAATTTTGTCCAAAGAAAATGATAACAACATTGTCAAGGAGATCTCAAGAAAGAAAGGTCATTTTCCTCTGAAGCATTTTGTTGTTGATGCTACTGAAAACCATTCTGCATGATCCAGAAGATTCTCTTGGGAATGGATTCTAACTGTGCTACAGCTGCAGTGAATTCTGATGTGACGATGACTGAAGAGAGGCCATGCAGAAAATCTGAGAGACAGAAGCCAACCTACAGGCCACCAAGCAGTGTCCTGTGCTCCATGCAGCTAAATAAATCCTATTTTGTGAGAAAAAAATCTTATTTTTCAGGAAAAACAAATTACCCCACACTCCTAACTTTTGAAGGAGATGGCAATGAACAAGAATATTTATCCACAAAATAAAGAAAACTAGAAATTAATGATCTGCACTTTGCAATGCTCAAAGCTATGCTATTTTTATATGGCGTTTATTTAATATAAATTATGGAATGGCTGTGCTTCAGATTAGAATTTTTAATATCTTAACAAAACCCAAAAAATAGTAAAATGTCTTCTTAAAATGAAATAGACACTTAACAAATGCACACATCTCACTGCCCCCAAATCCACTTCTATACAGACCTTCACAGCAATCTTGCCACATCCTGAGGTCCAGTTTAGGAATATCTTCACAGCTACTATATCCATGTGGGAATTCAGCCACCCTAAAGACATCATGTTGTACCCTGGTTATGTTGTCACCATTGTCACACAAAACTCTGGCAAGAGACGTCTGCTTGATCTGCGTGAGCTGAGCAGGCGTGAACACACCCGGGTTTTCATACCATAACCTGTAATCTCACAGAAAAGAGAAGTCTGCTAGTGAAAAAAACAAGAGGCAGTTTTTCAAAGATGTTTCAATACTGTGTTCGGCATGAAATGAATTATCTCATAAATCCTGTTCTCAACTTAACATTGTATAAAGGGACTGATCCAAATGCAAAAAATTAAGTTCCTGGTGTCACATCAGCACTAGCTGGTGTCATGCTGACACTGAAAGGGGTGAAATCTTCAAGAAATTAATTGATTTCCCTTCTAGTCTCATTTCAATGTCTTGGGTATCTCTGGACATCTAAAATGGCACCAGACTACCAAGTTAAGGGTTCTTTGAAGTAAGAAACTTAAATGACCATAATTTCTTTCTGTAGGCAACTTAATGATCATGAAAACATTTTGATGTAATTGCTGAGATTAGAAAAATGGTTAATCTATATCTAGTTTACTTATCAAGATAAGTGAGATGATTTAATTTACTAACCATTTTTTTTCTGTTAACCTATTTTCATGACTATACTGATTCAGGGATTTTCTCACATATGCTCAGTTAATTCACTATATTCAAGAAGGAAACAGTAAGGTTTCAAATATTTTGTTTTTCATACATAAAGGGCTAAAAGCCTATTATAAGCAGCAAATAAAAATAATACATTACTATAAAAAGCAAGCTTCACATGGAAAAGAAAATTTCTTAAGTTACTGTCCAGAATTTGAAAATATTTCACACCATTCTAACACATAGGAAATGCTCACTGTGACATTGCTTCTGTCTCTCAAAGCTGAATCAATACTGATACTTTTCCCCCCATCTATTTTAATTTTTTTTAAAAAAGAGGCTCTTTAAACGTTATGAAAAATCAAACCCAGTAGTAAACTTAGAAGAATGGTCAAGAAATTTCATTTTATCTGTTTACCTATTTAGTGTATAATTTTCATAAAGTATTGCACAGTGGCCAATGAATTTCCAAGTACTACGATCAGATTCTCAAATTTCCATCTTGACATGAAGTTAGGCTCCCTTCAAATATCACTCCTTTTTCATGCACAGACACATCTGCTTTGCATGGTGTTACCAGCTTTGATCCTCTGTCCATTGAAAAAGCTTTTCAAAGAAGTAAGTGTTGCTTTCATTATGTCTGATAATATTTTACTATTTGCTGGCATGTTGCTTCTAAATACTTGCATTCCTGGGGCAGCAGAATCCCATTTCATAAATATTCAATATTTTCCTATAGTTTCTAAATGTTGTATCAGAAAACAAAACAAAACAGGAAAAGGCACTTTTGCTGAAAAAATGCAAAAATATAAACAAAAAGCAGTATAGATATCCTGTTGTGACCCAAATAGGTACTTGCCACCAGTAATCTGGAGCTCATACTGCATATATTTCTTCTCCTTTTACTCTCTCTGCCTCCAGGCATGAGATTTCTATGCCTCACAGCTTTATTTTTAAACATATTTTATGTTAAAAAGTTTGGGGGGGTCTTTTAAAACAGCATAGAAAAAGTTTGGGTTATTGACTGTAAAAATAAAAAAGCCTTTATAATATTCTAAGTAGCAATTTAATAACTTAATTCAAGAAAATGACATTAAATAAAGAGAATCAAATCTAATTTCCTGATTCCTCCTCTGTTTTTCTTTCATTAGGATTGAATTAATCAGCCTATGTACACTCATGCCATGAAAAGAACAGGATTCTAGGTCATAAATTATGTTAAAACGAGGGAAGTGTTGATTTTCAGAGGCTGAACAAGTGTGCTGAAAGTGTGCAAAGGAGATCTGGCTGCTTGACAAGAGAAATGACTATTCTCTTATTTCAGATATTCTAAAAACTGAAAATGAGAAATTGCTTACAATGTGCATATATTTAAAGTATTTTTACTTCAAATAATTATAGTTTAAAGTAATTTTAAAACAATTATCAAATTGTGCTCTTTGGATTAACCTGTCTGCTTTTAACACTTTTCTGGTGCACAGACTGCTTGTATTGCAGTGTCCATAGGGGTTACATATACAGAGTAATACTGTTCCAACCTATGTTTAAGTAACAACCACAATTCCTTTGCCAATAAAATAACTTTAAAACAATAAGAGAAGCATCATGCACTTTTCAAGAAGGTAAGTGACTTGAATATCTGTCAAAAGGAAACTCAGCTTGTATTGGCTGTTGTGTTTTTGGGGGTCAGTATGACATTCACCACAAACAGTAACTGAACTAATAAAGAATCGTGGCTTCTACCAATGTTTTAAATGTGTGTTCTTGTTCTTTCCAGTTATATTTTAAAATAATAAATGAACATAAAATGGAGTTTGTTTTGGAAATATGATGTTGCAACTGTTACTAAGCATCCTTAAGTTAAAATTCATTTTGGTTTCCATGGTATTTTAATGTACCTGTCTCCATCCCGAATACGCCTGAACTGTGTGGTTAACAGACACATCAAAGTCGGTCCCAGTCGAGTTCCTGGAACTAGGTCTTCCACCATTAGAGCAGGAAATAGGTCTATGTTCAGTGGGGAGCCATACAACCTATAAATTGAGAAACACAAATACTGAATGACAAATATTTGATATTTACAAAATAATCAGTATATGGTGAAACTAAGAGCAAGAGATACAACTAACTCACAGGAAAAAGTGTTGTGACAGCACTACATCTTTTGTGAACAAGCTGCAGGTGTATATGGGAGAAATCTTGCAATGCAGGATGTATACACCATGTGGGTCTGCATGTCCAGCCTGCAATTTTTTTCCTCCCAGCAGCTTTCTTCTGATTTCTTACAATTGTTTCTTTTTTATAGCTTCTCTTTCTTGTGCCTTTGTACACACTTTTTCTATTACTATAGCTGAGACTGATGCGCCGTCTTTAATTTTGAGCAAATAAGCTAGGGGTGGCAGGTAGATGTAGACCTAATTTCAATCACTGAATCCCCTAAAGAACTGGTTACTGGTAGGGAAGGATGTCCACATGACAGTACAGTGGATGATATTGACATTTGTTTCGCTGTACGGAATTAATGGAATTGAACATCTAAATACTTGCATGAAGTCGGCATTTAATATGACCTTACACTGAAATAGCACTCATATTTAACAGCACTTACAAAACTAGGGATTTCAAACTAATAATTTCATTAACATATACAGCATATACTACTGTATATATACTGTATATATTCTTACTGTTCACAGAGATGTAGAAATAGAGAAATTGTCTGTATGTGGAAATTGTTGACATCTATTTTTGGGTACTGATGGAAGTTTCTTAAAATATCTCTTATAAGTCTTTCTTAGCAAGTATCTTTTTCTAGATAAGACATTTAGCTACAGTTATTGCATGCATATTTAGATAATTGACTTTTTCTTCACCTCAGGCTCACCTGCTAAGTTTCTCCCTGATTTCAGGATTCTTAATTTCATTTTTCAGATCTTCAAAAGTCTGAGCTGAAGAAAGATTACAGTAAACTCTAAAATCATGGTAGGGAGGAATTCCATGATCTCTGCCTCTCTGAATATTCATAGCTGCCAGATCTAAAGCCACAGTACGTGCCATGGAGAAGAGTCTTTCTGTTAATTCTGTATTGAGTAATTGTGACGGGACACGCATCTTACCAGCAACACCAAAAAATCCCCTTAGAAGTGGATCAATGCCTCCTTCATTTACAATCCGAAATGGAGAGAAGAATGCCTTATGAAGAGGTAGATGGCCTTGTGGAATAGGTTCAAAGTTTTCATCCAGTCGATACAGAAAAGGATTAATGAGTGTGTGACCAAACCTAAAAGCGGCAGTTGCAAACTCATTAGTTATGCCAGAATTAACACTGGGATCATAACCCTTATATTCGCCAAGCATCTTCATGCCTACCTCTCCAAAGATCTTAGGGAGCCAGTGGCTAAATGTTATGTGTTGCATTTCTGCACCAACAATTTTGCGTGTTTCATGATATATTGTGTCACCGTCCCAGTGTGGATTGAGTTTCAGCAGCTCTGTGGCAATTCTGTTGTGTTCTCTAAACCACAATGTGTGGATGCTGGTAAGACCCAACTGTTCATTAGAGCGCTGATCACCAGCTAAAAAGCAGGGTATTGGGCTCTCATTTTCATCTCTCATACATTCTGTTGGTGGGCCAGTGGCAAATGGAAGAAGGGGCTTGCCAGATCTCTGTACAATGCCCTGCCTCAGAAGACCCCTTTGACTAGCCAAGTCTCTGATTTCTAGTGCTTCATGGTCTGAACTGCCGTACACATTGGACGCATCAATGTACGAAGTCAGCTGGTTGATCTGTTCTCGTGGGTACACAGAATTCATCAGGAGAGATGTCATGCCGCTTCCACAAACTGGGCTGGAGCGTACAAAAAACATGCAGCGTGCACCGTTTCTAACCCTGGGATCATTTGGTGGTATCATGATTGAAAAGCACGGAGGATCATTTGTGCAAACGGAACTGCAATGCTGACCATCTGAAAACCTGGCCTCACTCAGTGCAGCCACGGTGAGGTCAAGGTCATGATCAAGAAATTGACCCCACTGCATGAGCATGTGAGTGTACTGGTCGTCAGAAGTTATGGTTTCCGTCCCGATCAGAGTAGTCGAGACCAAGCGAGGCATTGGGAGTGCATAGCCATTGGAGAGTCTTCTGGGTTCAATTCCCCGAGGCAAATTAAATCCATTCTCATAGACTGACTTCAGCAGACGTTCAAAAGCTGTCAGAGAAGCGCCCCACATGGGATGCTGAAGGTTGTTGCATGTTCCATCGTGTGTCCTGTACTTCTGGTGGAAGCACATATCTGAGCAATTGTTCACTCGTCGATGGGCTGTACAGCCTGAGAGATTGGCTATCAGATTCAAGTACTGTGGGGATACAAGGTCATTATAGTGATAACCTGAAAGAGGAAACAGAGAAAGAATGCAAACAAGAGAATTCATGAACTCACAGTCCCTCACAGATTACAAATGTGTTTGAAATACTATTTTATTTTGTATTTTATTTTACATTTCCCACCAGACTGAACATCCTTATTTTTAGATAAGGATAGCAATAATCATATATACGTGTATTTGAGCATTAGGTTATTTGAACAACATGACCACCACTAGGTCAGGAGGAAACCTTCTAAAATGCGATTCAAGTGCAACTTATACAAAATGATCACAAAAGGAGCTCATTACTTATTTGGACACTTCAGAAAGCAGAGATATTCTCAGAAATAAAAGTCTCCTATTGAGACAAATAGAAAATTTTCCTCATGTTAGTAAAAATATTTTTAAAAATGTCAGTGACACTTAACGGACTTTAAGACTTTAGCTTTTGAGACATGCTCATCCACTGTAATATTTTGTTTTGTTTCATTACAGGGAAAGTTGCAAATTTTAAGGAAAAAAAAATCAACAGAAAAATAAAATAACCACCAGCAACAGAGCCAAACACAGACTGATTTCTAGGATAAACATTGTGGAGTAACTCATATTCACATTACCCTGGATGAGTTTCTATAGAAAAGCAGTGTTTGTGTAGCATTTGGCACAGATTTCCTCTGCTATCCACACCATTCTCCTCAGGGACTAAAACATACTTATCATTTTCCTGTATTTTTTTCTCAGTTCATAGAAAAATAATACATACAAAATATATACTGTAATTCGTTAGAATTACGTTTTTAGAACCTCAAACTAAGGTTATGTGTTGCATGATGTGTTGCATGTTGTGGTATGATGGCATGTGGAAGGACTGAAGACCATAAGGCTTCTCAGTACAGTGTTGGGTGACTGCAAATAGCAGAAGAATCAGCCTGTGCCTTGTCCTTGCTGCCTATTAGGAATCATTGTAAAAGTGATTTTTACTTAGTAACATTTGGATTTAATTTTGGGGGGGGAATTCTGGCTACATCTACGTTATCAGCTTCTGTAGACCAACAGAAATGTCACAGTAGAGTGAAATTTTTGCTGCTGAGTAAGACATGCCTACTGTATCCAGGAGTAGGTTTCCTTTGGAAAATCTTTACTTTGTACTCCTGGACTGAACGTGGGCCTGGACCTGATTTTTCATTTAAGTTGAAAAGAATTCACATTGTCCAAGACCATTATCGCAAATCACACCAAAGCACAGTAAGTGGGGACAACTTCAAAAAGGAGCCCCTGATCCAAAGCAAAAGGCACACCATGAGTGACTAATGGATATAGTGTGGATGAAAGAAGTTCCAGGATCCAGGAGAAAGTCCAGGAGGTGGAGTATTTGACAGCGTAGATGTACGTTTAGCTAACTAGAAACCATCACACACCACCATGGATCTTGACCTGGAAACCTTGCAGTCAGGAATAAACCAAACAAGCAGTGTAAAGGCAAAAGGAAAAGAGTTAATGAGCAAGTATAGAGTGGTACTGTGTTCCCACAGGCTTGAGGGGTTCCCAGCATGATGGCAAACATTCAAAAATATTAACTGAATGCAGTTTTGCAAGAGGTCAGTATCGGTTAATTGCACACAGTTGGGAAATGTTACTTTAGTCCTGAGCTCAGTCCCAGTGTGCCTGCAAAGACAACGGTCTTCATCTAAATTCAACACATAAACATATGCTAGGCATAACTGGCTGTCTGCCAACTTCCTCAATGCAGGGCAATTGCAAACCTAAAGCCCACCTCTGTCTTTGGCTTGAAAGGGACTGGGTTGCTCACAGTTGCCCAGCTGGGACAGGACCTATGCTCAGCTAGGGAAGTTGTTTTCTCAGCCTCAGGCTATGAGTACTCCACATGGTTTACAAGTCAAAGCAAAGATATCAGAGAATTAGTTCTTGCATTAGGCAAAGCTACCATGTTCATGTAGACATACAGGAATTATTTTATGGAATATTCCATACTAGAAAAATGAAAAAACGAAAAACAAACTACACAGAAAAACCTGTGCCACTGGGTAATGCAGCAAAATACACACTTTGAGGATATAATTGATAGCATATTAAAATATCCTGGCTACCAGGGCAGTTTAATTCTAGAACTATGTCCAGAAAATTTATCTTCCTTATAATAACAACACTTCTGTTTAAATGATTGTCATTCATCATGGCATTCTTTGCTTATGATCATTATTCATTCAAATAGACATTTGTGGTTATCCTGATTGCCAGCCCACTTCTGAAATCAAGCTGCGAGCAAAATTAGACTGTGAATCTTTTGGGTGGAATGACTTTCAGTACTAATTTAAAATAAAAGGCTCAGGTTCTCTCTTCAGAAGTTCAGGTGGGATGTAATATCTCATGATGGATTAGATTTTGGCTTCCTGATGCCAATTGCTAATCCTTAATTACTTCTCATATTGTAGGCACTAACTTTGCCTCTGCTCTCTAAATGGCTGGGCATTTCCAGTGCTTAGAAGCTAGCTAGCTCAATTCACATATTTCCTCTTTTTTTTTTTGAAGCAAGGAAGATGTTTCATAGGGTCATAGAAATATTGATTATAAGAGACCTCCAGACCAAGCTCATGCTTGAAGTAGGGCTGTTTCCAGCACTAGATAGCTGTATACCCGGTCTAGCAGGCTCGAAACCTCCAAAGTCTGAGACTCCTCCACCGTTCTGGATTAGTTGTTCCAGTGCTGCACTGGTCTTCTTGTGAGAAACTGTTTCCTAACATCTTATCTGAACCTCCATTAGTGGCCATTCCCCTTGTTATACAGTCTGGCACTGCAGAGGAGAATTCGGCTCCATAGTCTTTCCTTGGGATATTCAAAGGTTTTGCACCAAAAAACCTCTCTGACTGGTAAACTGCCACGTTTCTCAACTGTTCCCAATGCATAAGTGCTAAATAACACCTTTCATTTGGCTCTGCATTTTGAAATAAAATGAAATAAGGACAAAAATTACTACTAAAAATCGGAGGATTGGGCAATATAAATGAAAACAGATTTATTTTACTCTTCAAGTTTCCCTAAAAGCCAGGTTTCTTTGGATTCTGTAGGTCTGAAAAGCAAGATCTGGTTGCAAACAGAATTTCCAGTACGACAGAAAGTTGCCTGATTTTGTGTTTATTAACTAATATCTGTAGGCTTTAATGCCACTTTTTGGTAAACCTTAGGTGTTTCACTATTATGAACCCTAGTCAACCAGTTCTCACACATCACATTTTGTATATTGCTAATACTATATATTTATAACATATATATTCAATATTCTTGCATATGCATCTAATCAAAGTACCAAACTAAATGGGGTGGCTCGTATAAAACATCAGCCTTCAAAGAATTTTGAGTAAGTTTTTTGTGGTAAACAATTCATCATAAACTATCTACTCAGCTCTAATAACGAGTAACAGGCAAATTATTTCACTAGCAAATGTCACCGTACACCACAAAGCTTGTTGTCTTTGGTCTTATAAATACTTGCTAGTTCATGGTCAGTGTTAAAGTTTTCAGAAGTTGCAATAAATACTCAATTATAAACATCAAAAAGAATATAGTGATTAAAGGTATTCCCTCTGGATTGTCAGTGTAGTTTTTGGCTATGTCCCAAGTCTCAAAAGCTCTCCTAAAACTCTGTAATTATTTCCAAATTCTTCAATCCTGTGTTTCAAGCCTATCCACATATATATCTACACACATTAGTTGTATGTACTCCAGCTGGACTGTATGAGTTTGACTGCAATACAATACCTAAAAGGCAGAACTTAAACCTCACACTTTTTTTGCTAGTTATAAAAAACAACAAGAACTGTATTTGTCATTACATCAGGTCAGTGTTAAACAAAGCAATTAGCTGAGTTTGACACTCATTTATAAAGTAGCAAATGATTCTTCGAATACTACTGTGGTACATGCAGAAACCTTGGTTTGTAAGGTATACAAATCCTTTTTGTTATGTCATTGTTTCTCCTTGCCAAGGCACGCTGATATTAAATGGCTTTTCTTAAAGAAACAGGAACAAAAGAATGCTTATTTTTAACACACAACAGAAAAAAGTCTGTTCTGCTATGAGACAATGATTCTAATAAATTAACATACAGAGAATTAACAAACAGGATACATTATGCACTTCCATTATACTAAGTTTGACCAGCAGAAGAATAAGAATCTGAACTTTTTTCCCAAATATGTCAATGTGAAAAAAACCACTCCACTTAAAGTGCTCAGAGTTATATAGTGAACAACGTGCAAACCAAGGATGGAATTTAGTGAAGTTTTGCAAAATCAAATACTTCACTGATTTCAATGTAATGGCTCTGCAGCTGAGACCAAACCTGAGAAAATTAATGTCTCCTGAAATATAATGACTTAAAAAGGCAAATACACATCAAAACAGAAAAATAAGGAAAGAATACTGACTTGTTCCATTCAGGTCAACCATTAGACCATCTTGTACATGATCTTGAATAAGCTGTAAGGTCCTTTCAAATATTTCCCCAGCTCTTGCTTGCTCAACAGTGTATGGGTCCCTTGGGTACCGAAATAAGGCTAGCAAATCATTTGGAGAACGAGGACGACTGATAGATAATTTGGAAAAAAATAGTAAGTGTACACAGGAGTTACAAAACAACAACACTACAAAAATCATGTAAATGTTCAGCAATGTGATTAGTACATACCTTGGTTACTCATCTCAAAATGGAAGGCAAACCAAGAAGAAAAAAATTCAATGAAATAATATAAATTTAAATATTTAGTAGGAATTAAATACTTAGTAGCATTTTAATACACATTATCTCAGCAGAAGAACTGCTGCAGTGAACAGAGATCTCAGCAGGAGTTTATAAACAATAGGAATTCTTACATGTTAAACTGCTGTTATTCTCAGAACCAACCAGACACTAACAATGTCTTTTAAGTAATAAAATGGCTTCCTGTTTAATAAATCTCCCATTATTTCTCGTACATACAAAATTAATTCTGACTCCTCAATACAGGAAAAAAAAAAACTAAAAGGAGGTACCTGTCAAAGAGATGCGTACGTGTTGAATTTATTGCTCTGTCAACAGTTGCAATTGCTTCCACAATTGATGTTTGTACAAAAGGATCTCCATTTCGGCTGACATTAGGAACTGGAGAAAATGGAATTCACATGTTATTGCAAAAATGGCCACACACAAAAAGATACTTCCATAAAACAGAGTCTAGACACGACATCATTTAGTTCTACAAAGTAAACCCTTGTTCTTTAAATGTTAGTTCATCCAAATATAAAATTCTTAACCATTTTGGAATTCCATCAAGGCATATTAAAGTAGAACAAAATTAATATAAAAAAGAAGTTAACCTAAGGTTCAAAGTCATCTAGCTTATAACTCAAAACCAAGATAAAGTGAATAGGAATGCATACAGTGTTTATCTGTCCTTTAATTAGACCTAAAATTTCAAATGCAGATGACCAAATAAAAAATTTATTATTATTATTATTATTATTATTATTATTATTATTATTATTATTATTATTATTATTATTATTATTACTATTATTATTACTATTATTATTACTATTATTATTACTATTATTATTATTATTATGGGGTTTTTTTCTGGTGTATTACCAAGTTTCAGGTGTTGGTATCAAGAGCCTGACCTACACCCACCGAAATCAATGCAGATTTCCCCTTTGATTTCAGATAGTTATGAATTAGTATTTAATTCTATGTAAGAACTTAATGGGCTTACAGGAATGTGCCACAAGTGGTACATAATGAACATAATTTACATAATTGAATGAACACAACACTGTTCTTCTCCTGATCTTAGTATAATAAGCAACACAGATTAATTTTAAAGGACAGTATGTATTTTTTCTTAATTTAGACCATTATTTTGTTTCCCACTTTAAAATTATCTTTTTAATACTTGGTTAAAACTCACATGCTTAAACGCTATTTAACAACTGTACACAACACTGGAAACTCAGTAATGCATAGACCTTTTTGTACAGTGCTTACTTGCAGCTGGATGTTTGCACAAACTATGTAGGACTAATAACCTTTCTTTCAGTCTAAACTAAGAACTACCAGATCCAGGGGCAACAGCTAACAATTTCCAGAGTATGTTTAGATTGGAGAAGTCACACAGGAAGAAGGGTAAAGTAGGGAAATAGTCCAAAGCAAATATACTGGAATAAAATCAGCAGATGTACAAAATCATCTGACATAAAAACTGTTGTTTACAAGCTTTTCATTGCTTCTTTTTTTTTTTTCCTAGGCAACTTTTAATTATTCCTTCCTAAGTGGCAGCTTAAATTGTGTCTACACATTTCATAGTCTAGACCCACTTAAACAAACATAACCATCTATACCATCAAATAAAACATTCCCTGGAACTCTGTAGCTGCAGATAAAGTCCCTTTCTGTGCCCTAAGGCCAGTCTCAGGCTTTTGGCAGTATATTCCCAGCATCCAAAATCAGCTGACCCTTTCCACAATGCCTGAGGGCAATAGTGTCTGATTTGTCCCAATTACCAATTGTCCTTGCTTGACAGCTTCATTTTCAACAGCAGCCATACAGAAACACTATCAGATAAGCCACTTATTTTAGGAAGAAATGTCATTTATAGGTTTAAATTTTCAATTTTAGTTGTTTCAGAGTGTTTGTGTGCCTTGAATGACCTGAACAGTACAAAATTGCGGTCTGTAGAAATCCAGTGTCTGCTTACCTTCGTCAGCACTGTCTAAATTATACGTAAACTTGGTGTTTACTGGCAGGGCTATCTTTCTGATTAATGGTATACATGGGCTGAATTATAAACCTTAGTCAGATGTTATCTATTCTGTACTTGATTTTTGTTTAATTATTTATTGCTAGCAATTCTTGTAAGAGTCTCCCACAATACTTTTTTTTTTAATTTGTGCAGGGAGGGGTAATGACTTTTACAAAACAATGGGAAAGGACAGAAGAAAATGATGAAAGAAAAGTATCTTTAAAATATTATCCAACACAGCCAGCAAAACCTGTTCCCAGCTTCTATGCACTTGCCTTTATTCGATCTCAACCTTAGGAAAGTGCTTTAGTTTAGAAACATTCATAAAGCATTGCCCTGTTTAAAAGAAATGATGACATGAAAGTTTTTAGGCATTTCTGGCTGTGTCACTATAAATACTATCTACACAGCAATTAACCAATACTTATAATCTGTCCACTTGTCCTCCTTGTTCTTCTGACAGCCTCAGCTTTTAAAGAAGCCAAAGTGAAACAGCATCTCATATCCTACTAGTTTAAAGGAGAAATTTCATTTATTGTTTCAGATGGAATGCAGATTAATTAAGTATAGTTTCACTAATTTTAGTTCTATTTATTCTACAGTTTCAAAGAAATTACCTGTATCACAATTGTTTACTGCAAATCAGCAAATAAGTAGTTTTGTAGTTTGCTGATTTCAGCAAATGAGAATGATCAATTTACATCTGTTCTAAGTGAATGAAACTGATTTCTACCGGTGTTTTATTTCAACTCATGGCTTCATTTTTCAGGACTCTTAGTGACTTGAGAACTAGATAATCTTTCCTAAACAAAAATGATTTTTTGCTATGCATCTCCAGAGTATCCAGATTAACTGATTTTCATCGACTTTCTTTCCCTTACTGACTCCATACACGTAGATGGAAACTTATTACTGAATGGTTCTTAGTCCTACAATTTTTCTTTCCTAAATAATCTTTAAAGATTAAATAAATATTTTTCATAAAAGAAAGTATAGATTGAAAGTCTACTAAAAGCAACCTAAGACAGGTAATTTCATAATTTTATTGATACCATGGCAAACAATACATTAGAAAAATCACTGATACATCTTTATCAATTTAGTAAACAAAATGCAGAACATCCCAAATAACACTGGGAAACAATATCCAATATATTGATGATATCTTCACATCAATCTTCAATATACCAAAGAAATCACTGTTTTATATTAATTTTTCAAAGATACAAAAATATTGTCTTATATTCCCCACTGAGAGCTGAAATCATACAGTTTTCTTTTATTTTCCATCAAAATTAAACTGAAAAATCAGCAGTTTTAGTCAATAAGTTAAAAAAGCACAATGGTCCAATGTAGCAAAGTTATTTCCTTAGCTTCTTTTGCTGCTTTATTGCCATTTATTACGTAGTAGTAATTGATAACTATTATTTGCCATTATTACTTTCAAATAATTAGCGCAAGATCAAATATTCTCCTTTTCTTTCTGTTTTCTCTTTTAGCTTCTTAAGGTCTGCATGACTTTCCTGAACTGCATGACTTTCCTGAACTGCTTTGCAATAGTTGCAGCCTAATTTTCAATGAAATGCTGTAAGTGTCCCTTTGAAGATGCCAGAAGACTTTTGTCAAGTTATTTTTAAAAATTAGGCTGGGTTAGACTAGCAAAATTAGACTAGCAAATTCTAAAAGCTCTAAATAATATCTCAAGAAGAAAGTTGAAAGATAAACTTGTGCCCAAAGCATAGTTGGTTTTGAAGCTTAACACTTAGAGATACTTTTATTATGACATTAACATCTTACTAAAATATGGGAAAAAAAAGAAAGAATCACGGGAGAAAACCAGAAATATTAATAAATAACTAATTTAGTATTCTGACAACTTCTTTTCATCTTACATGTTAGACAATTATGACAAAAGTAATTAAGTTGTACTCAGCCATGTATCTCACCATTTACACTGAGCACCATGCTGACAGAGGAGTATCCTATGGTGTTGCGGGCAACGCATTCATAGCGACCTTCATCGGCTGTGCCAACATCGCGGATGGTGAGAAATCCCTCCGGACTAACATGAAACTTTCCACTCTCAGTTACCTGCACTCCATCCTGCAGGAAAGCACAAAGTTTACTTCTTTAAAACACACTTGTTTTCATACATGACCTTTTGTCATCTTTTTTTATTCTGCTTTTATTTTTTTTATTTTGTATTTCTTTTTTGTATGCCAAGTTCACAGTCAGATAGATTTAGATAAGCTTATATAGAAAAATTGCATGTACTTCTAAATTGTACAGTGTATTTCTTAACTTCTAAAATTACTCATTATTACAAATCATAGTATTTTAATAGGCTTTCGCCACATAAAACCTATGACCTAAAAATAAGGTAGCACCACTTGAGAACATACATATTTTATTTTTCTCAAAATTAACCAACTGAAATAGATCTCAAGAGCATTATGTATATCAGTTCTTCATGTGCTATACATTTAGAAACTATTTAAGGTTCATTAAAGTGAATTTCGAATACTCACTTAACCGAAGAGAAGAGTATAATCAGAAAAATTGAATATCAATATTAGCAACTCATTAATTCACTGGTAACTCTGCCAATACTTTATAGTTTGACATAGCAATTATTACATCAATGGAAATCAATGCCAGAAACAGAAGTTACCAGAAAGCTACCAAAGACTGTCCTGGTTGGTCTCAAACGTCCATTGGAAATTTGAAGTAACAAATGGCTCCAATACAGCATTTCTTACTGGTTTTTATCTATAATATCATTGAGAGTGTGAATACTAATAGGATATTCACACAAAACTGTCACTAAATACAAACATAAGGCATACATTATGAATTTTAGCTGGTCTGCATAATAATTTGCATAACTACATATGTATATTTATCTATATAAAATTCAGGTTTAGTATCTATATACACGCTCTGTATTAAATACTTACTAATTGGACTTTGGGTAATGTTTTCAGACACCAAAGGAAGCAATAATTTAACAATATGCACTTTCAATAATTAACTGTGAAGAGATGGAAAGGTCACTGCCTTTCTGTAATAACTTAATACGTAGTACCTTATTCCATGTAATGACTGGCTCTGGCTCTCCTTGAGCACTGCATGGGATCTGCACATTTGTGCCAACTTCCACTGTCATGTCACTGGGAACACTAGCAAATACAGGAGTCACTAAAAAAGCCAAATGAAATACAACTTGTGTAAAAGACGATCAAAATATAGGTCAGCATCCTGTTCTTACCAGTTACTGAACATTTCCTTATCTATTACACAATTCTATCTGCATGCTTTTAGTTGCTTATAACTTTATTTTAGAGATTAAATTTCTTTCTCTTTGAAGAAACCCATAGCGTGGATATATATTCTTTGCTGGATAAAAACTGGCTGGATGGTCAGGCCCATTGATAGTAGTGAATGGAGTTACATCCAATTGGTGGCCAGTCACAAGTGATGTTCCCCAGGGCTCAGTACTAGGGCCAGCCCTGTTTAATATTTTCATCGATAACCAGGATGAGAGGAACAAGTGCACCCTAAGCAAGGTCACAGACAACACAAAGTTGTGTGGGAGTGTTGATCTGCTGCTGAGTAGAAAGACTCCACAGAGAGGGAGCTGAACAGGCTGAATAGATGGGCTGAGGCCAATTGTATGAGGCACAACAAGGCCAAGTGCCAGGTGCTGTCCTTGGATCACAACAACCCCCTGCAGTGCTGCAGGCTGCAGGCAGAGTGGCTGGAAAGCTGCCATGGAAAAGGATGTGGGGGTGCTGGTAAGAGTGGCAGAACATGAGCCAGCAAGTGCCCAGGTGGCCAAGAAGGCCAAAGGCATCCTGGCCTGAATCAGCAATAGTGTGGCCAGCAGGACCAGGGCAGTGATTGTTGCCTGTACTCGGCACTGGTGACACCACACCTCAAGTCCTGTGTCCAGTTCTGGGCTCATCGCTACATAAAAGACACTGTGGTGCTGGAGCATGTCCAGAGAAGGGCTGGTAACAAGTGATAGGACAAGATGAAATGCCCTTATGTTGCACCAGAAGAGGTTTAGATTAGATATAGGAAAAAGTTTTTGCATAGAAGGGGTTGCCAACCACTGGGACAGATTTTCCAGGGAAGTTGTAGACTCACCATCCCTGGAAGTGTTCAAAAAATGCATGGATATGGCACTTAAGGACATGGATTAATGGTGAACATGGTGGTAGTGCTACACTGGACTTGATGAAAGGTCTTTTCCAATCTTAACGATTCTATGACCTTATTAATGTTTGCTTCAGGATGATTTTGAAGTACTCTTAACTTCTAGTAAAATACGCTAGTAGTTGTCAAAACCACTTAAATTCCATGAATTTAGAGCTCTGAAAAATATTTCTGTTTATAGCTAAATCCGTACAAAGTCATCAGAATGAATATTGCATTAACTTGTTATCCTTTTTTTTTGTTTTAATTTTTTTAAGTAGCAACAACTGCAGCTTCTTAGATGACAAAAGCAAAATCTTTCACAACTCATACAACTGAGTCTCTCAGCCTGTCTGAGGCACTGAGTCTTGACAGAGCACCTACCTCCAAGACACCTATAAGCCTCAGCCCTTAAAACATCAAAAAATCACCTTCAATTCTAATGACAGAGCACACTGTTACCTAAACCCACTGTGAATAAAATTAATGTGTTTTTAACCTCTAATTTTCTTCAAATCCAAATTAATACCTGACACTCAGATATCATGAGAAGCACGTACAAGATTATGAAGACATTAAGAATTCTATTTCTGCTGTAACACATGCTATGTTACTGATGTCATGATATTGATATTGAGGGGGGAGTGGGAGAGGAGGGAGGGCTGTGCTTTTACAGAGAAGTATTTGGCCCTCCTGCAGTCATTTATACTACGAACGAAATCTGGCCCTACTGTTAAACTGTACACAAATGGCTGTAAGGGACCAGAAACCAGTTCAAACAAGGCATCCAGAGGCAGGTGCCCAGGACTGGGAGGTAAGAGAGTCTGGCTCTGTGGATGTCAGCTGAGTCATGCCAGCAAACAGACCTGGGCCAATAATCTGTATTCATTAACACTGATTTAACCACAGTGACCAATGACTAGACATTCCTCAGATGAACAGTCCTTTTGTTAGCAGCCTAGAAGAAAAAAAAAAAATTCTCTTGCACAGTTGAAAACAGCATTGCAAATAACCTGTGGAGAACTCCAATTTCAGGCTACATATTAAGCCTTCAATCTTGTATTTACTATCTTTTGATAACTGAATTTTGAAACCTGAGTTGCACAAAAATTGTTTTATTAAACTTTATTCAAGTCCAGTGAAAAGCTACAAAGCTTTTTTAAACTGATACTTGTTTTATATAATTTTAATCAACATTTTATACAAGTTAAAAAAATCATCCTAATTTTGAAAAATTCATCACCTAATACTACTTTTAACTATGAAAAATCAATAGAATTTTTTCTGATACACTTCTAAGCTCATTTTACTAATGTACAGTTTTAAATTAGGTCAGTAAAGTGAAATGCTTTGAATAACATGTTTTATCTCCTTGAATTCAGTTAAACATCAAAGCATGTAAATAAATTATGAATAAAATATAATTATAATTTATCCTAGAAGCAACTTGCTTAAAATTTATTTTTAAAAAAGTGTAAAAATGGAGTTTGGGGTTGTTTGTGTTTGAGGACTCTCTTTTGTGTCAGTTTATTTTCAGTATAAGGAATGACTTTTTTTTGTGAAGTTGCTTCTGTAAAATAAAGTGTTCTGTTTCTGGACATGAAACATTATGTTAATAACACCATTTAAGTAACATCACAGAGCCTTATTGGAAACTAGACTTTTCACAAAAAAGAATATTTTCAAAAGCATAGGCATACTGTTACCCTCAAAGCAAACCTCCACTTCTTACCAAAAAATAAAAGTAAATCAGATAAACCTCTTTCCCAGAAGACAGACTGTTCTAAAGGAATGATATCCTGCACAAATACTGGTAAATATCCAGACATGTTACTTATTGAAAACCACCTGGGATCTAAAAGGAGATATACTCAGAAACAATCACACATGGTACTATGTATTTTAGTGTAAGATTAATTTTTTTTTATTTTTTTTTCTTCCCAGCAGCTGTACATGGGCTGTACCTCTAGGCTGAACAGTCAGGTACACAACGACTCGCTGAGATCCAATAATGTTGACAGCTTGGCATTCGTACTGTCCCTGGTCATGCAGAGCAACCCTGGAAATCCTCAGCGTTCCAGAGGATAGAACCAAGTGTCTTCTGTCAACAGACAACTGGCCTCCTGAAACACACAACATCATTTGCTCCTTATAGCAACAAAGTTCCTTTGTGTCAGAAAAAAAGCAAAACCCAGAAGGTTTTAAATTTGATAAAACACTCGAAAATATTAAAGTTTCTTAAAAGAAAACCCAAAACAAACAAGAAAAAAAGTTTGAAACCTTTACTTCTAAGAAGATAAACATGAAAAGCAAACAAATTTTATGTATGCACAGAATCATAATTCTGATCTTTTCTCTGTTTGTGGTAGAAGTAAGCATTTTCATTTAAGGAGCATGCTGAAGCATCCAAATGAGAAGGCATAAAAACACCAACGTGTTACTGTTCATGTCATATTATTGCCATATGTGTAAGACACAATTTATCTCATTTGCCTAGGCCTAGATAATCCACAGAAAAATACCCATGGCCCTAAATAAAATGGAATATAAGAAAAATGAACACACATCAGAGTCTGTACCCTATCCTTCCTTTCTGGACGTTTCATTTGATTGGAGCTGTCTAAGTAGAGGGAGAAACAGGGACATTATAAGCATCCAAATGATGAATAGTTTGTTAAGAATCTGTTTTATGTACCATAATTTAGAATTTCCTAAGAGTTATTTAGCCTGCAAGAGTTTTTTCACTTGAATCAACCAGAAATCTGCCTACGATAAAACATCCACTATGGTATTTCCTCCTGCAGGATTTGGCTTAACGCCTTTAGAGCCATAACTTGATAACACAGTCAGCAGAGTGCACCCTGTTGTTTCTGTCAATGTGCATTAAGTGACAGAGATGCTTGTACACTGATGCCAGTCACAGGCTGGACTGTTCTGGCTTCTGAAGAGAGCACATCCCACCTAATTTCAGACCTCCAGTTAATGACAACAATCTCCATTTCTTCTGCAGTACAACAGCAGTGATACATACTGCCACATGTAATTTGCTTCATGTTTCCTAAACATTCACTATTAGGAACCTATTATGAACACATATATTTTAGTGACTCTTTTTTACTTAATAATGAAAAATTCTTGGGCAGTTACCTCCTGTGGGACACCTTGCCTTTCCCAGCTAAAGGAGAAAGAGACGAACTCTGTTTCCTTCAGAGACTGAAGCATCTAAACAAATACATGCAGTTCCTTTCAATAAAGAAGTGCTTCCAATACGACTGCTAAACTATCCTAGTAGTTTAAAAGTAAGAATGGAACATGCTTACCTCCTTTAGTCCAGGCAATAACAGGCTGGGGATAACCTTGTGCTTCACAAGGGAAGTCAACGGTTTGTCCCTCAATCACTGTTTTGTCTTGTGGAGTGACAGTAAACTGAGGTAGAGCTACAGAAGAGGAAATAAAGCCATTAAAAAAAATGAAAAATGCATGACTAAATTACATACTATTTCCTGTGTAAGTTGAAATAGCTCATATTGGTGGGAAGAGAGATGCTAATGGAATTATTTTATATTGTGACCCCTAGAGAGAAGAGAGTTAAGGCAGCCACTCATGCAAAAGGAGCATCTCTCTCAAAACCTGGCCCTGATGCCAGTGAAGGCATAGGGGATCTACTGTCACAGATCCAAAATAAGAGGTACAGTAAGACTTGTAGAATCAGATTGATATAGAGTCTTCCCTTGATTAAAAATACTATCTTCTCTTTCTCTCAAAACTTCTCAGTTAAATTCTGAAGAAAATGTAATGTAATCAAAACTTTCTTGAGCTGCTTGTTTTCTGCAATGAAAGCAATGAGTGGAACGTGGGCCAGATTCTGTAGTAACACTGTGCACTACCAGTGTGAGAAGTATTTGTTCAGCTCTCAAAACACAATTATCCACTGGTAAACAATAAATGAGCAAACCACACAGACAAGTTGTTTTGTATAGCTTTAGAACTCATTAAGAAGGCATTTGCAATCTTAACTGCTTGCCAACTAAAAATTTTATCATGAGAACAAAAGCAAACAAATTTAAAGGTTACTTAAAGTATTTTGTAAATAGAAGTTCTAGCACGAAAGTCTTTGCAAAAAATATTATATATATATACAGGAGACTTTTGACAGCTGATCTCAAATACTTTATAATCACACTATTGACATACAATATCAAAATTATTGCAATCACAAGTTAGAGTACTTTGACTTTTGCTTTGCAGAAAAGCTGTGCTAATGCCTCAGCTGGCAGAATGATAATTTCTATCAAACTCAGCAGATAACATTTCCACATCCACTGAAGTATCTACTTCAAAAGATAAGTGGCACAGATCTGCATGCAAAACTCCATTTCCAGTTCTCCAGGCACAAATTCTAATCTCTAGCATTGCTACCTGTTACAGAAAATATTTAATCACTCAAAAATTTGACACTGCTTTTTCGTTCCTCCATGCAAATAAAATGTAAGAAGTTAACATTTGAAAACATTAAACTTCTGATAATATTCAATAAAACATAATTTTGAGGAAAATAGTATAGGAAATCTTACTCTGTGTGAAGCGTATATAGCAACTTCCCTGTGGATTACAATACTGCAATTAGAAGTAAAAACTCATGTTTTTAGTTTGGCTCTGTCAACTCAGAAGAAAAGACAAATCCACACAATTTCAAGTAATATGTCTCTCCTAGTTTAACATTGTTTACCTTGGACTATGATGTATGCAGTTGCATGGATGTTATCTATGCTGTTGGTTGCAAAACAGGTGTATTCGCCACTGTCCTCCTGCTTTACATTTTGTATATAAAGTCCTCCTGACGGGGTTATTGTGACACGAGGGTCATTTGGTAGAGGGGTTCTGTCGCCTTTGGTCCAGGTAATTCGTGGCTGAGGGTGCCCAGTTGCACTGCACTCCAAGGTAACACTCTCTCCAACCAGCACTTCGGTATTTTGTGGGTGAATCACAAAACTTGGCCGGGCTGTGAGAAAACAGCAATGCCAAAATGCAGCTTTTAGCTCACACAACTTTAATTTAGACAAATATAGTCTATAACTGGGGACCCCGGGGGGAAGGGGGGTTAATAGCTGTGTTCCAACATACCTCTAATCTTGGAGCAAACTCTGCCTTGTTTTAAGTCTAATCTAACTGCAGACATCAATAGATAAGACCAAAAGCTCATAATTGCTCTGACTCTTTTTTTTTAACTCCCATTAAAACAATTTTCAAACATTATGCTCTTCTATGCTGATATTTATAAAGGTCTCTTCAGAGGCATGGACATTGGAACCCAAAACACAAACAGGCTAAAAATTGCTATAAGTGCCAAAACTGATTAAGCCACATTTTAAGTAACTTTTCTCAAGTACGTGAGTAATCTGAAGTGACATTTTAAGTTTACCTGATGCTGTGTGTCAAAACAAAATGTTCTCACTGCAAAGTCTGCGTTTTAAAAACATTACAGACCTGGACAGGAATTTAGTCCTTGCAAACATGAGGCCTTGGCTAGACAGAGCTAAAAGGTTCTTGAGCAAGGATGGCTGCACAGGGTGTACCAAAGCTTCCATGACCTGTTCAGCAGCTTGTGGTTTTCAATATCCAGAGAGAATGTTACTGCATTGAGCAATGCTGGAATGTAAACCCTCTTTTCCTAACCCTTCTACAACCTACAAGATTATCCAATTGCATACTACAATAAACATATTAATTAATCAGCTGAATTCCATTTTTGTTCAAGGGATATTATAGCTTCGTGATCTACTTCTTAAAGATGCCCAAGCCCAACAAATCTACACATCAAGCACCAAAGCATTTTATTTTTCAGTAATCTTATTATCAAAACAACACTCTGTGTGAATGAAAAATTCAGACTTAATGTTCTTTACCTGGTGACTCAAAGTATCTAAGAGTAACTTCCTGAGTTTTCACTTCTCCAGCCACATTTTTTGCCATGCATTGGTAAATGCCTTGGTCTGTTTCTTGAGTGTTCTGAATCATCAATGTGCCATCATCTAACAAGTTTAGACGGGAATCTTCTTTCATACTGAGCTCATTACTGAGAAGAAAAGGATCTGCTAGAGTTAAACCTTTAAATCACAAGTGCAGAAAACTGCCAAATAATAAATTGTGGGAGATAAATTACACAAAATAACTTGTAGGGGGAAAAAAAGTTTTACTTTGTTAAAAAAAATGGAACTTTAAATTTTCTCTTAAAGAGAAGAAGAGGAAAAACAAATCATGAAACTATTTCGTTTATGCAAGTAATGCATCTTCAAAATGAAAAGTTAAAATAATTTTATGAGGAAAAGCTTACAGGGAAAAAACAGTGAACAAATACACATAACTGGTCTTTAAAAGGCTGTGCTAGTTGGCAAACGATTAAAACTGTTTCCACTGGAACTATGTCATGCAAGTTCAATATTCAAGATACTTTCTAGCAGGAGAAAGGTTAGTTGCTATAAAACCTTCTTTGTGCCAGCCCCTGCCTGGATTGTTCAAGGAGCACTAATGAACCTGATTTTATTTTGTACTGGTTTAAAATATAAGTTAAGGTCAGGTCTTCAGGTTAGGTCATGGATGAGTTTCTGTGATGTAACCTAAGAAGTCTTAGGGGGTTTTACTAAAGGAGCTGTTTCTCAGTCCACCCCTCACTATATGATGAAGAAAGCACAGAGGAAGGATGAGATCACACCTCTTATGTACAAAACCCAGCCCACTGATCTATTCAACATAGTGCTCAACAGGTTGATGGCCTTTGACTGAAATCTTGCCATATTCAACTGCCTTGCAAAGAGCTTTGTTCTCATTCAGCCAGGAAACAAGCCAGAGTCAATAATCCCTCACCCCAAGCTCAAGTTTCCTCTTAAAATTCATATGTGTATTCTGAATACATTTTCTTTGTGTATTATAAATATACAAGCCAGAGAAAATGTTAAAGAAATAATTATACCATTCAAGTTCAAGGCTCTGTTCTTGACATACTCCACATAAATTCCATAATTTTGCTGCACAAGGGGTTCTCACTGACATCAGCAGAAAGATATAGAACCAGGACTCTAAACCATTCCATTTCATCAGCAACTAACCAACAAAAATGTATTATATAAACTGTAAGAGAATTTATGTTTCAGGTCAGGTTCTCCATTTGTATAAGAGCATTATTAAGCCAAAGTCTGATTTGCTGATGGTAAATTCACAGTTCATGTGTCCATTGTAAGTCCACACCAGTTTAAGGGGGTAATGTGCTGGCACAAGGCTGGTTCAGATGTGCTGTGCCCAGTGCAGCTGGAGGGAGCCAGGCTCTAGGCACAGCCTGAGCAGCCACTCTGCGACAGGCTGTCCATTGGGCTGTTGAAAGATAATCATCCTTTATAGAACCTTCCCTCACCTTCTAAGTGGTGAGGGAAAGAGATGCAGCAGGTTGCCCAGACAACTTGTACTATCTTCACCCTTAGAGACTTTTAAGACTCATCTGGATAAAGCAACCTGGTATAACCCTGCTTTGAGCAGAAGGCTGCACTGGAGACCTGCTCCAACCATGGAGACCTCCTCCAACCTGAATTGCACTATAATGTTATGATAAAAAGACTTGCTTGCCCTCCATGTACCAGTTTGAAGAGGCTGGAAACAGACGTCTCTCTCCTCTCCTGGGACAGAGCCACAGCTTGAAGGGAAGCTACTTCTGAGTAGCTAGGACTCCTGAAAGAGTTGTCTGAAACTTTAATTTTATCCAGCTGCAGTACTTAAAAAAAGTATCTTTCGCTCTGCCCCAAAACATTTACAGATGCTAAGTAATCCACAGACTGTACATGCAACATGTCCACAGTGGATTGTCTGGTACTTTTATATAAACGATTTAGTATTTACAGGTGTGAGCAGCTTTGCAGGTATACTGGAGCTGAACATCTTACAAATAGTACTAGAGTAATAATACTTTCTAGCTAGCTACCAGCTCTTAAATATTTAGAATTACTAATAAAAAAGATATGGGCCATCATTATTTCATATGCTTATTTTAATTATAGCATGTTTTTTGCTGTAACTACTTCATATATTACCATATACAGCACATGAACGTACACCCAGAAATGTACACACACAGAGGCAAATCAAGTTTCATCAAGAAACTACATCAAGTTTCTCTCTTCCTCTTTTAAACTTACTTGTTTCGAAGCCAGATAATTTCTGGTTTAGGATTGCCTTCAGCCCTGCAAGTGAAGTACACGGTATTCCCTGAAGTAACATCCACATCCTGAGGCTCTGATGTAATTCTTGGCCTCTCTATATCAACAATAAAACATACAAAGAACTCTTACTTGTTTTTAAACTACTAAAAACTGGTAAATAAAAATATTTCCAAACATCTTGTAAAAATATTTTTCACAAATGTTATGACTTAAAATAAGTATATGCTTAGTCAAGATTAAATGCACTTTTCCCTGTGCAAAAGTGACTGTGGGATTTCTGACCTCCATTGTTCCTCAGGACGTTTCAGCAGACTGGAAATAGATTGTGCAAATTTGTATCATGTTCTAAGGCAGCTGTTTTATTTATTTGAACAAAGACTCAAATTGCCTATGAAGGAAAAACTAAAGCAGCAAGTGCCATTTAAAATAACTTCCTCTAGATAAGTATCAGTGCCTAACCTGCCTCACAGAATAATTTGTACAGCTTGTTTCCTGCAGTTTCCATATTCAGGCTCCTTAGATGTGTAAAGAGCTGGCAGGATGCCATGTGCATGATTCTTGCACCGAATTCCCTCTGTACCATCTTTTTCAAGAACCTTATGATCATAGTTCTCATGATCAGAATTATATCCAACACACAACCAAAAGGACAATTTACTTATTTTACACCTTGGCTTCATTATGTGGGTGGGCAGGCAAACGACCATAGCTTGTTGAGAAATCTGCATTTTGATTTCAGAACACAAGAGGTGCTGGGCCAAGTCCCAGGGTGCCCATGGGGCCAAGATTTTTCACTCCTAGGGTGAAGGAATACAGACAGAAGGATTACAAAGGTGCTTGTCCATTAATCCTCAGTGGCAGAGAATTTCAATGCCTGCGTGGGGCACTCCTATTACTTATAGCTGAGTAAAAAAAAAAATCAGTGGTCCAACCCCAATTCCTACATCAACAAAAATTTTAAAGGCAAGAACTGTGTCATCAGGAGCAATTCAGTAAAGCTTCTTTCTTTCCTTTCCCTCATATAGAAGGGAATAAATGACACCAAGTAATATTAATGCAACACCAGAGACTCTAGTTGACAATCCTGTTATGATCAGAACTGAAATATAAAAGGGAAAAAGAAACTCCTTCAGGATAATCACCTTTAGTTCTTCAAGGCGAAATTTCAAACATGGTTATATTTGTTTCATTAAAGATAGGTTGAAGGGTAAAAGCATTCAATTCTGTCACTAGCACACAAAACCAGAAAAGGAACACAGAGAGATTTCTAGAAATAACCAATATTAATCAGAGGTGGTCAGTGCTAATAAACAGAACAATAAATTCCAGCTCCCCCAGTAAATACAGTTTAGGTACACACAACCCATTAAGTAAGCCATCAGGAAGTGGCAAACTCACCACAGTTCAGTTCTTCTGGTGTTATTGTGGCCACTGATCTCCCCTGGATCCTCCGTGGGTACTCACAGGTAGCTGCTGCCTGGGCGTTCCCGGACTCCGCGTATGTCTTCAGCAGCTCTGCCAGCCACAGGATCTCGCAGTCACAGTGGAGAGCGTTGGAGTCCAAACGCCTGCAGAAAACAAGGAGCAGCCACAGCTCTGTTAGCCAGCCTCAGCCTTCTACCAGGATCAACATGGCTCTGTAAATGGAGCAATGCCTTTATCTGTGAATACAGACAACAGCCACGTGCAATACAGGTGATGGCTACTTGCTTATAGGCATTCCGGTGGTTTTTATTAGAAGAATGTGTATTATTTTTACTGCCCAAAGAACAATCTATATACATATATATACATATATATATATGCATATATATATATATACATATATATATATATATATATATAAAATTTAGTCTATAAAAGTATGATTACAAATAATCCCAGTATAGGAAATAAACGTTAGTCAGTAACTAAAGAAAACAGATACTAAACAATGTTCTCAATCTATGCACATAAACAACCGGAACACAGTTATGAAAAAAAAAAAACCCTTAATATTTAAAACAATTGCACCATAAAAGACATTTGCAAGGATGATAAAGTCTAATTGAGATGCAAGAGAAGATACAGTCTAATTGGGTTCTTTAAGATTTCATTAGTTCAATAATAATTCAATTTACTTACAGCCTCTTCATAGATTCTAAGTGACTAAATGTTCCAGGAATCAAATGAGCTATTCTGTTGTTATGCAAAAACCTGTTAAAAACACAGAAATATGCATGTAATAATTCAGATTTTGCAATGCATTAATTTAATTTACATACTTCTGGAAGGTTTTCAAGAGCAAGTAATCTAAGAAAATTTAAGAAAAAAAAATTGAACCTGTTCAGCAACTCATTGTCTGTTATTTTTTAAGTGGCCTCCAAGGTGCACTTGGGTATGTCCATGTGGGGAAAAAGAAGCCACAAGTAACTTCAACGAAGGGAGTTCATAAGCATTCAAATCAGAAATTAAAAAACCCAAAAAAGATCCTAAATAAATTGTCTAGCTCGTCATTCATAACATTTATTTTAGGCCAAACATTGATCACAGATCTTTGGAAAATAGTTTTGCAAAAGAAAAATAAACCACAGGCAATGCTCACTTCAGCATGCCTCTAAGCTCAGCCTCACCAAAATGTTCTTGGAAAGAGTCTGCAGTAGTTACAGTAAAAAAAATGTGGATAAAAACAACCTTTGGCAATGATAAAAATATTATTTTTTAGTAAACGCTTGATTTAATTCAAACAAGGAAGCAAGCTGTCTTCTGAATCTTACCCCAAGAAAAACAAACTTACAGCCTTTCAAGTTTTGGAAGATGAGTAAAGGATTCAGGTTCCAACGTTTCTATTTGATTAAAGTGCAGATACCTGAAAATATGTTAAACAAAAAGAAAAATACTGAAACAATTTTCTTAATTGGTGAAATATTTTAAAGAATTTATTGTTTCCATACTCTTTACAGATCTAAATGGCCACAGTGATGTAGCAGCTTTTTTCTGTTACCATCTGAACCTCATACTTGAATCTGAGAAATAAAAGACATGACAAAGAAGGGTTTGCAGATCACTACATTGAGTGTGTGTACATATTTAATCAAAAAAACCCTAAACATTGCTTTGGAGATTTTGGAGATAATACTTTGAACACTGTTTTGCCAAGTCTGATGTTCATTGTATGCAAGCTTGAAAAAATTTATTGAAAAAAGAAAATTATTATTTTTCTATAGGAAAAATGTTAGAGGTTATTTAGAAAACATTAACAGTTTCCAGCACAATAACATTTTTCATAGGCAAATGTTTTCATTTCCGTGAGTGAAAATTTCAGAAGATGCTGAGAAATAACCTTCTCTAGTCCATGAACACTGGCATTTAAATCTGTGAATGCTCTCAAAACCAAATTTGTAATATAAACCCCAGTTTGACTAATTTGACTTTAGACGAAGGGCTTCCTAGCAATTAGTGCTGTTTGATGCTCTCTTGATGCTTATGCAAGCTATTAACATTGCACAACAATAAATCTACAGAGCTGTTAATGCTGTAAAATTGAGGAAGTTAACATAACAAGACAATTAACCAGACTATTAATCTGTAACTGTTGTGAGAATGGATTGCAAAGGCAGGAACATTCCAGCACTGACTTTTTTTGTGGAGATACTTCTTAACCGTGCATATGAGCAAATAAGATGTAATAAATAAAGACTGGCACAAGAAACTGTGAAAATGATTTATAGACTTTGGATCCTGATTTTATCCAAATGTACTCAAAACTCTTAAAGTTTCCTATTTGACCTCTGACAAACTCAGAAACCTCTGGAGAATGTGCATATATAGAAACCACTGCAGTCTGAAGAACAAAAAAGCCTGTCATTTAAAAACAGTGAGAACAACTCAGAGCTCAGTATCTCCTGAAACATCAATCCCTCAGCATGAAAAGGACAAGGACGCAGGGATCTGTCTGTGCTGAGCCAGACGGTGGCTGCGCAGGGAGAAAAGTGGGAAGAAGCGGAGATTCCGGCCAAGCCCTTGCAGGGAGCCCTGGAAGGCGCGTGCAGAGGGAAGCCAGGCACATGCCTGGCAGCCTCCCAGGACAAGCATGAGCCAGAGAGCGATGCCAGGGAGCAGTGAATGGGGACCACAGAAAAAGCCAAGAAATCAGCACGGGCGTGATCAAGCACATCAGGTTGTCAAGTCTGCCTACTGCCAGTGCAAGGCGTGGCCACAGAGTAGATTGAGCATAAAGTATGGCCTTGTTACCATCAAGAATCAAAGAACTGCATCACCTTGCTGTGACTGCCAGTTTTCATCTCCCCTTTAAAAATACAGGGCCATTTCTTCTAAATTAAAAAGACAGATCTCAGAGGCAGATATTTCCTGCAAGGTTCATTCGATTTGCCAGCAGAGAGAAGAGATCTCAGTGAGGAATGACTGGCAGGACAAGGACTGGGCATGGCCCAGCCATGAGGTGGGCAGGCTCAGCTTGCCAGGAGCCACTGCTCTGCTCATCCATCTTCCAGGATCAGCAGCATATGGGAGGGGCAAGGCAAGGTGGGGATCACTGCAGTGAAAGAGGACGAAGGGAAAAACCAGGCAAAACTACAGGGTTTGTTACCTCTGAAGCAGCTTTCATTTTGGAAAAAATTACAAACACTACTTCTTTCGCAGGCAGCAGTGTTCTTTCCTCTTTAACTGTCTTAATTCTACTTGCATTTTTATCACTTGTGAGCATCTTGCAAACACCTCTATATATTCCAAATAAATTAATCTCTTGTACTTCTTTGGCATTGACAAGGCAAGATTTGTAGGCACCTCTTATTTGAAGAAAAAATGACATTGGTAAAAGCAATTGAGGCACACAACCCCTTCTTCAGGGCCATGAATCAGGGTGAAATTAAAAAGAGAGGAAAAGAAAGAATACCTCCCAGATGGTTTAAGTAGTATATACCTTGCAAAACTCAAAGCAGCAGCCCATAATGGCTGTTCAGGCCTATTACAATTATAGATGTAACCAATATGTGCCTGAAAAGTCACCTTGTTTTTCCAAACAAATTTAAAAAAATATTTCTGTTATAAATCTTGCCTTGTTTACAAGCTCACATCACTGCAGATACAAACACAATAATTCAGGTGCTGATGAACATTGTAACAGCTAACTTTTCCTCATCAGATATCACACTGTCTAAAGTAGCTCCAAAAAATCAAATCATGAAATCCAGCTGGAAAATACTCTTAACTGCTTCATAGTAGTTGGGCTATACAAGTTACTTGGGTTTTGCAGGTCTTTAAATTATGACCTAAGAAAATCCTGAGCAACTTACCACACAATTTATTAATAGAACAGGGTGTTAAATATCTGGCCAAAATAATTTGTAATTCAAAATAAATAGATGCAGAAACCAGATTGCATTTTAGGTCTACAATAAAGACAATAAAAAATCCTTGGCATTATGATCTACACTTTAATCCTGTTTTATCACTTAGGTTTATCACTTCTATTATTTTCTTCTATGCACCACATTAAAGTTTTGCAAAGGTATATTTTAATATTTTAATTAATATGGTAATTTCTTGGATTTAAAATTCACTTTACAGGTAATCATATTCAGGAAATAGTCTCACACTGGCATATCTTTATAGCCATCTTTTATGTTCAGAGTACAAAACACTAAAAGTGGTGGTATCATGTAATAAATTAGATATTTAAAAAACTTTCAGAATGAAAATTGAAAGAAAAGGCAAGAGTGATTTTTAAACATCTACATGTCTTTCTTTTCTAAATCTAAACTCACTATCAAGAATTAAACAGAAGGAAAGGAAATACTTATGTTTGCCCTTTTGATTATCTGAAAGAGAATGAACAAACATTTATGTACCATATTTATCAAAGAGCTTCCACTGCTCAGAGACAAGAAGTAGTAGCCTTAAACCACGAGGAAAAAGATTTAAATGTATATTGTAGTAATGATATATAATATTGGAACAGGATACTTAAGGAGGTCATGGAATCCACACTGAAGACTTTTAAAATAAGGCTAAACAAGTATCTGCTTCCAGTTTCTTGTCCCTAGCTGATCTTATTGTAGAATAATAAGGATACACTTCTCAAGCCCCTGTCATACCTTCAGGTTCATTTGTTTATTAATTATTAATTATCTTTCATTATTCCTTCCCACAGATAGTTTTAGCAACAACTTTACACAGACTCCTCTGTGTTAAATGTGCATAACTGCTGACATAGAGTTATGCAAAAATCAGGAACTTGTAATATAAAACAAGAAAATAAATAGCAACACTTCAAAAATACTGAAAACTGAATTGAGGTAAATAAACTTAATATAACAAACTGTATCACTATATGTTAGTTGAGGTTTTTGTCTATTAATTCCCCCTAAATATGTATATGTGTACATAAACGACATCATAACTAATAACAGCTTATAAAGACAACAGCTTATAAAGAACAAAATGAGTATGTTAATATGAAAGTTAAAAGAAAATGCATAACTAGGATTAGGTAAACAGATTTAAATAATTCCATTAACATTTGGGGATCCCTCTAGTTAAATACTGGAGAGTACACTTTTTGTCCCTGATACATACAAGTCCTAACCTGAGATCTCAAAAATACGACAGATATTTGGAAGCAAAGCAATGTATACACATCTGGAAATGGACTCCAATTAGAGCTAGATCTTGGGATCCAAACTCACGACCTCCCAGGCAGGGCATTAGTGAGATTTCAGGTGGGATTCAGTTGTCAAGCCCAGGCACACAGAGGCACAGAGCAGTTGTCTAAGCCCAAGCACAAAGAGGCAGCCCTCCTCGCCTTTCGGGTGTTCTCTCTGCCTTCCGGCTGCTGCTCTGAAAAAATGTAAGTTTCCTGCAGCTTTCTGGTGTCTTTGCCAGACCCAAACATATGTCTTGCAGATTTAACAGTGTCTAAACTGGTACTAAGCGGCTACTTTTCATCAGCCCTCTCCTTTCATGCCCAGCCACAGGTGAAAAGTTAGGTGATGAAATATGTATGGCTCAGTGTGTTCAAGTACCTAAAACTGCCATTTTTTCTTCAGAATTAACCCTAGCACTAACAGGTTTCAAAGATCTTATTCACTTGGCAGAAATTTCCAAAGGAAAAGCTATTTTGACTACATCAGCAGCTAAGAATTCTGCTTCAGAGTTTTAAGGAGGAACTTGCCAGCTGCAGTAAATACTTGGGGGGTTTTGTCCCTTATACATGCAACAGGCCTCCTAAATCTAACTACATTTAGTTTCTGTTAGCAACAACAACAATCACCAAAAATGAGTTTGCTTTGCTGTCCAGGTATTTTTTAAAATAACTATCAGTTGAATTCTGCTTCACAGGAGTAGAAGAAATTGCTGTGAAGCAAGTCATTCCCTGAAACGTGGTCCACAGTGCCTACTTCTGAGAACTCTGCTGAGGACTGAGAACAGCATTTGGCTGAGTTAACACAACTAGTAGCAAAATGTGTTTGATAACTTGAGACCACAGAGACCTCAAATGCAGAAACATCAACTTTGTACTGTCAATACAGTTCAAAACTGAAATTAGGACACTTGGGAACTTGTTTGCCGAGAGTGACCCTTGTCTTGTCAGCAGTTTTTCTCCAAAGCTAATGTGATAAAACAGACCCTGTAGAGGCAGAACATATTTTTATGCTAAAGATGCATAAATGCCAAATCTCTCGTAAATTAAAACTCTCAAAGCCACTGGCTTCATGTGCTCCCATTTTCCTTCCTGGCAAGCTCTCTGCTTAGAAGAGAAGAGGAAGTGCTCTAAAAAGCAGTGAGCTCTGATGCAGGTAGTGGGGAAGTACCTGCACCCCATTCCCCAGCAGCTGCAGGTGCTGCCATGACACACGGGCACGCAATGAGCAGTGACTGTGCCAGGCTCCATTACTGTACTTCCCAGCTAGAGATGAGACTCAAGCCCTGAGTTTGAATCTCATTTTGACACTGAATAATGTTGGTGTCTCAAAACTTTGAGCTTAATCTGATAAAGTGGGATATCACCGTAGGCAGAGAGGGTTAACTGCCACATAGTGGAAAAGTGCATTCAGGAGGTGTTAATATTTCAAACTGATTTATGTTTTTCAGTAATAACATAGATCAACAGGAGAAAAGAATAAAAGAAAGAAGGACAAATGTTGCCACTTGCACATGTGAGGCTTGTGGCATGGTGAAGAACGTTATTTGGGAATCATTAGTAATTCAATAAATGGTCCTCAGTATTCCAAATTCTACACAGAAATTAAGTATTGCTATTAGCATGCAAGTAAAGCCCTACCAGTTGCTGTCAATATGGTGCAGTAATAATTTCTAGAGTAAATGGAGAAGGAAGAGAAAGACATTAAGGAAAAAAATAACATATTTATATACTTTTTATAATTAACACTCCTGTTTTACATAGAAGCTCCTCCTTTAAAAGGTATCTATTGCACTCTAAAAGGAGCATGTATGATTTTGTACTCATATGAAGTGTCATTTTATTTCATATATAGTCTGTGTCTACTAATATCCATTAGAGGTTTACAATAACAAGGAAATTGATACATATAGAGCATTTGTAATACACTGATACCTTTCAGGAGTTTAAAAGTTTATATTCAGCCCCCAATTTATACAGTACAAAATTCATTGGTTTACTACAGTTATTTGGTAGTCAAACTGTGAAACAACTACATACAGCTTTTTCCTTTTTCTAAACATTATCACAATGAATGTAGAGCAATGGTTTCTGATCATAGAGTCACAGAATTGTTAAGGCTAGAAGAGACATTAAGGATTTTCAAGTCTAACCATCAACCTAGCACCACTATCATGTTCATCACTAAACCATGACCTTAAAGTGCCACATCCAGTCATTTCTTGAACACTTCCAGGAAGAGTGACTCCACCGCTTCCCTGGGCGGGCTGTTTCAATGCTTTACTACCCTTTCCATAAGATTTTTTTTCCTAATACCCAAACTAAACTTCTTCTGGTACAACATGGGGCCATTTCCTCTTGTCCTGTGACTTGTTGCCTGGGAGAAGAGATCACTCCCCAACTCACTACACCCTCCTTTCAGGTAGTGATAGAGAGAAATAAGGTCTCCACTGAGCCTCCTCTTCTCCAGACTAAACAACTGCAGTTCCCTCAGCTGCTCCTCACAGGACTTGTGCTCCAGCCCCTTCACTGGCTTCACTGCCCTTCTCTGGACTCACATCAGCAATTCATATGTCTCTGATATGGTGATTATCAAACAAATATGTCTCTCCTATAGTGATTATAAAACAAAATATAGTTGAAATTAATGGAATCAATACCACTAGGTTTTGTCATGCTTAGGACTGCATTCTTCATTCTTTTTCAGTAGAATTTACTTCATTATACAGGAAAAGAAGTATGACTTTAATTGATCTTTCTGGAGCACATTACTGAAACATCTACATTGCAAATGATGAACTTCCTTACTTTTTAAACATCTGTATATGGCAATGATTAATACATATAAATAAGAGCAAAGTTTTAATTTAAAAAAATATTTTTGTTTCAAAGTATAACAAAACTGGGTTTAACTTGCAGAGGCTAATTCAGCTTTAGTTATGCTGCATAAAACAAAGTAACTGCTGCAGTCAAAGGAATTGAGGTATTATAAAAACCTGCAGAAATAAAAGCAGAATCTATCTCTAAGCAATACACATTAGTTTTCAACATTTTCCACAATAATTCTCCTTTGTCAAAGCTACGTAACAATGTATAGGGACATCAGGAATGCAAATCACAAATAAAAGACAAACATAGAAATGAGGAATTTGACACAGAGATCAATTGTGGTTTTTCACATGCAAATGATTATGGGGCTCTCTGTCCAACCCAGGGAGTGCAGACATGCAGAGCATGCAGGTAGGATGTACGGATCAAGGCGTGCACTTTTCCTCTGCAGGGGAACCATGAAGATGACAGCACAGAAAAGGCACTTACAGTTGTTCTAGAGAGGCAAGTCCTTTAAATGCTTGCCTGTCAATTGACTGGATTTCATTCTTGTACAAATAGCTGAAACAAGAAACAATCAGTAATATTAGTACACAAACAAGAGCTACATGAAGGTGGAAAAGAAGAATTAAGTTGACACGTGAAGACAGTCTTTCAACTACATATTAGAAAAAAAATACAAATCAAAAACTAAAAACATAAAAATATTCTGTCCTTGAGATTTCATCCCAAATGACTACTAGGAAAGACAAAAGTCTGGGGCCTTGAAGGCCCTGAGGCTGATACCCATATGGACTTGGGCTGCCCAGTGCTCATGGTATTACTTACTAGATTTTTGTCCCTTGTTCTTTTGATTGCGTTTGCCAAAAGTCAAAATAAATTCAACTCAATGGGACAGAATTGCATTGGAAGTGCCTTTACCAGAACACACCAGGGATGCCACTGGCCTCTTGCTTTCTTTAAAATATCTCATCTGAGAACTGGTACAAATATTCAAATTAGAATAGAGTGAGTCTTTTACTGGACTTGGAGAACAAACAGTGAGAAATTTCTACAACTCCGCCCGTGTCACCTTTGGAATATTCACAAAAAAACACAAGTTAGAATACTGGTATCACATCCATAAAGCAGCACTGTATATTTGTTTTAGCACTGTGCAGAAGATGGACATTAAGTCCCCATTGATACTCTATAATATAAACAGAATAAACATGCAGAGTATCAGTATCAGACGTGTTGTCTACATCTTTTTTGTGGAATTAAAATAAACCAGGAAGGATCAGTGTATGTGCTCATGTTCATCATGCTCTTAGCAACAAGGATGGTTTAGTGAGGGGATATTGGAGAAAAATCACACTGTTTAGCCAATGACTACAGTTTCTTTATGGAGGCAGCAAATGAAAATACTTTGGGGGTTCAGTGTCAGTCACTCTTTTTGTGTTAGGATAGGCACAGGTTTGTGGTTAAGAACTGTTTCACAATTATTTGACAAATGATTTGAAACTCAGTTAATCAGGCATGGCTTTCTATGTAAAGGGGATGAAGAGACTTTGTACCACAAATGACTTTATTAGCAGGCATCTTATTAGTAGTGGTTTTGGGTTTTCTGTTATTACAGTTTTCAGTAACTTACTGGAAATATTGCAAACTCCTTTTGATGCAACAGAAAAAATACTGGCTCTGCTGGAGGTGGTGGCACTTTTTACACTGATGTGACAATGGGCAACATTTCACAATAGGCCCTAACAAGGAAAGAAGTTGTAGGTATTTGATATTCAACTAATGACAACTTTGGGGAACAATAAGGAGTAGTATCCTTCGAGTCTAAATTAACTTTCCAAATGGACTGCTTGCTGAGAATCCAACATATTAATATACAGAGATTCCTGTGTGCTTTATTAATGTAGATATGCATCTAAATAAAACAGCAGAGTTCTTCCAAGAACAGGTAACATGGAAGTAAAAATTTCTGAGGTTTTTAAAATATTCAAAACCAGAAAAAAATTACTGTCATGTGAAATTACTGTAAAAACTTTAAAAATAATTTGAAAACAGTGATTTTATATGTGGAACTGGTTTTTATTGTATTTGAAAAAATTTCATGAGTATTAAAATATTTGTTTTGGCTTAGATTTACCAATTCATTCGAGAATCAGAGTCATTACAATTTAAACACACCTTTTCACTCCTTAAAAAATTTCAAGGACTGAACAGCTGAAGTGTTATTTATCTTTCTTAATACACTTAATTCCACTTGGCAGTGTGGAAATCCCTCTTATTTCTGAGTACTAAACTTCTGGTCAGACCAGAGAACCAAAGTGGGCTTAGACAGTTTTGATAACCACCCTCAGTTAATTATTTCTTGTGGGCATTTCAACAATTTTATTCAAAAATTCTGAATTAATCAGATTTTTAATAAAATCTTACCACAATTATTCATGTAACTTTTATTTACTCTCTGCAGACAAAAGAAGGCACAGAGTGAAAATCAGAGGTGAGTTAGACTGGGATAATGATTGTAGTACTGCAGGCTTTTACCACCATACTGCAGGGAAGGGAGAAGCCTTTAGGAGTTCTTACCAAGGCACTGCAGTGAACCTTTATTTGGGATTCAGCTTTAAACCAGAGCTTTTTCCATTCTGACCAGAAACCTCTCAGCTGCAGGAAAGTCAACCAACCTCAGTCAACCATATCCTCCCTCCACAGAGAAACCCCAGCAACCTCAGGGCTACATGTCCTGTGACAAATGTGTTAACCAGAGTTTCACTTAATTGTGTAGCTATTTCACTGAGGATATTAACAGAAAAAAAAATATATAATTATTTGCCTAATGGAGAGAGACATGACAGAATACAAAGTACAAATAAATATCACCCACAAAAAATATTTGTCCTTCTTAAATGGTACTATGCACATACACTGTTATAGAACTTTGTAAACACTGCTAAATTTTAACAAACATTCTCAAAATTTATCTCAATTACATTATCAGAAAAAAAAAATAGTACAATTAGGGAGAAAATAATTTATCATTTAATTTACCTAAAAGCTCTCTTACAGAACTGAATATTAGAATTTTACAGGAGACAAATAAACAGTGGATTAAGATGAAAAAGGGATATATTCTATTAAGACATTAAATTATTTTTGGACAATTACTAATACCTATTTTAAGAATTGTTTTTAAAAAAAAACAAACCAAAAAGAGCATTTTTTCCAGAAACACAAGCAAGGCTGCTAGAGATCAGAGGTACTGGTCATATACTTAGGAAATTAACAAATAGGTAATCAGTTACCAGAAAATTTGGGAGAAAAAGTAGCTTTAATTAAAAGCTGCTTAAGCCTGCTAGATTCCCTATGAGGATGTTATTTGGGGGTTTGTTTTTTCTTTTTTCAATGGGCCATATTAAAAATCATGTGATTCAAGGAAAGTAAGATCCAGATATATTTGTTTGGAACTGGAAGGAAAAAAAGGCAAAAAGTAACAGGCATTGTAGAGTTAAATCTTACAAGTAAATAAACACCTAAAGACAGGTTTACAATAGTACATGAAGGAGACAGTGGAACCAGCAACACGAATTGCAAAGAAAAGAGATCTGGAATCACTGGAGGTGCCCAGAGGACAAAGTAACACGACCAAGACAGCAAGAGTGGCAGAAAGCATGGAAGGAAAGCTACTATCATTCTGAAACATTGAGGTCAGAAACTCTGCATTTTGGCCAACCTCTAACACATCATCTACCACTATTACTTCATTCACCAGACACAAAACAAAACTTGCATGCTCCCTGTTAGCATTTCTGGAACTGATACACTTCATACAGTCTTAATTACCATTTACCATATGCTTATGGTAATACTTTTATGTCTGTTTCCTCATCTGTGCATTTCATACCAAGTGAACACACAATGTTGTTGACAAAGTTAATTTCATTCCCCAGTCTTATTTCTTTCACTTTATTCATGTTATCTTCTAGCTCACTGCTCTGTAAATGTCTAATACATGTTCTCTTTATCTGGAAAGGTTTTTTTTTTTTATAGCTAACCTATATCATATATTTTTCCGTATCTCCTCCTGAATTCTTTCTTTTTTAACTTACCTTCATTTTTTCCACTTCTGATTCCAAATCTTCTACTATTCTACATGTTGAAATGGTAATAATGTGTCTACCTTCAATTCCCAACTATCTTCTCTCTTGGAGAATAAGCTGTTTACTTTCAGGCTTAGGAAGAATTGCCCTATCAAGTTTCCACAAATTTGCCTGTATCTATGTTATAAGGTTGGGAAGCTTACTAAAGAGCCTTATTGCCAAGACTAAGGTATGTGGAGTAAAGACAGATGGACAGAAAAGCAGAGAAACAGAAAAAAAAGAAAAAAAAAGTACCCTCTTACTTTCACAACAAAAGAGTATTTACATTTCTTTCTTTCCAAACTTTAGTATATTAATACAAAACCAAATTACTACCCAGAACAGTAAAATCACACTAAACTGCTTTTATAATTACCAGAATTTCAATTACATAAAGAACAAGATACTAAAAATATAATAAAAAAGGTTTAAAAATTTTGTGCACAATTTTCTTTTTATGATGTAAAGACCAACTTTTACAATGATGAATATTTTCAGTGCAGAGAAAATCGAGAAAATATTACTCTTTGTCAAAATGTGCTCTTCAAACAGATAGTTCTGGTAACATATACTCCTCATAAAACTCTAAGCTCAACTTCAGAAAGGAATAGTACAAAGAAGCATTTGAAAATCCTGATTTAGATCCTGCTCAAAAAAATTTTTGTTTGAAAGCAAAAAAGCTGATCTTCATAGTCATATAGGAATTGATCTTAACATCTATCTCTCAGAGACTGGCCTTTTTAAAAAAATACATATGCTGAGATATTTGTACTTCAGATATTTTATATAAAAATATATAATTGCAAATATTTTTACTTAGTTTTATATATGCATGTTTACTAATTGTTATAGATTTTATATTTATATATACTCACGTTTTACTAAATCAAGGCCACTGAGAAATGACAGGTTTTTAAAATTAGTCAGGGAATTATACATTTTCATAACCACAGCCAATCCAGTACAAGTTGTCATAAGAACAGAAGTAACATCATGGATCAATGATCTAGTTTTATGAAACATTACTGTAAAAGTTAGGTTTGCAAATATCCACAGGACCACATGATACTAAATTTCAATTTTTCCAGGTGATTTGACTTTATAATAGTACATTCTGAGCAGTATTTTTGACTTTTGTTGAACCTCTCTCCCCGATTTCTACTTTGGTATTGGAAAGAAATATTTTGTTTTGTTCTCTTCATTTCACAGAATACAGCTAGCATTCAGCTACTCAGCTGAAACTTTCACTGCTGAAGGATATTGATTTGTTACATTTATGTCTTCTGCATTGATAATCTGACCAGTATCAGAAATTTTGTAACTTTAGGGCTGTACAATTTAAACATTTGTCACAGCCGTTGAAACAGGCAAAAAAACCCTTAAAGTTTATTTTTGCAAAACAAAGGATAGCTTTAAAGGGCTCTCTGCAGTTGAGTAAATTACCATACTGAACTTTATATTTAAATTTTCCAGGGAACAACAGGAAAATGAAAAGATCTTCCTCGTAACAGTATGGATACTGCCAACCATTACTACATGCATACGAAAACAAATCAGAGTTCAGTTATCTTTTCTTGCTCTTTCATTGAACTGGAGACACTGCATCGTTGAGCTTTATTTCAGGTTTACTACAGCTGGGCAAAGGCAAGCATATGAAAACAAAGAAGTAATAAGAATCAAGAAAAATCTTTGTACAGTTGCTAACTACGCAAGTAAGTTTAGCAAACCTCACATACTACACTACCAGAACCATCATGCAAACATTTCTTGTAACAAATACAATCATCATGGACTTTAATCATTCATTGGCAACAGTCTGTTCAATTCTCTTTTCCCTCCTATTGTGTCTAGGTTAAACAATTTCATTACTGAAAGACAATACACATAAAAATGAGAGCAGGAAATGTAATCAAGCACAGCTTGGAAAAATAGGTAATGTGTCTACGCAAATTTATGCAATTTTCTCCCTGCCCCCACCTCCTTAGAAGTCTTCTGGCTGCATTCTTGGAAACTGAATGGAAAATTCAGCTTCTGAATTGTTTCCAAAGCAATGAAATTTCAATGTGACTTTTTTTTTCTGTATGTCATTCAAGTAACCATCAATCAATACTCCAAGACAGTGGAGTGAAACTTTTCTAAATGACACTCCATAAAGTCCACTACAGAAACTAGAGCTGAGAATCCATGACAACTTACTATGCAGCATTAGTCTATTATACAGACAAAAATAACATTTTTGATGCCTTTTGTTTATTCATATAATTAATACCCTTTGTATGGTCGCTCAAAACGAGAGAAGTTAGGCTTAAAATATACAGGGTGACTGAAGACCTAGAACTAACAGCAAATCATATACATACTTTGCTATTTTGGGTTTGACCGAATTTTTCACTTATGAATTCAGTGAAAAATTTAGGGATAATTAACAAGCTTAGGTAAGTTACAAGCTTCTGCAGACACAACCCTTGGATTAGCTACTTTTAAACCACTTTTCAAAAGACAAAAAGTACCTGTGGGAAGACTTCAGTGACCCATTGAAGAGGTGGTTTCCTACACCTCTCAACGTATCCCTTTTTAAATTATAAGTTGCATATAATAAACAGCAACTAGTAAGTCCTTTAAAATATATTGCCTATGGATAGCAGTGTTTTATTAGCAACTACTTCGAGAAACACAGTTGCTCCCACCCCATAAATTCGTTTCGCAGATTTCAGTGCATTTTATCTCCTGATTTGGTGAGTCAGATAGAAATCACCATCTCAGATTAGAACACCTTCCCACTGAAGAAGTTGTTACACAGTGATGAAGAAAGTGACATTCATTTAACTTACAGATATTTCAGATTTTCAAGATCTTCAAATGCCCCATTAGGAATTCTTTTGATTTGATTGTTGTTTAGAAGCCTACAAAAAGAAATAAATAACCATTTATTTTAACATAAAGAAATACTACAGAAAAAAAAGTGTAAAAGAAGGGGCAATATAATATTAAATAGAAAATGCCTTTTCCCCTAAGAATAACAGTTAGAGAAAAAAAGGATATATGCTTACAGCTGCTCAACTATTATCTTGCAGGTAAAAACCTGAAAAAATTAGATAGAATCAAAACAAAACAAAACAAAAAACACCCCAAAACCCCAACCGGTGAAAACAGCAACAAAGATAAACAAACAAAAGAGCAAACCCAAACAAAAAACAAAAAGGCCCACCAAGAAGTGGAATAATGTATTTTCTAGTTTCTTCCAAGTATCTGAGATGTAGATAAAGTGGGGAAAAAACCTTCCACATCAAGTCTACAGATCAGTTTGAAACTGATAAAAACAGATTTGTCACTGCCAGGTACATTAAAATGACTTTACCCAGATGTTTCTTAGCCAATATTTTGTGTACTGGGCCCTTTACGTCATACAGGAACACAACTGTCTGTATGCACAGATTTGCACTCATCCCTCATACACTAGTTTTACAAAGGGAAGGGAATTCAAACTTAATGTATCCTGTCTCTATCTGGGACTTGTGGATACCATATCAGTGATTTGGATAGTTAAAACTTGAGCTGGATATCTGGCAGGAATCGTAAATCAAAACTGGGGATCAACTGAAAACAGAGGTATGACCAAAGGAGACTGGAAATAGACACAGTTAGTAAGAATATCTTGGCAGCACAGATTTGGACAACATACATTTTGGGGAAAGTTCTATCATTTCTTCTGGCGTGAATACAGAGTACAAGATATGTCAGTGTATTTGTTGTGATGTGTCTGCAGATAAACAGTGACCCAAACCTCACTGATATCACTACTGTATTTCAGTTCATACACTACTTGTGTTCTGGGGAACAGTCACATTTGCAATCATAAGTTATGTACACTTAAAAGTAAAAATAACTGTCTATCTTAATTCCTCCTCATGCCTGCTAATATATTGAAGAAGAAAAACATGCATGCATTTGTTTTAATAGTGATGCCTGAAGGTATGATAGAGGAGATACAAAGTTAAAATGATAATACTCATACTAATTGTATTATTGGTTGTAAAAGGTCTTTTAGAAAGACTTTTCTTTACAATCATATATGATAACACAGAACTCTATGAAAGGCAGCTCAGTAGGAACAGAACCATTTGTCTCCTGCCAGTCCTGCTAAGCACATACAAATAGGAAAGTTCAGAATATTAGAATTTGTCAAATATTTTGTAACTGTAACACATTTGTACATCTGAGCCTTTGAACAGCTTTCTTGTAGCTCCATGGTTTATTATGTGATATTCCACTAAAGCAATTAACATTATGTCAAAAGAAATCATACAATGGTCTGCATTTTTCATGAAATTCAATTAAATTATATTAATAAAAACTAGTATGCAAATAATTTTCTTCTTATTTTGATAGACGTACAACCACTTTTGCCTTCAAATATTTTGGTCCTAACACCCATTTCTCCCACCTGTGTAACTGCTACAGCGCAAATTTATGAGACTACTTACTTGTGAAAAGTGAGCCAATATGAAACATTATCAAATTGATCATATTAAGTCAAAAGGGAAAGGGTCTTAGGGCTGAAAAAGTACTTACAGTGTGTTCAGGTTTTTCAGCCGTCTAAACTCTCCAGGCTGGATTTCTTTAATCCTATTAAATCTTAAATCCCTGTAGAAGATTAAAAAAAAAAAAAAAAGTCATTAAGAAAGATATGTATTTTTTCATATGAAAAACTGAACTAAGCACAAGTCTTTTGTGATGACTGACCAGCCTCTGTCCACAGACCACAGTTTTTGACCAAAGCAAAACAAATCCAAATGCTGTTTGACAAGTTTAGGCAGAGGATTCACCAAATCCAGCCTCAGTAGTCAGCTGAAGGCTGAATCTAAGTTAAATCTGTAGTCATGAAGCATGTTCTCTTCCACAGTGAAGCAACTTGTAAAGGGTTGTTCAGTATTTCACTAAATTGCATTGCCTCTGTACTTTAAAAGCTTGTTTGTAAATAATACCATAAAACAAAAATGTTTATTTATAAATAAACAGATATAGAAACATTTGCATCAGAAAAAAAATCAGGAAAAAGAAGAGACAGGTTAAGACTTTTAAGCTACTCAATTCTTTAGCCCTGAGTAAGGAAGCTTAAGTGCCCTATGTTGTCTTGCTTTTAAAACATGTAAACCCAGCTGCCTGAAGCTAGACACTTCCTTATTTAATTTTACTTTCTCGAATTTTTATGCGTTTCTACCACTTTCAGTTTCCTGTTAGCTCTGTAGCTTAATGAGAACTTCTCCAAGAAGAAGGAAACCTATTTCTCAAGCAAAGTTCTGCAGAGAGAGCAGCGACAGGGAGCAAGGTGGAAGTGGAGCAGGGATGTGGGAAAACGCCTTGGCTGGGCCAGTCTCACCCCTCTGTTCTGCTGAGAGCAGGCAGCAGGCCTGCCCACCTCTGCCACCTCCTGTTTTCCCCTGACTCCATGTCTGGCTACTGTACTCCAGCAACTCAAAACTGGTTTAACTGACCGGTCAGAATCAGCAATAAACCCATGCAAAAGAACCCAAAACAACCAGGAAGTAATTTTCTGCCTGATATGTAAAATGGACAGGGAGAGCACTCGGGTGAGAGGAGGACTACAGGACCAGGGGAAAGGAAGCAGGGTGATAACTCTGTCCTCTTCCCTAGCAACAGACCAAGGACACCAGGACCTTAGAGTGTCTGGTAAGCAAACAGAAGGGAAGCAAATGGAAAGTAAGTAAAATCTAAGACTGGATCATGTGATCTTAAAACACACACTTACTAATTGCTTTCAAAAAGTAGGACATAAACATGTCACATCTGTAATCTTTGCACCACACCTGGTCTCAGTTAAAACCAATATGCACTGCATTTTAACAGGCAATATGTTAACAAAAGTCTCTCTGCAAACTGGTCAAAGGAAATACAGAAAAGCAGACTACATCAGCTGCATCCTAATCCCATACAGCCGCACTAGCTGAGGCTGTAGTAATGGGAGGTGTAGTTGCCTGAAGTCTTTTATAAAGAGCAAACTTAAGCATCATTCCTCATAAATCCACCCATCAGAACTTGTTCAACTCTGGAATAATGGCCTCAGAAGGACTTCATCTACGTAAATGGTTTAGGATGTGGCTTACTCTTCATTGCAAGGAAAGGATTAGAACGTGTGGTTCTGTTTGCATTACACTCCACCAAACACTTGATCAGTGACTGGAATAAATGAGGGATGCAAACTGCTATTTCTTATTTAGATGTGTAGTTAAACTGCCTGTAGAGATGCTGGACAGTCCCTTTACACAACACTCAGAGAATCGAGGATTTCCAGATTTAGAGGCACAAATTTTCACAGCTCTAACTTGTTCTTCACAAAAGCAACTTCTTTAGTTCTGCTTTAGCAGCATTATGATTTGCTCATCATTAAGATGTTTTGTGTCATACATATATGTTCCTGATGAGAAGGAGACGCTGCCTCTGAACCTCAGGTGCCAAGATATTCTAAACAACCATTGAATGTCATATCCTGCACAGGATACAGCAGATCCCTCTGTAGGAATCATTGGACGTGACATACCACTTTACTTCTCTTGCTTTTTCTAGACTATCTGAAAGTTTATTGTGTTCCAAAGCAGCGTTTTACTTTTGATTAAAATAGTCAAAAAGTGTAAAAAATTCAATATTCATGAATGGAATATTGGAAACTGAGTATTTTTCAAAAGCCTCAAACTACCATTACAACTAGCAATATTTAACTCCTAAAAATCTCTTTTTTAAGACATAAAATCATTTACAATAATCCATATGAAAAGCAAGCCTATTCCCTACAGTGGTGTAAAGACAATAAATAAAAATTTGACTTTCATGAACGCAAGCAAGGAGTCGGCCCACTGGGTCAGCAACAAAATGAACCAATCCCCTTTTGGTGGGTCCAATCTACTCTGCAGTAACTCATGAGGATAACTGGGGATTAGGAACACCAAGCAAAATAATATAAATTACTACTGCTGCATGTAATATCATGTATAGTGGTATTTATCTCAACTCCTAACACTATTGCCCTTCTCATATGAAGTTGTTAAAGCTAAAGAACACATCAAGTTTGAAACTCTACCCATTCATTTTTTCTCATAAAGGTATGAGAAAAAGGAGCTGCAATAAGACACAGCATACTACTTTTCTCTAGAGCATAGTGTATTTTGTCTCTGTAAGTAAAATTATAAAGAATATATATGTTTTGTTCAAAGTCAGTACTTCAATTACATTAAATTTGGAGGGAAAAAACAAAGTTAACCTTACTAAAATGTAGGATAATTTTGGCCCATTCTTTCAAAGAATATTTCCTTCTTCAAAGGAAGTAACATTTTTCAGTGTTCCCTCCAAGTATTTTCATTAATTTACAGCAAAAAGTACATCAAAATAAAGAGTAAAGCAGCTCAAAAATTAAAAAGATAAAACTTAAATCATAACGACTGAAGATTTCTAAAGAAGAAACCTGTCAAACTGTCATAATTTCCCTATACAACAAGATAAAAAACAAGCGGATAAATGAAACAGAATTTACATTGCATGCATTAGTTTAAGGAGCACGGTATACACATAAATAATAGAGGAAATCCCTGTAAACCAAGTCTTCAACTGCAAGAGGAAAAGATATGCATGACTAGTTATTGAAGTGAAAGATTGAATCAAACAGAATTGGCAGAAATCAGATTCAGTAGAAGAAAAAAATAAAGCAAAAAACTTTAGTCACCACTGTCATACCATCATAGAAAAAAAACCCAAACAAAGCCATTCCATGCTAAACAGAAGTGCCATTTCACAGGCTTGAAATGTCATGCCCCCATAGCACAGACTTCATATCCAGCTTATTATGATAACAGAATGATTTCAGGGAACAGAAGAGCTCAGAGCAAAAGTCCAACAGCAATGGAAACATCCCCTTGGAGAGTGAATGGTAGGAATGAGGACTGTGTTAAAAATGAAAAATGAGTATGGGTAGTACAAGCAGGCATTATGGAGCAGATCTTCAAAGTCATTTTGTGTTGCTGAAATAATGTGTGGTCAATCAGCATGATGAGGCTTCTTGACCTTGTTTTCTGACTAGTTCCGGCCCAGCTGTGCCACATGACTTCTACTCACAAAAGCCCATTCCCTGCCCATTCAATTCTCTTTCACCTTTTTGGCTGCTCCCCATTTCACTCTTACAAACTTACATACCCTGCCCGGATGCTGTGTTTTGGGGCAGAGCAAGCCTGACTCCCAGTAACCATCCAGAGTGCATCAGGAGGTTAAAACACCTGACTGAGGGAAGCCACTCTGTTGCTTTTTGTCATTTTTCCCCCTCCTAATCTCTAAACAGTAAATGAAACAACCAATTAAAGAAATGCAATCACCTGTGATGATGGCATTGAATTTGAGGGTACATAACAACTTTTGTATAACCATCCAAAGCTAAACGTCATGCATTTGGTTTTTAAAACAAAAATCTAATACACCTGATTCAGATTGTCTCTTTTATTATGTGTTTCAAAGTGAAAACATTCCCTTCTTAAAATTGTAGCTAGACAACGTAATTCAAGTTGAAAAATCCACTTCAGCTGCACAGGCTTCCACAGAAGCTAAGCCCATCATTTTGAAGCATGTCTTGCCTGAATAACACAAACAAAGCATGTCCATTACAGCCAGTAAAGTGAATACTCTCAGAGTTATTTTCCTGGCTGCACTCAGGAGCTCTGCTCTGTGCTAATCCATGGAGCACGACCAGGAAATGTTCGGCAGAGCGCGAGGCCGCGTGGGCCAAGAACGTGCCAGGGAGCAGGCGGTCAATTGAGCAATTGGATGCCCTTGAGATTCACATTCCAGCACCTCGGAATGGCCGTGGTCCCACAGCCCTGCCAACAGCCGTGTCAGGACATGTGCCAGTGTACACACACACTTGCTTTGCAGGCTTCCGACGTGCTCTTACCTGAACAGGGCTGTGGGAAGATCTGAGATACCCAGATTTATGGCATATAAGTAAATACAATATTTGTATATGCTGCCTTTTCTGTCACAAAGCAAATGAGAAATGTGCTCCAGACACTTTTTGTCTGGATAAAAATGAATCCTGTTCTTAATAGATTCTTCATTTGAACTAACTGCATCCATTTGTCTTCTCTCCTTAGACTACCCATTTTTAACTATTTCCAATTTAGCATTGAAAATTAACTTTCAACAATATTTTTATCTAATTAAACACAGTGAAAATTTCTAAGTATATAAAAATTTTAAAACATTATTGTCCCATAAGATCCAATGCTTCTGTGGTATGTCCTGGCACTGCAGGACATTCTTAAAGCTTGCACTTTATGAAAGATAGGGTTTCTCTGTTAAAACACCCTGATGCGGTGTGGCAACATTGGGCCATATGAATTCATTGCAAGTTTAAAAAATAACATTTTATAAAAACTAAAGACCTTAACAAATATTTGGTATATGACAGTCACACAGGGTACATAACAAACAGTACAACATTGACCTTAAACATCAAGCAATTTACAAGAAGAATTAATTAAAGAAGTTTCTGTTTGAAATATAGGAAACTCTATGAGACAAGGGATTGTTTTTACTTAAATCATGCACTGAATGTAAAACTGTAACTTTTTATATAAAATGCCTTAAGTGGATTTTTCCTTTATTCTTTTTTTTTTCTTTTTGTAGTTATTGCAAAACAACATACAGGGTGGAAAGGTAAGGATTTTTATTTCATTACTTTTAGAAAGGGTTAGACTTCACGCATTTTAATAATATTATTTCAGATCCTTTTTTGCATATGCTTGAATTTTAAAGATCCTCTTGCTTCATCAAATTCAGAAAAATCATTAACTGTTTCAAGTCAAATGGATTTAAAGTAGGGTTATGAAGAACATATCATGTGCTCTCATCACACACCTCAAAAGGCAGCTACGTTTGGATCAGATTGTGGATACTCAACACCAAAACTGGTCACTCCCAGTCATCATTCCACCAGTGATAACCTATTGATCTCAAATAATAACCACTCATTAGTCAGCAGCTATTACAAAAAGTGTCATCCTAAGCAGGACAAATGAGAAAATTCCTTATAAAGAACTGCTGGACCAGCAGCAGGAAAGACACCAGGGCTTCTCCTCTGCTTGATCCACTCCAGCCATGTACGTCTCATCTCTGCCTGAGGACTGGGCATCCTGTGACTTACTAGGGCTTGGAGGGTGTCCCCAAGGTCCCTCCATTGCTAGAGAGAGTATATTAAAAATGGCTTCCATTTTTTTCAATTTTACTCTGTGTCAGAAAAAAAATTGTCATGAAACAATATTAAGATCTTTAATAAAAAAATAAAACCCCAAAATTAGCATGTTATGCTAATGCTTCTTCCACAGTCATCTTTCTCTATATACACATACAAAATTAGCCAGTTGTAACATGGATATAGAAACACTGTTTTAAGTGATGATACAATAAAAAACATTAATCTTGGGAGATATTGTATGTAGGCAAAGCATAATATCAAGGCATTCACAAAAAAACTCACTCTGCATGTCACAGAAATAAGAAAATTAAAGAGATTTCAAATCCAGTATCACAACTACAAGTATTCTTGGTCATCCATTTCCATCTTCCTAGCTACAGGATAGAAATGAAAGCAAAAATGTAACTCATTTTATTTAAGGCCCATTTGTTTGGATGTAACAACAAGATTTAGAAAATGTAGTAAAAGGAAAGTTTCTAACTTCAGCTGCTAGAATCACTAACACACCCCCACAATCTTAGACTAAAGAGAGGGAGATAACTTTGTTTGCTTTGGACACTTTTTTCCCTATTATTAAGAAATACTTGAGAGGAGAATTCTACATGCAAAAGGAAGATTTTAAGCACAACGTGTAATTTCATCTTCTGCTTATACCTCTCTTGATACTGAAAAAGATAAATGCAAAAATAGCCTTTTGATCCTATTTCCTTCTCACATGAAAGAATGAATTTGTTACTGTTTTCACTGTTAAGGCTGAGGAGGACACACAGCTAGTCTAACCAAACACTCATCAGTTGTACTGATGCCAACCAACTCTTCAACATGAAGCCATGTTTTACTTAGTACTTTTTGGTTAGACCTACTATTTCATATTGCCTGGACTTCCCAACATCAGAAGATCCCACTAATAATTTGTTAATCTCCAAGCATCTGTTATAAGTTTTTCTAGTCCAAAACCAAAAATATCCTCTTACTTTGCTTAATAACACTAAACACAAACAACAGAATGACCTAAACACCAAATTGTACTTACATTTGTTATATTTGTTCTAGGGACTATTGACCAGAATATTGCTCCCAGCTATCATAGATTAAAGATCATGTTCACACATTCATACTAAGGAACACTACATGAAAAGGAGAGTAAGTAAAGCAAAAATAATTTTAAAAACCCCCCAAATCCTAGGAGTGTCTCCAAAACCACTATCTGTAAACACAAGATAAAGCAAATGCATCAGATTTACCACTGGCAAACTAGAACAATGTATTTAAACTCAGGTTTTGAAGAGCTGCATTTTTTTTAGCCTGTCATATTGGAAACATCTGATTTCATACTTTAAATTGAAAATATTTGTGTATCTGTTAGCTTTGGACAAGACAAAGGCAATTTGGATGAAATCAACTTAATCATATAATACACTGTTTCAAAAGTCATCATTAATGACTTTTATTATCAGTCTTCACTTAAAAGCAAAATACTAAAGCATTTGCCAATGAAACCAAATCCTGATTTTTATTACCAGTGAAGGTAAGTATCTCATTATCTTGTTTCAAGGGTTAACCAGTATTTTAGCATTGATTTAACATATGAATGATTTTAAAATTTAGAGTTATTTCCTCAGCTAAGTGAAATCGCCACAGCAGTAAAATGGAAAAATCTGAAAGAACACTACTGTTTAAAGTATTTTAAAAATGGACAGGTTCTCAAATGTTCAACCTCTGCTGCAAAGGTAGATGTTTCTAAAAGGTCGAGTGAAAACTATTTAAAGTTAAATCTCTTCCTCTATAAGTGGTCAAAAAGTGTATGTTAATATAATCTTCATTACTTTAATCTGACAAATTAAAAAGAGGTAGTGGCAGAAATAATGCAAACTACTTCAAAATGATGGACTTATCCTTGTCATGATAAATGGGATATAAAGAGTCTGAAAAAGATGCTTATGTGAAATACAGTGCACTCATTCATCTGTAAGGCTAGTTATGAAATGCTGATTGGTAACAAGAAGTGACAAAATGGAAAATCAATTCCTTCAGCTGTGTGATATATACTGAACCTGGAAAAAAGGTGCAAACTAGCTAATCTCATTTTCCTTAAACGAAAAAAAGGAGCAATTTAATGGATAAACATTAGATTTGTAGATCTATTAGATTTAATAGGTTAAATTAATAATTAAAGTTAAAGAATTGCCATCAAGCAGCACTTTTCTGATGTGTTCGTAAGGTAGGAATTGTCATAACCAGATGATTTTACCATTCTCAATCCAAAAGAACAAAATAAGACAATTTTTTTCCTATTCATTGCAGATTAATTACTACCCAGCAGAAATAACCTATACCTTGAACACCAAACTGCTATGTTTCTCAATACAGAACAAAAGATCTGCAAATGCCAGCAAGCCTACATTGCTTATGCCTACTTTATTCTTATTCTTTTTTTATTCAAGGTCATCCCAGCAGGAAATGAAAAACAGCCATCAGCATAGTAAAAACATTCAAACAGAGCAGAGCATGAAAATCGCACAAAAGAGGTTATATAATCAAGTCAGTGGAGTAACTGGATGATGTCAATGGCACTTTAATGCTGCTTTAACTACTGCTCTGTAAAAAAATGCGTCACTTTGTTGAACAAACAAAGACACAGTCACCACTTAAAAAAAAAAAAAAACAAATCCTACTTGCAGCTATAGCACTACTTACAGTAATTATCAGTTAGCAGTGTAACATTTGTTAGAATACTAGAGGAACCAAGATTTTTTTTTTCCCTCCTTTTCAGATTCAGCCCTAGAGCTTATTTTACAAACAAAATTATATCATTCTTCTTTTTCTTGGCAATTCATTTTCTGCATTAATCTTCCCCAGTCTAATTATTACAGACAATATGTAATTTTCTCTAATTTATATTGAAATATTTTTATTATCTGTACATTAACATGCAGCACATAAAAAAAGCCACTGCATTTTGAGATAGGAAATTAAAACATTATTTTTACATGGTGAGGGGGGTGTCATAGTTAATAATACTTAGTATACTGTAATTTCAGTAACAAATTAAACAGTAGGACCACAAAAATTTTGAAATCTGTAGAACAGGATGCAGAACATTTGATTGAACAAGTATTCACCTTAATCATAAACCCACGCTTCAGAAAATATAAATAATGAAGTCTAGATGATACATCAATTATCTAATTAAAATAATATCTGATTTGCACAAATAAGAATTGTAAGAATTTTTGACAGGAACTTTGAGTTCACATGTCTTAAAAACCCTATTTTATCAGCTACAGCTTTGGTGAATGCAGAGCTTATGATATATCCTTCTCCAAGAGCTAAGGATTTGTTTTAACTAACAATTATTTTGCCATTACAGTTGAAAGGAAAACATTTAAATGTTAATTCAATGAAATGCAATACAGTATTGTCTTACTAAGTCTTTAGATCCCTGTGCTGCCTCTGTTGCCAATATTTCTAACCAGCCATTAAAAGTGCCATTAGAAGGGCTCAAGTGGGATTTGCTGGTCCAAAATTTTAGGTCTGTAGGCTTAATTGTCAAAAATTATACATGGAAATTTTACCCTGGTGTGATTGTGGCTCTTTGTCTCATCCACATTCAGAGTCCTCCAAAATTCATCCACTATAGAAATTATTCTGAAATTAGAAATTTTATCTAATTCTCATGCTATCTTAAAAAAATACAAAACACCAAAACAAAACCAAACCCACACAACCAAACCCCCCTCCTTTTAACAGCATGGATAGAATTCAAAGAGATGCAATTGCTGTTTCTGCAGTCTGAGAAATTACAAGAAAAGGCAAAATCTGTCTTTATTTCTCTCAGGGGGATCTATTGCTAAAACCAAACAATGAAAAGGCTGTTGACAGCAGAGCCATATGTTTCATTGCTGATTATTTTTCACAGAAATGACCTTGGGAAAGGGCTGATTTTTTGTCCTGTGTTTGTGCTATGCCCAATAAAACAGAGTACAACAATTGTGTCTGCATGCTGTACTAACACAAATCTGAGATAGTAAAGGTCTTGGATCAAAATAATGGCTTGCACAGTCTATGTAAAGAGCCATGATACATTGAAATATTTTAGAGGACTTATGACAGTTGGAGATGCAACCTTTTCTGGGTTTCCTTTTTAATATTTAAGAATATGCAGTTTCAACTGGACTTGTGAATAAAAAACTAAGTTTCTCCTCTACAGGAGGCTAAAGAAGACACCAAAATAGGAAGCTGACTAGTTTATAGCTTAGCATGAACCACTGAAAGAAATGCACTAGTTTTGTTTGCTTTTGAAGTTAGCAGTCCTGTGAATTACTACTGTGAAAAGCCCACAGAAATTCTGCTGCTACACTACAGTCATAAATTATTCTTATTTTCCTCCCATGTACCATTCTGAAAAAAAAATACTGTTTCTGCACTTCTCTGTCTCACAGGGATGCTTAATTCTAAACTCTATATCCATTAAATACTGATATTCTCAGAGGAACAAACTGAAAGCCAAAAAGAAACATCATCCCTGACCTCTCACACAAGTCGCACAATAGAGAAATTCCTGTTTTAAGGCAATTATTGCTGTCAGAGCTGAGCCATCCCTTTGAGAAATACATAAAATCGTGATTCAAGACCATTTATCAGCAAAACCTAATGACTTGCTAGCCATTCTAGTACTAAACTATATTCACTGTTAAAAATGGGATAGTCCCAATCTGCTTCCAAACTTGAGCATGTTTGTCTTCAGTTTCTGCTCAGCAGAAACAAACACCTTTAAGTGAGGAAGAGCAATGACCATTTTTCTGAAAAAAATCCAAACACTGAAGTTTATGCAATTTGGTTTTTTTTGCAGCAGCAGCAGCAGTTCTTGAAAAATTTAAAAATAAATCATAAAACTTCAAATAGGGATGGGTAGGAAAAAATACAACTCTGGATTTGTCCTGTAGCAGATTAGTTCTTTCTGTCTTTACTGCCAGGAAAATGGATGCAAATAGTGTGCATATTCATAATTGAAAACCAACACAGAATAATCACCTGTGTTTTACCAGAGTGCCTTAAGCTTCCTTCTAACTCTGACACATCAGCACCTCTCCCACAGGAGTACCCAGCTGGGTACCTGTTATACTGGGTGAGGATCAGTGCAGGGTTGAGCTCTCAGCAACAAAGACCCTACATCTGAAAACAGGGGTGAGAGTGAGGGCTGTGAATGAATGAACAAACTGGACAGGTAAACTAATAAGCCAGTATATAAGTGTGGTTTCCCCTTCACTGCAGTTTTAGGGACTTCATTCCTCAGGGCAGGCAGCCTCATTGATGCAGTGCATGTGAGCTTGTATTATATTTATTATGCCAATAAATAAAATCCAGCATCAAAAATCCCAATGACCTTACTAAACAATGTCCACTTTGTCTTTTCAATTCAAAAAGAAGTTCTGCAACACAGGATCAACATCAAGCCAAAGGATGTGGAAAATTGAAGGAATTACTGCATCTAAAAATAACATCTAAATTTGACTCAAAAGCTTTTATTCATTGTAAATCTATGCGTCACTCTTCCCCCTACATTAGGCAGATTTTGTTGGAATATATTTCCAACTGTTTTGTACTTCCCACTTGTTTCCAATAGTGATAGGCATATTACAGGTGTTAGAACTTACATGAATAGTTGTTCTTGTAGAATGCTGAGAACATTTTACTATTAAAATGGAAACACTGTTGGCACGCATAAAGAGTAACGACAAAAATTCAGGTACTCTATCACTTGGCTGCAGACTGGATTCCTGGTTTCAGACAAAGCAACAGCTCTTCCTTCCACTTCATGGAAAATGCCAGGTCACCTCAATGAAAAAGCTGCAACTCTTGGAAAGGAATTTTCTGCTTCCTGAGGTTAACAACAGACTGCAAGAGGAGATAAGTTAGCTGCTTTCTGACTCTGCCTCCAGCCCCTCCTGCTACTGGCAAAGAACAGGGTTCTTAGGACTGCTCTGATATTTATCTCCCCATTCCTCAGGAGTGCAGACAGCCTCTAGGCAGGCAACTGGGTGTTCCTGTCCCTTGGGAGAAGTTGTTTTCTCCCTGTGAAGAGTAATGCAAGTGGCTACTAGAAGACATTCAACCTTAAAGTGCCCAACCTAATGACATTCAGAGAAGGGAATGTCTGGGAACAGATTATTGCTTCCCTTTTCCTCTTATGTCCATCCTCACACAGATATCAAAATTATAAACAAAAAGCAGTTTTGGAGCTACTACTCATTAGGGAACAAGTTACCTTACAGAATGCACAAGTTACCTTACAGAATGCATCAAGACAATAATAAAAGAATTATAATAAACATTATGCTTTACACATTTTTATTATATTCCATAGTTTGACTCAAATAATACTCATCATCTCTTACCTCACATTGCAAAAGTAGAACTGAATTAAGTAATGCTAGCCTACAACTTTTTTCCCAGCACATTTCTTTTCTTTTTTCTCTACATAAGTTAAATTGACTGGCCACCTTAAAAAACAGCCTGGAAAACTGCATTGCTGAAAATTATAGATATATCTGAAAGTAGAGAGTTTTCAGAATTTCCAAGTAAATCTTACTAGTCTTGTGTGTTTGTCAGCATTTTAAAGTTTCAGTGGCCTCAGGAGATCACATCTATTTTGCATTGACACACACTGTCTTCCTAGCAATTCTAATATTGGCAGCATTAAGCCAACAATCAATTAGAAAGCACTCTTCTGAATCTCCCTGTAATTAGTCCATCCTATTGACACAATATTGAAGATACCAGAAAAAAGTATGAAACATCTGTAGACAGAAAAATGTTTTTACACACTTCCATATTGTTCATAATGCAAAAAAGGTAATTTCTGAATAAAATCAAAGACAATTCTATCCTTCAGTCTTCACAGTGTAACGCCATTTTTAAAGATATAATTCAATCTGATTTTTTCTATTTTGAACACGTTTCAACTTACATTCTTGCTTTTATTACCCCATACAAGCTAGCTATACTGAGGCCATATAAATACCATTTGGGCCACATGGAGAGCCCTGCTGCCCAGTAACACATAAGAGCAAATGGGGATTCTCAAGGGGTCTTTCTTCAGCTCAAACAGAAAAATTCACGCTTTTGACCTAGCGTGTATGTAAAAAAAAGTTCAAACATTTGATTACTCTTGCCAAAGTAGAATGAAAATATCAAAATTATCTCTAAAATATTAAATTAAACCTGCCTTTAAAAAATATCCGATGGTTTAAAATATCCACATAGTAAATACTAGCATAACAACTCAGTAGAGGTGGCAATAATTAAAAATTCACTTGTGAAAGTTAAAATTGCAGACATTTCTGAGGTAGAACATTTGCTCTGGCAGGTGGGTGCAGTAGTCTAGGGAAGCACAGAGCAGGCGCTGGCGGCACTCGCATCCCTGGCAAGCCTGGCAAGGAGGGAAAGTGTAAAGGGGTTTTTTCTCAAGAAGGGGCACTTACAGTTCTCTGTTTGCCCAAACCTGGCCCTTCAAGCTGTATCACAGACAGCTTATTTTAGAGTTTTCTCTGAGGGCAGGTCCTGTTTGGTGAGGCCCCAGGGGCAGGTCAGCAGGTTTGCTCAGGAAGCAGCTCCTCCTCGTGCCCCCTGTCAGGCCACCCTCTCGCAGACATCACAGGCCACCAAACCAGGGAAATGATTCTGAGTGAAACCAAATGTTCTTCCCTTGCTTATTTCTCACCTAACTCTGAGAACTGATGAAGACCACAGGCAGGAGTGAGCAACTACTGCTGGCCAAAAGAAAGCCAAGAACACCACACAGGGTGTTTCTTAGTTTCTGTTTGTTTGGTTTTGGGTTTTTTACTGCAAAAAAATCTCTGTTTTGTAAATTAAAAAAGAGAGTTGGAAGAAAACAAGCAAGTATATACTAGCATTAATATACTAAATAGATCAGTGAATACATTAGACTTACTATTTTCTTTTAATATGCAATCTAAACAGTTAAAAAAAAAGACTACTACCTGCAGCCAAACATTTTTTTAAAAAATCTTAGTTTCAATAAGCAGATATACCTACCAATAAATTTCCAGCTTTGAATAAAAGATTCTTACAATGTTTCTACTACTGAAAAGCACACATCTACATGACTTGAAAATGTATAAATTAGCAGTATTCCACTTGACTAAGACCACTGCTATGTCATATATTTGGCTTAAAAGCCTGTGAAAAAATTCTTTCTCAGAAATATCAATCACCAAAGTTTAAGTTCAACTGCAAAAGAATCCTCTGGACCCACAGTTAGACTATCATTGCTCTAAGAGTGGTCAGAAGTACAAATATACCCTCTGATCCAAAGGCATACAAACACCAATTTATGGCTGGGATTTCCACAAATACTTAAGACACTTCAGGAACTGAAGAGGCTGAAGATTGCAAGCCACAAACCCAGCACTCAGCACTTAAGGGAAAAACTTTCTACTGGTAAAGTCTCCTCAGGTGTCAGATGTTGTGCTACTGCAGTAGTCCTGTGAGTGAAATCTCTCCTGAGAGATTATATTCGTGCTCTGGTCTCTGGAGGGAAAAGTCCTTCCCATGTCCAAACCATACAGCTAAAGATAAGCCTGAACTGAATGAACATTTTATTTCCTGCCCACTGAAGCTTCATCACTGTTCAGTTAAAACCAACAGATTTACATAATGGAAGAGACACCAATCAAGAAGAAAACAAAACAACCCCCGAATTTTAAATCCCCAAAGGCATTCAACAAGAGATACAAATCCTGATGCTACCAGAAATTTTTTACATGTGGGTCCAGATGTTAAAACAAATTTATTTTATGGGTCTACCATCATGTCGAACTATGTCCAAATTTCAAAGTCAAAAAAATTAAATAAGTTAATTCCACTTGAATCATAACCTTTTAAAAGCAATCTTTTGTTTACACTGTCCAGAAGATTGATTCCTGAAAAAATGAAATATTCTTTCAGAGGAATACAGAGATTTTTAAAGAAGTCAGCCTGCCAGTAAGTGTATAAAAGTTATTTAATGAACCAAACAGGATACAAATTGTGTCACAGACAGGATACAAATTCTGTCACAGACAGGGTCTGACATGCAAGACAGGTACTTGTTCTACTCTAGCATTATTACAAAACAATTCCTTGTGGATATTCAGAGGAAAAAAAAAGGAAATTAAAGGTAATGAAAAACTCTAATCTAAGGAATCTGGGTTGCACAGATATTAGTGTGTTCTATGTACAGTGGGAATTCAAAATTTTACCAACATTGAAAAGACAAAACTAGTTTGAATTCAACTTGATATTGTTAAATGGTGAGTGCAGAACCGCAGCTAGTTCTTATTTCTTTCTCTGATGAATAAGGGATTATAAACATGTACCATGGAGTTATAAAACTGCCCTACATAATATACCTGCATGTCGGGGCTGCACACAAGCCACCTGCCTACCTGTCATATCTAAGTGTTGTTCACATTGTAACTTCATCAAAACCAGAAAATTTCCCCTGTACTACCTGAGGTGTTTGGCAATCCCACAAATGTCTTCAAAAGACAAGTCTGTCTTACACCTATCGATGGATATATGTCTTTTATACAGATATGACCAGTATAAAGGTTGAAACTGAAGGCTGGTTTGTTTTGTTGGTTTTTTAAAATAAATCTTGCTTCAGCCAATTAATTACTGTTCAGTTGGAAATCTCTAATGAATCCAAGACTCTTTTTGCATTTTTTTCTCTTTTCAAATCTTATATTCAATTATTCCCATGCAAGATGTATCCAAAATGTTTAAGTAAAATAGAGGACATCAAAAAGAAAATATCTACTCCAGAAAGTACACAAAGCTGACATAGTATAAAACATCCAAGAAAATACTCATATCACAATGGAGGATTAGTTTTCAAAACTGTTGTTTAGTGAATCAAGAAAAATGTTTCAACATATATCAACATTTTAGAACTTTTACGTGATTTAGATTATCGATAGAGAACTCAGAAAAAAAAATAATATCCTGAGTTTTAAAAATCGGTTTAAATAAATTATAAACGTTACCACACTCAGAAAGGCATTTACAGATCTTTAATAATTGTCTGGTAGCCATTATTTACAAAGCTGACAACTAAGTCTCCAATCTACAAATTAACATGCTTTAGCTATACAAAAAAGTCTAACTAGGAAACATTTTGATTTACCCCCTACCTAGGTGCTATTGCATTTACTTAAGCTTTTCTCAGGGCAATAAAATTAAATCAGGAAGTTAATGCCTTGAATCTGGCCAGAGAAAGCCACTAACTCACAAAACCAAATTGCTTCACTGCTCTTACAGCTCTGTCATAGCTCTGCAGTTCTCCTTGCCTGATATAAGTCTCTCCTTTTACTGGCACTTTAATTCAATTACCTAGGCTCTTTTTATTAACCTTACCAAAGTCAAAGATCTGAATTTTTTTCTTTCAGTTTATATCCATAATAAATAAATACTACCACCTCTCAAATTTCTTGGAGAGCTTATCAAAATGCCATGAAACCCAAGCTTCTTTCTTGAACCCAAATTAGCTACTATCCCAAAGAGGGACAAAATATCCCTTAAAAATAAAGCCTGAACTTTATTTGACAGGCCATGTACTTTTTAATATACATATGTCACACCATCATACTGCTGTGCTAGCTTTTCACTTTAACCTAGCAGACAATGTAATGTGGCATTTATTTGTATCTGAGTTTTGAATGACCCACTAGAGTTATCTGTGTGCCAGAACACACATTGCCCCTCATATTTTTCAAAATATTTCGGAAAATTTGGGAAAAAATAGTTCTCTCTTCTCACCATTAAAACATGACAAGACATTAATTTAAAAATTTGAATATTGGTGACTGATTTAATTTGATTATCATGAAAATCTCTCATTAAATAGAAGCCACCACGAGACACCAAATAGTGGAATTTTATATCAAAGTGGACAAACAGAATCTTGTAAAACTGAAATATTTGCTTCTGTAGAGCATGATGGATCTTGGACAGAGGCCATAAGCCTCTAAATTTAACTGTTTTGAGAAGTCTGCACTGAATTTCATGCTGCCCCAAGTCACAACGCTCACACTGCCTAGAGATAAGTCAAGCACACAAGGACTCATTTATTCTTTATTTTTTCTGCAACAAAGGAAACCAAAATGGCTAATAAAATGCTATTAAATCCAGTCTGGCTAACACAGTGCAAAGACCTTGACATTTAGCAGTCATCATCCTGCTTACCAAAAACAGTCATTAGTTAAGGTAATGCTGTGTAGGAAGTAATATTTTTCCTTTTTCAGACCAGCCAGGCAATGAGAAGTCTGTTGTGATAAGTGATTTAAGGGGAAAGAATGCTGAAAGAAAATGTTTCCGAAAGATACAGGGAGTGGCAACTGGAAAGAGAATAAAAAAATCTGAAAGTTAGAGCAACAGATCACAACAAAAAAGGGAGTCACAGGCAGTAAAACTAATTTGGAGTTAAATACATTTGCTCATTGTTTTTCTTAGTAAAACTTAAAAACAACTTGGGAAAAAAACACTCTAAGAGAGAACACTACATCACACAAAACTTCACACATTTTATTCTACAAACTTTCACATGGTTTCTAGAAACCTTGCCAGCAACTGCACAAACTTTTCAATGTCCTAATCTTTGCTTATCTTTGTAAATACAGATTAAACAAAAAGACATGAAGACGAGAGATCACATTAATCTCTCCTTCATGTGTCTTTCTCAAGATTTTGAGAGTCTTTGTTATTTGTAGTAAACATTCAATTTTCTGTTTAAAAGAATCACTTGACTCTCATTAGCAGCAGTAATAATGCCATACCAAAAAGAAATCAAATTTGGCAGCCTGAAAAGCAAAGGAAGGAAAAGGAAATATTTGAGTCATTCCATTCCAGCTCAGTCAGCTCTCATTACACCATCTCTATGGATTGTCTTGAAGCCCTGCCCACATTTGCAATAAGAAAGCCTTTAAAGTTATTTTTGTTTTGGTTTGGGTTTTTTTTTTTTAATTTACTCCAAATGGAAAAAATGATAAAGACAACTTAGCTCAGTTGTTTCCCTATATCTATTTATCTATATATATATATATGCACACATTATGTACAGCATGTGTATATATAAATATACAGACACACACATACACATAAGTATTTAAAATACTAACTTATTTTTATACATAAACTTCACCAGAAAGATAAGCAACTATAAATGTTTAGATTGTGCACTATAGATTTTAAATGTCACCTTTATAAATGGATCTTTTCTGTAAGTGAAGTCTTATCCCATAAGGATGTAAACACTTTGGCTTGCTGGAAAGAGACTCTGCAAATGTCCATGTCCAGGAAAAATCAGAAGCTTGTGGATTAGTCATGTATACAAAGCTATGAGTAAGTTGTGCAAGATGAGACCCAGAGTGTACAAAATATTTGATCACAAAATACTGTAAACAAACTACGCTAAGCTTTGAAAGTCTCAGAAATTTGAATCCAAAAATAAAGAATTGAAAAAAATACCATATTAAATACCATATTTAATCCATTAAGATGGATTAAAATTTAGTTGGTTTTTCAGTTGTTCAAAATACAATTGGAGTCTCAAACATTAATCTAGCAATTTCATTTTACTCATTGCAAACAGTAAAATATTCCTGTAAAGGCTATTTTGTAATTTTAAAAAAATGAAATAATATGCAATTTTAAACATAATGCACTGTTTTTCTTCTTCTTTTGTTATTTCCTGAATAGCTGTCTGCTATTTTTTCATGTCATAATAGCAATATTGATTTCTTCCATTATATTATGTTGGTTTCTTTCCGCAGTTTCCTTCTATCTTCATGCCAAGCTCTGTTCTTTACTGGCTGTATTTCCTAGTTTTCTTTTCTGCTAGACTTTCATCCTTTCAATTTAAACTTAGCTTACTTGCAAGGCAGTCCATAAGCACATGCAGCAAGCCTAACATTTATTTAACACCTAAATGACAAAGTTTTCTGCAGGCTAATGACATCCCCATGTCATATCTTAATGAGCACTGACCTCACCTGGGAGAGAAATCAGTAGCAGACACTCAGAAAATGGATGAGGTTAGAATATTCATTAATCATATTTTTCTCTGAGGCATGTGTTTACCACAGTTTTAGGTGAGAGACTCCTCTCCCTGTGTTTCCATCCATCCTTCTGATGATGTAAGGATAGGCATCTCCCTGTTATTTTTCCACCAGCTGCCTTTGGGAATTAGGAGAGAAAATATGTTTACTCATGTCCAAGCATCCATTTCCTACTTTTTCCAATAAGTAATCCCAAGTTTGTCTCTGCTAAACAAAAATTTCTTATTCACTGTCCCTCACGCCCCTAAATTCCCCAAAGCAGTGCTGAAAATTTGTTTAATTCATCATTTTTTAATTACGCTTTTGGGAAAACTGAGTAACAGCAGATACATTGAAGCTCTCTGTTAAAACAGAATCAGAAAGACAGAAAAATATTTAAAACTGAGATTTTTGAACTGGAGATGTAGACAACAACACCAAGCAATCCACTGATCTGTATAATCCTTATAGCTTTCTAAAACATTGCAGTAGAACAAACAAAAAATCTTGTGCTGACAACAGTCCAAACTCCCAAAGCTTTGGGAATTAGAAGACAATCTTTTGAAACAGCTATAAAGCAAATATTCCACACTGTCCGGATGAGCATATGAAGAGACGTTTGCAGTAAATAGAGAATTTTTGCAGTTGGGAAAGGTCACCAGTACAGTTTCACAGAGACCTGTGCTGAGTTCTGCATTGTTCTGTTTATTCCTAAATGGAAGAGTGAAAGAACCACAGAAAGAACAAAGTTTTGCTTATGATATTCATCTCTTTTATCAAAGACTGACTAGGAAGAACAGTAAATAGACCTGTTCAACAGTCCATGAATGGCTATTAAAATGCAGAACTAATGCATGTATTAATAATGTACATGGAGAAATAATAAAATAAGTAAGTTTTATTGTAATAAAATAATGTACATGGAGAAAACCAAATTTTACAAATAAAATGGCAGGCCTAGAAGTGATCATTACTACTTACAGATAAGATTTTCAGCTACCCTTGATTAGTCCATGAAACCTCATACCAGATTTGTCCATACAAATATTGGGCAGTTACAATTCCCTCACCTCCAAATACAGCAGAGTGGGGAAGCAACAGTCCAGATGATGAGAGACTAATACTAACCTTTCACTGAGAAGACTCCAAGTTTAAAAAGAAAGGAATGGAGAAGTGCAGGATCAAAGACCACAAAATCATGGCTGACGTTGGAATAATACAGAGGGATCAAGTACTCACTGTCTCTTCTAATAGAAGAAATGAGGAACACTAAGTGAAGCTAACAACTTTCAGGCTTCAAACAGAGGAGAGCAATTTCCACCATGTAGTTTGTGCAGTACTCCTTGTCGCTGAAAGTTATAATGTAACTTAACAGCTAAATTAGTTGAAAAAAGAGGCTAAACAATTTGTGGAGGAGAGATCCATCAAGATCTACATAAAATATGGAAGTATCTTTAGTCCCAAAAAATCCATATCTGCAAATTATTATAGGTATAAACAACTATACGCTATTCTATACTGATTACTTGTTCATAAGCTGTGCTTTCCATCACCCTAAAAAAATAGATATCAGGTCAAATGGCCTTTGGGTTTACTTATTAAAGGTATCTTTCTGTAAATAAACACATAGTCATCATTTTAACATTCAAATGTTAAGTATTTACTGCTCATAAAGACGTCTTAGTAAAACAAGATGAAAAACAGCATTTATTCACTGTAATATATGACAATGTATCCTTCTGATGACAGTGTGGTCAGTGTACAGTAAGTTAGTTGCATTAAATGATGGATATGATTTTGTTCCATATGTTTTCCCATTCTTCAGCAAAGAATTTGATGAGGTCTGACATACTGCTGAGATGACAAAAGTATCTTCCCACCAGTGAATCCAGTGACTTGAAGTGAAGACTCCTTTGGGCCTTCGGTTGCAGCCCTCAGCAGCTTTGCCTCTCATCTCCCAGTAAATGTCAAACACTATCAGTGCTGTGCCCTTCTGCCCCCTGCTAACGACCAAACACATTCTGCAAGCTCTGCAAATGTCTCCTTAACACACTCATGCCTTGGTCCTGCCTCATTCCATCAGCAGTACAACCAGACTGCCTGGGAACCTGGGAATGGCTTTAGCAGGCTTTACATCCTACACACCCTCCACAGCTGCTTTGCTGGGGAGGATTGGTATCTTTTGCAGTATCCACTTGATTTGTTGGGACTCAGGATGGGGCTTAATAGAGAGAAAATACTCTCTTTTTTAGCAACAATTTATGTACTTTGAAAGGTAATTTTTTAAAATCGCTTATAACTCCTTTGACTACTTTTTGCAAGTAGTTTCTTTCTGTTGAAAATTCTCTGAAAACATTCCCATCTGAATAATATTTTAAACTTTGGTTTAGACAAATAAATATCAACATCTACATACAGAGATTCAATCTCCTTTTATTGTCAACAGAAGACTGGTTAACACACTTATGCTGGAAAAGACACAAATAAATTAATAAACTGCACAAACAGTAGCTAATTAATTCAGTTGTCTGACCAGGGTGCCTGCTGTTGATTTAGATGTCCTAGGCTGAGAGCAAGCAGCCATGGCACAGGCCCAATAGGGACCTAGTCTGAGGTTAGAAATTGTTTCAAAGAAAGGTGTCCCCTTTTGAGCAAGCTGAGTTCTGCTCCAGGAACTATGAACTGTAGTGGCTGAGTTGCTACTTATTAGAAGGCAAATTCACAAACCAAATACACATGTAAACTCCTGTGTATAGAGACATAAATGTAGGTGTTTTAATCTCAAATTGAATTCTTTACTTGTTCATAAAATTTCTATGAAGGCAGACAAATAAGATAATTTTTATTGAAATAATCTTGTGCTTTATTCCCCATTCTGTATCATTCAAGAAAACCATCACTGGCACCTACTGCAGTTTGCTGCCCAGCCAGGAGTGGCAATAGCTGTCTCAGTATTAAGTTATTGTCAAATCTTTCAAATAAATCTTCAGTATCTATACTTCTTTTCTTAACATTAAACATGTACAAATCCCTGAAAATTGAATAAAATCTTCTGGTGTGTTATCTCTTGACTAATTCCTACATGCAAATTGATGTTCACCCTCAAAGTGATCAAGTTTACTCACAGTCCACATTTGAGACTTCAATCCTTCACCCATCACAGTGATGAGGTGTGTTTATTTTATTTTGTCTTAATTTTAATCTACTGGAATTTTTCTAAAAGGGTTTCAAAGATCTAATCGAACACAAGGGCTTTGTATTTTTCAGATGAAAATGGGACGGTTGTTTGCTGGAGGAAAACGCATCATTTTAAATAGCAGATCTGCAAACAGCATACAGAAAGACTTCTGCTATGACAGCCCAAAGATTCCTCATTGACAGTCTCCATACATATCACCCATTTCATTTTGCTGAAGGCCTCTGCTAAGTGGTAATGTTAGCACAAATCAACAGTGAAATGTGAAATGTCATTACATATCCATTACCCCTACCTCTTTAGTGATTCACATATTCTCCAAATAAATGTGTGATTTATGTAATTTAGTGATGTGGGTTTTTTAACTGTATTAAGGCAGATACTCTTGGGAAGCCTCAATAATGGTTTTCATGGGCATTATGAACGTACATTAGATTCCACCAAAAGTTCTTATGGAGAGATGAAAAAAATGTAAGTACTTCTCACTCAGCTCTCTAGAAAGTCACCATGGAACTCAATGACTAATACTTACTTCCCCCTTTCCCTTTGACATCTACAGTACAAATCAGAAATTAAAACACATTGATAAATGAGTAAATAAAAAAGTACATATCCTAAACTATCCAATGCTGAGAGTATGTTAGAATCATGTAATGAAAGCAGTAACAAGCAACACAGACTGTTGCCTTCTATTTAATTTCAGAGCCTACCTTCAAAAGCTATTTAGCTGGAATGGTTGCAACTTAAGAAGTCCTATTAAGGTTTGATCACTTAAAATTATACTCTCATGTTGAAGAGGTGTTTTATTCATAGCAGACATGGAGGCAACTCTAATAATCACACAGAAAATACAGAATCACATATTTCAAAATGAAATCTTCTCAATAATTTGCATGTCTTTCTCAGAGTAAATCAAGTCCACTTTCTTTCATGACAACTATTTTTGTCAATTTTTACCTTTTCTGCTATTAACAGAACATTAGTTTCTTTTCTTGTTCAGTCTGTTAGACTCAAGTGCAGTGAATACAATTTTATTTGTACAGCTAGCAAGAAATAAGAGAGCAAGGAGGTGCTGCCAAGAAAAACTGTGAACAAATTTCAGTATTGGTCTGAGCATGTGTAGCTAGTCCTGTAGATAGGTTTGGATTTGGACTGTGTTTAGATACAAATAGTGACATACTGCATCAATATTCAAAGGTCTCCTGTCAAAATTATCAACACCACATAAAAGAATTTGCTCTAGAACACAGAAATCCCCTAAAAAGTGTAAGACAGAATACAATTATGGGAGGAGGAGACACCAAGAGGGGATACCCAGAATTTTACATTCCTTAAGTGTTTAGATGGTTTCATATAAATATGTTTCAGCAATTACTGTGAATATGAGCACTCTATATTTAGTCAGAGATGAAATGAAATTTCCATGATTGTATTTATGGCATTAAGTAGTTTTTCAAACCATTTTGTACATGGGTCTCCATTTTTAAGGGAAGTCAGCACGGGACTGCGATGTTGGCCCTAGTCCAGAAAAGAGCCCAGGTAACAATCTCATCTTGGGTGAAACCACATGCTTATGCAAGGTTCTATGAGCTCTTTCAAAGCTGGCAGTGTCCACCCTGCAGAAGCAATCTAAACCATGGATCCCAGCCTGCAGCAGGGAAGGGGAAGTGCCAGAAAGTGGAAGAAGCAAGAGAGAGTGAGAAAATGTACAGCCAGAAGCAGCACTGGCAAGGTCAGCAACTAGTAATGTTATGAACAGTTTTCAAAAGAGAGCCTGAGATTAGGAGTAGACATTTTTGATATGTGGAGGAAAACACTTGGCTGCACCACTGGTCTGGGCTCCATAATGTTTTAATCCATGTAACAAATTATATGTGAAGTAGAGCAAAGTCAACCCAGCTTCCAAAATGGGGCATTTTTCAGAATCAGTACTCAGCAAAATACTTATAAACAAGGAAAAACTTGAGGTGGTATGTTTTTACAAAATTACTTTGCACAGTCAATCTACATTGTAAGTAAGAAATAAAACAGATGAGAATGTGGAATTTATCAATGTCAGTAAAAATGGACTTAACCCATCAGCAATACACTTTGCAGGATTTCCTAAATTTTTGTTTTAAAGAGGAAGGTGATTGATTTAAATTAATTTATTATTTTTAATTATCTAACTCTCAACACCACTACTAAAGAAAATACATTTAATATACAGGCACCACTTGAAAGACAAACATCGAGAATCAAACCAGAGATTAAATAACTGGTTACTTTCATGCTTAAAAAAGAAACTGTTCTTGAGTGTAGAAAGCCCTCTGTGGGTGATGGGCAACCTCTGTGAAGTGTAACACTGCAGCGTAGAACTACAGTTCAATATCACAGGTAAGTAAAAAAAAGAGTGGTAATTCAGTGAATAACTCAGACATGTAATAGTTATTCTAAAAGTACATCCTACAGCTATAAGCAGGGAACTAATATAAAACAGGTAAGCTATTTATGTATGATTGGTACTTCAAACTACTGATTGGTACCTTCAGTAAATAAATTGCAACTGAGATTGTTCTTTGTCCCAAAGACTCATATTGCCCGACTATCTTCTGACCCAGCTCCTTTCCATTCTCAACCATTCAGCAGAACTGTAACAGAAGGAGTAACTGAGCATTTACAGATGTAATACTGTCTATTTTATTTATAATAGTTCCCCAGCCAGTTGTCCAGAAAGGACAATATCCATTACCAGATGACAAGTAAGGTCACCACTAGGTTTTGAAGAATGCTGATCATCCGCAGGCATATTTTGAAAACTACCAGTCTTTGTCAAGCTGAAAACATATTTTTAACTTCTTTTGCATTACTTCTGTAGCATGGTAGCTTGCGTTATACCAGAATGATAATTCAGATTTGGGACACTAGATAACTTGATATATTGTGGGGTTAGACGAGTATAATGCTTGCATTGTTCACACATTCTCCTCTGACTCACTGCAAGATTATAAATACCCTCCGTAAGAGGAGCTCCAGCCCTGCGAGGTTTAATCTAATACTTTCTGCTGTTGCAGGCCCTTCTACCTTTAAGACGAAACCAGGCCATTAAGACTTTAAGCCACACTCTAAGACTTTTTTTTTTTCATTTAAGATGATTCACAAAGCTAGCTTTACACGGTTTCCTGTAATCTCAAGGCAAAAGGTGTTCTGTAAATGTACTTTGTTTCAAATGCAAGAAACATTAACCACCCACTTCCTGTACTGTTCCCTAAAAGGTTTACAAGTACTGCAGGACTAATCCCATTCTGCCAAAAGCCTGCACTTCTTGCCAAAGAGGGACGCAGTTAATACTAAATGACTGTAGTCTTCACATTAAATAATACTTGGAAGCTGAAACACAGCAAGGCTTTATAGACCCCTTTTGAAAATATCTGACAAAGTCACAAGTTAATTTATGACAGGAGGCCCCGCAGAAAATTCCCAGGGCCAAGCTCTGCTCAGCTTCCACGGCTGCGTGTGTGTAAGGAAAGGGCAGGGCTGGTGCCAAGAGCTCTCCGAGCCCAAGTAACATATAAGCAGGTCAGTGGAACAAATCCGTTCCTCTTACTAAGCCACGAAACAAAATAGCGTGTGATGTTCATTTGGAACTTTGCCTTTATTGCAGGGAAATATGCCTGGAAAGGTAACTGTTTCAGTCAAATCAATGTGAACTAAACGTCAGTCACTGTCAATACTGGAATTTATACCAATGCAATCCCACCCAAAACAGTGACCAGAGCAAGGGCCGGGCACTTCAACTGATACATTTGTGCCTGAACTAAAAAAATGGTTATTAACTAATGTTCGCAAATCTCTGCAGGAATCTGAGCAGAGTAGTTTTCAGCAATTCCAGGGTTTGGCTCCCGGTTTGCTCGTACGTCCCCAAACGTCGAAAAATTGAGCAGAAAGTGCCACCTATGTCCTGCCGATCCCCCTACCGCCTGAATGTGCTTTGAAACAGGGTATTAAGGAAGTACTGAAATTCTTCTAGGGACGACTAAGCTGGGACAAAACGCCCGCAAGCTACCCAGAACATCCACCTCTACGAGTCCCGCAGAACCAGGGGCACCGCTCCGACCGCCCCGACCCCTCGCCGCCGGAGCCGGGCAGGAGCGCTCCGGGCACGGCCGGACAGCGGGGCCTGGGGCGGCGAGCGCAGCCCCGGAGCAGCGCAGGGACGCCCGGGCCCCTCGGGCAGAGACACCGCGGCGGGTCCAGCCCCCTCCCCCGACCGCAGACAAAGAGCCGAGGCTCCGCCGCCACCCACCCCAGCGCCTCTCACCCCAGGTATCCATCCCCTCCTCCGCCTTCTCCTCCGCCCTCCCTCCCTCCCTTCCTGCCTCCCTCCGCCCTCCTCCCTGCCCCGGGCCGCCGCGGCACCCCCGGAGAGTACTCACAGGATGGTGGTCTGGGGGGACACGGCGGGGACGCTCTCCAGCATCAGATGCATGCAGCGCACGGTGGTGCGGAAGCAGAGGCAGCGGCTGGGGCACCACACGCTCCCGCGCTGCGGCGGCGGCTGCGCGGCGGCGGGGGGGACGAGCCCCCCACTGCGGAGCAGCAGCAGCAGCAGCAGGCAGAGGCTGGG
>JANPWX010000016.1:4799505-5111260 GCA_024734555.1 Trochalopteron elliotii
CGGGGCTCCGCGCCGCCCTGCGCACGCACTGCGGGCAGAGCCGCGCCGGGCCCGGGCTGCACCCGGGGGTCCGCCCGCCGTGCCGGCTGCTGCTCTCCCGTGCTCGGAAGGGAGAGCGTGAAGGCACCCCCTGAGCGGGACGGCAGCTTGCACCTCGGGAGAGGAGAGAAGGAAGGCAAAATGAGGGGAGTGGAGAAGGGGAAAGAAAGGGTAAGGAGAGGAAAGGAGAACAGAAAGCAAACAGAAAAGATGAGGACAAACGGATCAGGGAAAGAGAAACCCTTATGGGAAGAAGCAAGTTCAACAAGCCAATTTCCATTTCTGCCCTGCTTTGAAAACCCACATACACAACCCTTGGACTGTCCTCTGTGAATGCTGCAACTTTGACTGCTGAGCCAGGACAGTCTATTGGATTTGCCCTGAATTACTTTCTGGTGGTGGTTTTGGGTAGGTAGGTGCACAGGCAAGGAAGTATAAGAGGACCCGCTAGAATGTCATGTAGAAGCATAATGGTTGCAGCCACAGCTCACATGATCTTAACACTCTCTCAAATCAAATCTTGCCTGAAAACAAAAAAGTAGATTGCCCTTGAGATTTCTAACATTGCCCTAAATACTTTGTCATTCTTACGTGATGTCAGTCAGTCCTAAGCAGATAAATACCTTATCTCCAACCCTTGCCTATCCCAGGTAAACACTGGCACATCATTTCTGTGACAATTACAGTGATCACAGCTAACCCATTATGTCAAACAACAACACATTCTCTTATAAATGATGGATGTCAGCACCCCCAGGTCCACCCCAGAAATAAGCCATGGCACTTCTGCAGCATTGCCTGAAACTTTTTCTTCAAGAAACAACGTAGAGGCCATTCTTGCCTAAAACTTCACTATAGTAATTCATGGAACACATTGCTCAAAAGAGGCTGTAGAATTTTCCTCACTGGACATCACTGTCTGGATGCAATCCTGTTCCATGTGCTCTAGAATGACCCTGCCTGAGCTGAGAGGTTGGACCAGCTTACTCATTGTGCTGCCTTCCAACCTCATCCCTTCTGTGATTCTGAATCTCTCTGTGCAAACCTCTGTTTAGCCCGTGAGTCTGGGAATTACTTTTGGACACTTTTTTTTTTTTTTTCTTTTTTTAACATCAAGTCAAATACCTCATCAAGAAAATCAGAGCCTGGAAATCTGCTGTGATGCTGGAAATCACTAATGGGCCCAGAACTAAAAAATACACTGAGATGACTCATTATTTTTGACTATGTTTTTCATGAGTCACTATGTCTCCTTTTCTAAAGCAACACAACTGTTTATATCTTTAAACAGTAGTTAGCTAACGGAAGTATGGAAGTTGAGTTTGTGTTCAGGGGTTGTGTCCTGAATCCTTTAAAAGATCCTTCACCACCCCAGCGGTTAACTGGGAGCCTGTGGGCTCAATCTGTTTCTGAGGATAAGGGAGGCTAATTGACATGCCATCAGTATTATTACTGAGTTTCTAGGGTGGTCAGAGACTCCTAGAAGACTCTTACCAGTTTGGTACACTTCTAAATTGGGTGCATTTCTAAATACTGTTGCAGGGCTGGGCTTAGTCTACTATTTCAACACACGAAGCTGCTCAGAAACTCGTATACATCCACATCAGCTGTTTTACAGCAGAGGATACCAGCCTGAAGTAGAAGAGAATTTACAGAATAAGCAGGTTAAAAAGTTCATCACCTCAATATCAATTCAGCAAGCAGCTGCTGTGTGTATCACCTCCTCTGCATTTGTAATCAGTGTTGGGATATAAGCATGTCTTAATCTGAAAATTAAATTTGTTTCCTGGTCCAGGAAAACCTCAGGCACTTTTGACCTACAAAGTGCAAATGTTGGCACAAGTAAGTTTTTATTGCAGAAATGCCACTCACATTAGAGCATCCTGGCAGCTGTAAATCTGTCATCCTGCAGTGCCTGTACTGAAAGCAGCAGAACATCTAAGGTTAGATAATTAAACACAGTAATACAGAGATAGCACCAAATTGGGATATTCATAGCATTTAGGGAAATATAATGACAGTTTATTTTGTGTAATTTTGGTGCTTTACAATGATTTCTTTTTCAGAAAAAAGTACATACTTAAGATTATGTTTTCTATAGGAAATTAAAATTGTCCTGAAAAGTTTTTAGCATTTGGGATCTTGATAGACTGTTGTCCTGTGCCTCAGAAGTGTCTGTGCTATTACACATGAAATTCTCATAGTGAGAATAAAAGTGCATCTCACTGTCCTTAAGCAATTTAGATGTAACATGTGCTATAGCATTCTTGCTATTTACTTTGCTACATGCAACTTCCAGGCTCTTGGTTAACATGTTATTGATGCCTCATAAGTCATTTAAGTTGGATTTTTTTTCATGTCCTGCAGAATCCAGAAGAATGAGGTGTTACATTTATGGTTGGACTCAGTGATCTTAAAGGTCTTTTCCAAAACAGTTCCATAATTGTATGATTTTAATATTCATTGCATGCTATTCTAAATTGGTGGCAGGGAAGTTTTCTGATAAATAAAACTTCCAAATGGTTTTGATATATGTTTCTATTCTTAGCCAATTTTTATAGAAGAATTTTTATAAAATGTGCAGGGTCATTTTTGTTGACCCTGCATATAAATATCCATGGGAAATTTGTCTTCTGTTTCCAATTTCTCTAGTTGAAGAACTGACCTAACAAAAAAAGAGAAAAAAAATGATGCTGGAAACCAGATATATTTCTTTCTGAATGCTAGCAGAAGTGATTACATTATAGTTAGATATAGTGTAAATCTCCATTTGCTTTTAAAAGTTTTCTATCCATCTGGCAAATTTTTGTCAAATACTGCCACTTGCTGGTTTTACTCCATATCAGTAATTTAGTTTTATAGATTTTGCTTTGTTGAGGTACTAAAAAAAACTTTCCAAAAAGATCAAATAGTTAATATTTTTTCTTTTGTTTTTCTAAAAATTCAGGTATAAAAAATATATACTCAAATCATCTTCAGTTTAGTCTATATCTCCATATTAACATTCTATCTTTGGATATAAAATCAGGCATTCTAGACATTTCAACATATCTTCAGATATTTGACAGTGAAAATGCTTTGCATTGTCTTTAGCAGACACTAGTTTATATCGTGACCTAGTTTATAAATTAGAACATTTTGGTCAATAATAACAGTAACAGTTAAGAGGACCAGATTGACAAAATCTCTAATGAAGCACTATAGAAACTTTTATTTAAAGTGTTTTCATGATAATATACCAGTATAGGGATCTAAAGATTAAATACATTTCTTGTTTATTTTTTAAAGGCAGAAACAAAACTCAAACTGGTTTTGAAAGCATATAATCTTACCTTTTATTTCTCTTATATAAGCAATGTGAATGTCATGGAGTAGCTGGGTGGCATGACAGCAAGTGTGCTAAATTATTAAAATTCATAAATGCTTGTTCATAAGCATTTCTCAACTATCCAGGGAAGCTTAGGCTATACTCAGATACATTGTTCTTGAAACACCTCATGCATCTTCATAGCCAGCTCTGTCAGAGGTGACGTAACTTCCCTGACCATGGGCATTTGAGGGCTTATGGTATCTGCTGGCACAGCAAAGAAGATTGAGGGTGTTGTCTCCACATACTCACAAATTCTTCTGCCTCTCATTTGGGATAGTAATGTTGATATCTTTAAAAGCTGCTATTCTCCTTTCCTGAATATAATATGAATTTCTGGAGGAAATATATATATTTCCTATTATATATATATAATATTATATATATATAATATGAATTCTGAAGGAATTATTCCTTCACTGGTTCCATTATAAAAGGTGTTCCCTCCAAGTTCAAACAAGAGTGTGCCTAGCTGTGGAATCTTATGGGTAACTTTATTTGCCTGGTGACTTGCAGACACCTGAACAAATGTTGTTAGTTTCTTTATAATAATAAATTCCTGTGACTAACAAGAAAAGGGAAAAGCTTGTCTTCCAAGTTATCTTTGAACCTTCACTTCAGACTGCCTGGTGCTAGTGAATGTGTTCAAGGAAAGATGCTTACTGTGTCTTAAATCAGCCAGTATAACTTACATTTGCCACATATTTCTGTTCTTTCAGTCAATGTATATTAATGTGTCCTCCCTTTCAAAGGGACAATTTGTTACCTGCAGGAAATGGACCTTGCCTACCCCTTATCTGATATTTAGGAAAATAAACCATAAGCTTGCTTTTTTACCAACTGTGCAATAAGGATCTATTAGACCTAATTCCTTTGGTTTGACCCCACACAACTCTCACAGGTAACACAGTAGCAGTAAAACACCTATCAACCTGCACTGGCTAATAAAGCCAGGCTTGAAAAGTAGATAGCACAGGAGGATAACCTGTTTTTATCCTTCTGGCTTTTTAAATTATATGCTAAGAAAAATACTGAATTAAAAAAAAATAATATTAAGCCCTGCTTTGGCAAGCCACTTAGAATGCAGAGCAACATGGCCAGTCAACATACAACGGAAGAGTTTGCCTGTGATGATAAAGGAAAATAAGAAAACTCCCCTGAAAGAGTTTCCCAAAGGAAAATGTACTTGAACCAATGAGCTCCTGGTTTCCCACAGAGTAATTTTCCTTAATATCAGCATAGAGGGAAATTGGGTGTTATTAGTTTAATCCCCTGACTATGCTGAGGAAATACCTCACCCAGAAGAGATTCCAAGCTATGATTTATTCTGCAGCTGTGCCTGGAGGCCTCAGAGAATCAGAGCCACCAGCCACATGTTTTACAATTATAAATAAAACCAAATGCCCTCTCTGAGGACAGATTAATGCTTTGGGACTGTGCTTCCCACCTGGGTACTAGGTTGATCCTGGGCACCTTGAGCCCAGGGGCCTGGCTCTTGGGGTGCTGGGACAATCTGAGCAGAGCTGGTCCCTGGGCAGAGTGAGCTGCTGTGGGGAAGGCCAGAGCCCCTGAGAGGGCAAGCAGACCTGCTTTTGAACAAACTGCCATTTCCAGCCTGGCTCCAGCCCATCCCCACAGACCTGCCCACACATCCCAGGGCTCTGCTGAACACTGGTTCCCCCTATGGCCCTGGCCCCAATCCCAGCCCACAGGTCAAAATCCTGATCCAGCCTTGGCTCATCCCAGCCCTCAGGGAGGTATTTGATGTACTGGGCTGGTTGCCCTGTTCCTGGCTGGCAGGAGGGACCAAATCCTAGGAAGGGTTCTGAAGGCAGTGGTGAACAAGTGCTGTTCAGCTCTCCAGAGCAGTGTTAATGTTTTCTGTTCTTAATTTTAAATGAATGAGCATCATCAGGAGAAACATAGGCAGCAGATTGAGGGAAGACGCTTTCTGCCACAGCTGGTGCACGTGAGGTCCTGCCTGGAAGGACACATCCTCTTCTGCCTTACCCGATCAAAGGACATGACAAAAAACTAGAAAGAGGAACACCAAGATGCCCAATGGCCTTGAGTACATGACCTGGTGAGCATAGACTGAAGGATATAGGCTTATTTCATCTGATGAAATCTGGTTAAGGTTGTGATCCAACAGCAACCTGTGACACTTGGAAGAGAAAGTACAAACATTGATAAAACAAAGCCATTTTTTTGCAGTGACAGAGGATATAATAGCAGTGATATAAGTGTAATGTTTGTAAATCGTGGTTTGAGAAATTTAGGTTACATATTGTGTAAAAATATTTTTTACTAGGATGGCAGTGTGGCACTGGCACCGGTTACATGGAAATGCTGGGAATTTCTAAGAGTTTTTCTAAGAGTTTCTCAAGATTTGATTAGACAAAGCCATGACTGCTATGAGAGATTGCAGGCAACAGCCCTTACCTCAGCAGGAGGCTGGCCAAGAGGTCTTCAGACATCCCCTCCAGGCATCATCTGTTTTTTTCATCACCTGACTTGCCCTTTGGCAATGACACCTCATTGTTAACAAAAGCTGGACCTGGGTGACCAGCTTGGGCAAGATGCTTCACAAGCTTAAAGGCTGAGTCATGACCAACTTCACCAACATGACACAATCTGGGACAGGAATGGTCTGTTCTAATCATCATGATCTTAGCTTCCAGTGAAATGCAACGGTTTTTCTGGGGCAAAATCAATTTACCACAGTTTGATTGGAGTAGTAGTTTAACAAAGGTCTTTGGAAAACCAGAAATAATGCAGTACTTAACAGGACATTCAAAAGAATATATATTTTTCTATATAGATGTTTGTGTCTAAAAATAATACACCAGAAAGATGTAGTTTCTCAAACTTTTGGGTCAAATGCCAAGGCACACCAAAAGGTAAGAGGGTGTGTTCAGCTAGGTTGTCTGAGGTTGAGGCTATCAACAGACCTCCTTTAATTCATCGATGCTTTCCAGGCTGATCAAAGCCAATATGACTGTTCAACTAGGGTGGCCCAGCCCAGTCCTGTTCTCTCCCTAAGGGCACTTTCAATGTCCTCTAATTGCTCCCTGGATTGACTAATTGCTGTTTGATCTTCCTCATTTAGTCACCTTTGATGTTCTGTTGTTTGTTACAGTCTCTGGTTAGAATTAAGTAATTTTAGTGAGTAAGACAGTCCTGTGAACGGGAATGCAGACAAATAAGTACTAAAAAGAGAACAAAACAAAACAATGTTCTTTGCCCAAGGGAGCCAACTCCAAGTTACAATGGCAGTGAAATCTGGGGTCTTGATGTGTAACTCAGGTATCATGACCAAAATACCATGTATGCAGCAGTGCTGTTTTCCTGTTGGCCCTTGAATTTATAATGATCTGCCAAGAGAGCAAAACAGTCATTCCAGATGCAAGACTTAGATAAGAGTAAGGAAAAGAGATCATGCTAAAGAAACAAATGGAGAAAAAAAAATCCACTACTAAAACCTGTAGTGATATGGACACCTCTTGCATGCAAATCAATGTAATGTACAATTCTCCTCAGTTTCACAGAGAGTAATCTTATTCACCAGGATCCTTGCTGTACATGCTCCACTGGCCTCCACTCATCTGTTTGTCCCATCTCATCCACAAAATGGACATTTGGCTGGTTTGGTTCCTTTCTCTCTTTTTGCATAGCTTGGGGAAAGCAAAATTTATTCCCATCCAGTTCTGACTGAAATGGCAATATCTTTAAAATATGAGTTAAGGCTCCATTATTTATCCTGATCATTTGAAAGTCAGGTGGAAGAATTTTAGAAAATTAGCACATTTTATACTTTTTTCTGCTGATTTTTCTGGTTTTGTTTTCTTTCATTGCCAATTCTCATTCTATTCTCACTCTCATTTTTCTAGAACAACAGCCAAAACAGGTCTTAGGTAGTAATGAGTGTGAAAGACACAAGGTTGTTGTTTGATTTTTAATTGCTTTTTTTTGTTGTTTTATCAAAAGAGCAAAATACTTGAAAGCCCCAGTGCAATTAAGAAGTGCTATTCTATGGAGAAACAGACCACAAGAGACCTTGTCCTCTCTAACAAGTATCTGTTAAGAAGCTGGCAGCTGGCAGGTATTTCAGTACAAAATACTAGCCTTTAAATGGAAAAAAAATTTCCCTGTATCATTTGTAAGACCAACATGAACAACATACTTATAATATTTATTTGTAACTTTTTTCAGAGGCACCAGAATTAAAAGGACACAGTCATTATTTTTCCATTTCAAACTTTATTTTTTCATCCTTCTTCTTCATGCTTTCCCTGCCCCTTCTCTTCAATGCACAAGGGCTTTAGGTCTTAGATTAAAAAATAAAACATTAGAAGGTGCTTGAGTGATTCCTAATTCTATGTCTATTTTTGAGTCATGGTGTTCAATTTATTTGACTCTTATAAATTTGTATTGTTGAAAAATACCAAGGTAGGTGAACTCTGTGGCACAGAAACACCACAGTTGCTCCTTTGTGAGAATGCAGGGGCCTGGAGCAGTTAGTGTTTGACAGACTTGGAGCAGACAGCTGGAATTACTTCTCAGAGAGGGTTTGGGGAGCCTCCTAGCACCAGGGGCATAAGCCAGGGCTTAGCCAATGACTCAGAAAGTTGTTGGTTAGCTTGGAAGCAAGGACATGCTTGCAAGGAGCCCATGAGAACACCTGAAAAATCTTTTTATTTCTCTTCTAGTTGTTTAAAAAAATACAACTCCTATTTTTGTTAAAAACCTGTCTTTTTCTGTGTTTAAAATAGTTTTGGTCTTCTTTTGGAAAAGAATTCATAAGCAGATTCTTTTCAAAGCCAGCTCAGGATCTTGCCACACCCACATTTTGCAGCCCAACTTATTAAAGTCATACTTTCTCTTGACTGCAATGAGATTTGGAGGAAGAACACTTGGAACATTTAAAACAGATAATTTAACAGGTGAGCATTATTATGAGTATATATACTGCTATATGTTCATCTATAGTATTACAGGTGGCATATATATGTTACTTTTTTATTTTACCTTCTATCTATGGGTTTGTTTGTCATGAGTGTTTGTGTATCAGATTCCTTAGGAAATAGTGGGTGAATTCAAATTGCAATTCAAAAAATCAAGGTTTATGTAGGATTTTCAAGGGGAAGCATGTGAGAACAATGACTGCCCAAGGTGTTAATCATCTCTGTTCAGACTGCTGCTGATCATGTGTGGACAAGATGCACCATGGAATGGTTTCCATGATCCCTATCTACAGATGATATCACCTCCTGTGCACTGCTAGCAGCCTTACCTGAGTCAGCACATCCAATGAGAGGTGCAACCTTTGCCATGAATATTGCTATCACTTCTTGCTTATTTACCCATCTACCCTGAAAGATTCACTTTTTATGCCAGTCAGTTCAAAATAGCTTATAGGTATACAGTCACAAAAATTATGACGATAAAAACTTAGCAGTTTTGCTGATACTGCAATATCTGGTTTTAGACATACCACGTTTTGCTCTTGGTTTTAAGTATTTTGCAACAGCTGTCCCAGAGTAATTGCAATTTCTTAAAAAGATCATTCCTTTCTTTCTCCTGGAATGAATTATTCTTCCAGACAGTATGTTCCAGCCTTTCCTCCTGGGATAGAAATTCAGTTTAAGTAATTTTCAGAAATTGTCCTCACGTGCATTCTGATAACCATAGATGTGCAAATGAGAAAGAGTGAAATAACTGGAAGGGATTTTTTCTTCTTTTGTAAAGAACTATATAACTAAGCAGGTGAGAATCAGAAATTGGCACCTGATAGAAAGAAGTTTTTCTTGAATAGGCTTGAATTGGTTAAATTTGCCGCTATTACTGTTGCCATGCCATTTTCCTGGGACGAGTAGCAAAAATAGTGAAGGTTACTATGAATCTTTCTTCTTGTAGTTTACTGAAAGTGTTAGTGAAAAAAAGACAAAATTATTTTTTGGTCCAAGAAGTACAGAGTAGAAAGGCTCTCTATCTTAGGAAACATAAAGTTTTGGGGTTTCAGCAGTTTTAATCAGAGATTAATTCTACATATGTATCTCGGAACATAGACACGAGAGGTAAATGTATCATGTCATGTGTAGACAGAAGAGCTGAAACATCTATCTTAGCAATAAAGGTCAGACATTACTCATATTTGAGCAAGACCTTGCTTCTGTCTAGGCCTGAACATGTTGGTGGAGATGTTAACAATGATCTGCTTAAATATGAATGTGGCTCACACATCTTGGGCATCCATCTGGGCAGAGTCTCAGGGCTCTGAGGCATGATTGAGGATTTTGTGAAGTGGCACACTTCACAGTTTAGGATTATATGTACATGTGTACATACTAGTCTTTCATGTTAATGTTACAAGAAAAAAATTAAATCTTCAATTTCATGCATGTAGAGAATAATCTCCTTAGGAAAAATGTCTCAAGCAAGGACAAGGTGGTCCATACAAAAAACTATTTCTGTCTGAAAATCTGTTTTCATTTCGTTAACATCTCCTGAAAGTGTAAATCCAGTAGTGACTTGCACACTTCCATTCTCTCATTATAGAAGCCATGGTCAGTGAAGAACTAAATAAAAGCAATTCCATATGTTATAAGGGTCAGTGAAGAGCTCATTCTTTATAAGCCACATTGTTTCCTAGCTGCATACTGCTCAGACACCATTGAATTTAACGTTTACTTATATTAATTGAAGTAACAAACCAATTTAAAAATAACCACAGCCATCTTGTAATCACCACAAAAAATGGAAAAACCATACTGCTTCTTGTATTGTTCCTATTATAAGTAATGGCTGGATATAAATTTATGCCTCACTTTCATAACAAATAACCACAGAAAAGGATCGAAACTAGAAGTGTTCTCTGAACCATAGTTTGAAGCAGTTAGTGCTACTGTCACCCCAGTGAAGTCTTTGCTGCATCTGCTGCTCTCCCTGAAGCTGCTGCAGGTATTGCTGCCTCTGGGACCACTCAGTGCCAGCATCCCCAGAGCTACTGGCAAGGGAATAGCAGGACAAGCATCACCAGAGGAGCCAGAAGCAAGGGAAATCCTCAAGTGAGGCTACAAGGTCTGACAAAGAAGACAACCTGGCCTGAGGGGGATACTCACTTTCTTTAAGTGTCAAATGGAAGGTGTGTGCTTGAGCAAAGTAACAGGTACTCAAAAATCCAGGTCATCCAACGCACAAAGTGTTTCAGGGCTGAAGAAAGAAACTTCATCAGTCACCCTCACAGCACAGTTGGTTTTTCCTCAGACATATGCTCAATGCCAGTGTGTGCAGTCCTAATGTTTGGTGTGCAGTAGGAGACAGAATATCAGTTTTTTCAGTGAAGCAGTTTGACTTTTCAGTCTCAAGAGTTTCTTATTTTCAGATCACAAAAGCAAGACACATGTAAAGCTAATTTAAGGTTAAAGCTTCTCTCATTGGCAGCCTGAATCATGTAGCAAAACCTTTGTACAGGTTTGCAGAGTCCAGGGGATAATGCAAAAACAAGGAGTAACTGCAAGTGTCAATAGGTGAATATCAGAAAAATGTAATTACTTAAGAGAAACATCCACTTGGCATGCCTGTGGCATCCTCTAGCTCCACTGTAGCCTGCATTTCTTTTGTTGAGAGGGCTGTACATTATCCCATCACAAGTGTTCCTATCTTTTTTTTTGCTACTTGCTCCAATTTATATGCCTGCATTTTTGATGGTCTGACAGTTCTGTTTCTTTTGCTTCTTACTGACCGTGTTTACTTGTTCTGCAGCTTCTTTCTTTCTGTTTTGATCCTTTCCCAGACAGTTGGGCTGATCATGCTTTTTGGAAGCATTTGCAAGAGGAGTGATTTTTAATGTACAGTCAGTGAATCTGGAGAATCCCCAAATTATTCCTTATCATTCATCAGAGGTAGTTAAAAAAATCAAGTCTACTGTCAGCTGGGTTAAATGTTCTTCTTAGAGATCAATTTCAATCCTTTGAGAAAAGTGTCTGTAATGAAAACTCTTGCTCTAGACTTAGATCTGGTTTCTGGTTTTCTCCACAAAAAGTGTTGAATGAATAATTGATTGCACATGCTCCATTCCATATCTTCCCAACTTCTTTATGAGGAAGTAAAACTCTATATATAGTAGTGACAAGACAGAGCTCAAAGTTATTTGTGCATATAGTTTCTGACATAATTTTTGTCTTTTTGGTACTACTGAGGCAGGTAATCCCATTACTGCTTTTGAATAGCAAAACCAGAAATTACCAAAGACGAGAAGATTGATCTGCACAGAATTGATATATTGTACATGAAGAATTTGATGATATGATGGACTTAACAGAAAGTCTAGGTTAGAGATTGCTTAGAGATAATAGACATTTTTTTGATCTATTACAAAACTTGATGAAAACGTAGCAATTAGTACAGGTCTATGAGCTGTCAGTGAATGATCAAGAAAAAGCAAAATGTAATACAAGGATGTAGCGACATGCAAAGTATTTCTGAGCAATAGGAACAGAGAGATCTAGTGTTATTTATGAAGACGTTGTTTGGGATACTGGGCACAGGAGGCTCAAGAAGGATTAAGTAAGTAAAGTTCAAGAAGGATTAAGTCCACAAGCACAGAAAACAGCCTGTTGATCAGAGCAATAGAAAAATGGTCCTAATGAGTTGGCTCATATCCTTTGGCAAAAGGATTTGTCAGAAAAGGTACTGATGTTGGCCGGAGACAGAAGTAGGGAGTGGCATTAACTACTTCACTGCTTATCTGACTACTAATGTAGAGAACATGATGCCTTTATGTACTCTGCATCATACCAACCCACTAGTGTACTGAGATTCCAAATACAGCTATCCTCCAAAATGTTCACTTTTTTCATATGTTCACCTCTTGCAGTTTCTCATTCTTTTTTTAAGGTTTCCTGTTTTGTTGTGGTTTTGTTTTTTTTTCCTATAAAATGTCTCACAGTTGGAGGTATCAAATTCTAATATGAAAAAACTTCTATGGGTGTACATGATCATAGTGTCATAAGGTTAAGAAAATGGATAATATAGGAATGATTAAGAATAAAATTTTACATGTGATGCTGAAGATCAGATTTTCTGAAATGCTCCCCATCTTACCTACAAAGACATTTGTATTGCTTTGTGTACACACAGATTATCTTCCTCTTTCTTGCAGTGATTTCTGTAGTTGACTGCATGGCTTTTCCTGCCTTTTTGTTTTGCACTCTGCTCTGCAAGGTGTCCTAGACCCTCCTCCCTATGTTTCCCACTCCCCCAGCAGCTGACCAGCCTTTGCTAGGGGCAGAGAGACAGTCTAGAGTTTGCATTGGTGCTCCTGTCTTGGTCATTTAGGATGATCTCTAAGGAATGCAATTAAGAGGAATGGCAGGCAGGGATAATGTACAGCATTAATTATTGATACCACTGCATAATGCTGGACTTAATATATACTCAATACAGGAAGCCAAGCATATGGTAAAGTAGCAATTATGCTTATAAATCAATTAATTACCGATTCTCTGTGTAGTTACTCTTGTTTGTTTTCAAGGAAGATGTTTTTAATTAGATTGTATTATAACACTGCTAGTGGAATCTAAAGCAGTTATTAAGTCACTCCAGGGGTAACATGGGTTACATGATGGTGCAGGATATGGCATGTGACAGATGTATTGATGGTCTCAGTTTCTGTCACAGGCAGCGATGACCAGAAGTGTTGGTTGACTGTTGTCATTCAACTCTTCAGCTGACGGGTTCTAAAAGCAGCTTGAGGCCTTAGTGCAGATCAGAAGAAAGGGAAAAGCTTTCCAGCTGAGGTTCATTTTCCATTGGCTTATTCCTCATTTCTGATTCTAGGAATCTGATAATCAATGTATCTAAATATACTGCACACAATACTTCGGTCACACTATTTGGGCCAAGAAAACATTATTCAATTTCTTTCTAGGAAGTTCCAAAATGTTAGAACAAATATATTGTGCTTATGCATTTATGGAGAGTAGAAAGAACATAATTTGAGCATCATTTGAGCAGAATTTGAGGAATCAACAGCCAAGTCTTCGTGATAAAAAAGGTCTCTGAGGATTTCTTTGTAGTAATGTCATGTATGAAATAAAGTGAAAATGCTGAAAGTGATCATAGAACCACTGTGCTACAAATGTGGCAACACATTTTTTTATTTATTTAGAGTAAGATGTGTTAACATCCAGCATGACAAAATTTGTACAAAGTTCACAATTTAAAAATGAAGTATCACAGCAACTTGTGATTCCACACATTTATAGCAAAATTAAAATGTCAACAAATCCATGCCGTGTAGTACAAAAATAAATCAAACTTCAGTTCCACAGAGAGCACAATAAATAGTTTATACAAAATTCTGTCTTAATAAATGATTACTTAAATTAACTTAGAAATGAATATGAACAATAAGTTATAATAAATAAACTCTGATGACTCACAATAATTTCATATGAAAGGTCAGCATTCTAATATGTGACACTTTTGTGATCCCTATATAATAGTCACAGATAACTTTTGATTTGATATTATGTACCAACATTAGATGAGCAGCAGATTTGTGCTTAAAATCCCTTTCCATTGTACATAGGTGATAACAATAAGAATCCAAAACTGATACTATCTATTACTCTACTGAAAGCATTACTATATTGGCAAAGAAGCTGCAGACACAATGCAGTGGAAAAATGCATATGCCATTATGAACAATGAAAGCCCTAAAAGGAGGCTAGGGCAAAAGTACAATATATATGGCAGAAGGTGAACAACAAGCACCTTGCTTCAGCTCTCAAAAAGGCAATTCTGAGCATGGCAGCTACAACTAATAGCACAACAGAAAAAGGGCACTGTACAGATAAGATACTGCAGAGCCCCAAAGTAATTACATAATCTTTTCCCAGCTAGTTATTAAAGTCCTCGTGGAAAACTGTAAGCTTTTGTACAGTGAATAGTATAAAGTGCCGCTGGGATATACATATATTTATACATATATATATATACCGAGGTTGAGTATTGTATCAGAATATTTGTTGTGAGATCCCTGTAGTCTCCCTTAGCAATATTACTGGATTGGCCATAATGGCTTCCACTATAATTTGTTCAGGTTTAGTGTCACAAGGCTAATGACACAAGAAATTGCACACCTCCGTATGGATATATAGGGCAAGGTAAGTGCAAATAGTCAACTGGCACATTGTGGGGACAATGACCCTGTAAGTCCTGTTCTGCTAAAAATATTTTATTTTTTACAAAACCCATCTTTTTCATAACAAAATTTTAAAGTACTTTTGTACTTTCTGCATAACATCAAGACATGGAAGGAAAAGATATGCTATCAAATTTAAATAAATTCAACATCTGTAAAACACAACACATCACCAAATTTACTACTTAAAAAAGAAAAATGTAGTAATAAAAAAGTGGTCTTATGCATACATATAGTGCAGTCATTTTGAAGAAAACAATCAAATCTTGAAGGTACAAATAAGTTTTACCTTAAAATGATCCTGTTTAAAGCAAAAAAAGTGCCGAAGTATATTTAATTACATTAAAAATTTGATTGCATTCATTTTTGCAATAGGTGATAGTAGAACAAATACAAAGCATATGTGAATGCTGCATTAATGATTGTTCTCCAACAAAAAGCAAAACATAAATATTAAAATGTTAAAAATGGGATCAAATGTTTGGCAAAGCAAAAGGAAAATCTTTACTGAACTGCATTCCTACTACAGACAGCAATGAATGCAGTTCAGTAACTCTAACAGACACAGATCATTTGTATTTATCCCAAAATTAAAGATGTGAAAAGGCAATATTGACTTTTAAATATTGTCCTCCATCTTGAATTGAAACCACAGAATTTCTGAAAGATGAACTACATTGCTAGAACAGATAGTTCAGAGGGGCACTAGCAGTCCAGTAGAAATAAGAGAATGTTGACTCCAAAGTTTATTTGAAAACAAAAGCTGAAATCTTCACGTTGTCCACCTCTGATATAGTTCTTTTCATAATGGAAGTTCCCATATTCATACCATGTAATGCTTAGAAGTTAATTAAAAAGTGCTGTTTAAGCTGCTTTGAATCTTCTGTCAAGTTTCCATGGCTTGATGTTGTCTTACAATAAATTACCCATTTTGTAACTTACATCTAATCCATGCCATTTTCTTGGAATTCAAAAAACCTCATTTTATTGCCCCCACCACACACCATCCTTCAAAAACAAAAGTCACATAATATTTTCAAGCATTGTTCAAAAATAAAGCATTTTTGCAACCAATTCTTGCTATGAAACAATATGCACACAAAATGTACTTCTTAAATCCCATAAAATCCTCCAACATGAGGCAAAATGATAGTGTTTAAAAAGTGGCTGCAGACTGCAACATTGTCATTCAAAGCTGTTTTTTTTTTTGTCCATTTCAGTTCAAAATACTAAAACATTTAATCACTAAAGCATTAAAAAGAATTTACACTCTATTTATTTTGATCAGCTTACCTCTTCAGAAATATATATACCCCAAAAATGTGCATACATTAGCAGCTATAAACATTACATGGCATATCACACTATGTCAGCTTATATGAAAACGTACAAAATGTGAATGTATTCAAAAAACTATTCTGCAGTTACTATCTTTAAAGCAAGACATAAAATCATTATGAAGTCTTGTAAGCATAACACTGTTTCAAACAGAAATAAATATATAACACTTTCTGGTAAATTACAGCAGCAAAAAACAAGAGGCATCCTTTTTTTAAGCAAGATTTTCATCACTATAGCAGCTGTTCAGACCTGAATTCCTCTCACAGCCTGCTTTATATTTTCCAGTAGGGCTTTATTTTCTGGACTCTGATAACGATCTTGATTTGTATACATGTCCGTCAAAGTGGTCACGTAAGCATCAAAATTTTGTTCATTGATTGGTTCCTACGAGATATTAAATAGTAGTTCATATACAACTTTTATTTTCTTAATCGTATATTCATTTAAGCATAACATATTAGCAAGGCATACTGCCACCATTTTAATAATATTTCAAAAGCCTATTTAGTTCTTACTTAATTTTACAGGATACACTGGAACAGGCCCTCCATGTCTGTTAGCAGTTAAATGTATCTTTATGGTTTCAGTGCTGTTACCACAAATATCCAACTGGTTGATGAAACATAAACATAAAAAAAAGGTATCTATTGTATGAGGTGAACTGAAGATCGCCAAATTCCTTAACTTGTGCTCTCAATCACTTACCATATGTGGCAGCTGGATATTAGCTAGACTATGAATTAAAGACTGGCTTAAATTGGCCAATTCATGAAGAAGAGACTCATTTTGCTGTTCAATTACTTTGTTCTCCTCTTCTATCGTCTTCAGGTTGCTCTCCATTGTGGTAATCTAAAATGGACAAATTTGTGTACAATGTAACATAAGGCAAACTGGTACAAAGCATGCACTCTTTGAAGGGAGCAAGAACAGAAATACCAGGGAAAGGAGAAAAGGTCTATTCATTCATGTTTAAAAAGGTTTTGCTTGAGTCTGCAGTTCTTATTATCACTAAGGCTTTCTTATTCCCACTGTATGTTGTATAACTTTAGCAGCTTGTCTTTTCAATACTGGTAATAGTGAGTGAATGAACTTGGATTTGATTCCACTCCTTTAGAGCTTTTCTTGTGCAGAAAGGGCATTAAGGACCTTAGTTCTGCAAGTTCACCCATGCAGTTTAACTCCTAGAAGCCAACCTTCAGGGCATTCTGCAGTAAGTCATGCTTTTCTGATATTTTCAGCTACACATATATCTTGTTAGTTAAGCATGCACAGCTCCTTGCTGCCAGTGTTTAGCTCTTCGTAAGTATAATATGATTCTGTGCAAACTCACAAGGCTGCTTTTGAAAGCTGAACAACTGCATGTTATTGCAACATATGTACAAATTCAGAAAGTTTTCCAATACATACAATGACTTGTAAAACTGAAGAAACAGAAGAATATTTGCAAATGGCCCTGTGGCATTGCTTCATGTACAGGTGAAAACAACTGAGACTGTGCTCTGTCTGTGTTTCCAGGTGACCAAACACGCTAGTTATGACCTTGCATGGTGCCCTGCTTGAGCTAAAAGCATTGCTGAGAGAAAGCTTCCCTGACCTTGTGGAGAGCATTGTGCTAATGGAGTTATAAGGATTTCAGATGAGCTCTGGCTTATGTCCAGCTCATCAAGAGCACATACAGAGCTCACTCACATCTGTCTGCACTTTCCTCTGTAGCCCTCTCCTTACTTTCCACATGGAGTGATAACTGTTAACCTCTATTACAGAGTGTACAGTGTGCTCTCTGTGTGTATAGGTTAAAATATGCATTGAAAAGAAAAAAGAAGCCAGCGAAGTGGAAAAAATGCCAAAGAACACAAGGTTTTGAATTCTCAAAATGAGGTTTATCCATTTCTATAATGGTCTACAGAGTGAGCTATGGGAAGAATTGATACAATTAAAATGCTGATGGGAAGGTCAGAGGTTTGTGCAGTAGTAACGGGCAGAAGAGTAAAGGTTATTAAGCGCATATTAACTTGACCGTGGGTGAGTAAATGTCTGGAAACTAGTGGCACAGTCAGGTAGTCAGAGGTATGTTTTATTTTGCACCCAAACTTTCAGTCTACTTATGGAAATACAGCCCATCAGTTGATAGAAGTTACTTTGAAAAGTGATGTGTCTAATATAAACAGTCTCCAAGTATCTCTTGCTTCGACTATGGGTGCATATTGCAGTTAATCCAAGTTGCCAGTACTGTAAGGACTTGGTTTTGTCACAATTAATTGATTCTGAGCTATTTCCACAAAATACATCAGTAAGGAAAATACTTTCTTCATCTTTGAACCTGGACACCTGATCCTCCTCCTCTCTTACTTTGCTTTCAGCTTGTTTATATTGGAGGGAGGTGCTGTATCCAAATGCAAAACATCTTTCATAGGTGCTTCTTAGAGTCAAGTCATACTCCAGTGTCTATCCTAATTTTCTTTTTATATTACGGAGCAGAGTGAGGAGTCTGATGCCAATGAAGGCTCAGTTCAGTATGGCTACTGCAGCCACCTCACACTAACTTCAGCAGGAGCTGACATTCTACAGATTTTCTATCTAGCTGAGCATTGCAACTCAAATAATCATTTTTGCCTTTTTCATGAGATGCTGAGTATCTGCAAATACAGTGGCAGATGATCAGCATATCTCACCACTTCACTTAGTATTCATCTGCAAGTTCATCTGTTTTAAATTTAATTATTGTATTTGTTTGCTTAAAGGCTGAAATTTTCCTACCCCACATTTTATGCTATAACTAAGAAATGTTTACTTGTATGGATTCTGAAAACAGGATAATCTGTTGCTTGTATGAAACACATAATTATTTGCAGATTTGTTCTTCCCCTCTCCCCTTTATGTGTTTCTGCTCCTCTCATATTTGCATGTTAAATTTGAACAAATTTACTAGAAGATCTTGGGTTAAAAATACTTCCTCCTAAGTCTTATGTAAAAAGGCAGCTGAGTAAAGGAGAGTCTTACAACTGCTCCAACTAAGAAAAATGCCTGACTTTTGACTTTATTAAATAGAAAAATTCTACATGGAAGAATTTCCTGTTCCTGTCATATGAAAAACTTATACTGGCACTTACAATCATATGGGTTGTAAATCTATATCAAACAAGACTGTTGCTACTTCTGGTGTTCACATAACTTCCACTATTTTCCCATTGTATATTCCTCATCTGTCAAGTCTTACTAAAATCTGAGTCGCACAATGATTTTCTAAAGGTTTATCATTTTGTTATGCCCAATATAATTTTACTTTTGCCAATAAGGAGACTGTTGACTTTGATCCTCTTAATAGTTTCAAAATGACTATGATGTAACTCTCTATGTGTTGTAAATGTAAATTTCTTATCTTCAGGAGAGTGCATGAATTCAAAGCTAAGGCCTCTGAATTTTTTTGTGAAGTTTAACTCAGGATTCTCTGCAGGACCTTAGTAGCTAGCTGGGTAAAAACAGGTAAGTATTAGACCAGATTACCCAGAGATTGTGGAATTTCTAGTATGGGAAATAAAGAACAGGTTAGACAAGCATCTGTCAGGTGTAGTTTAGGAAAATCTTAGGAAGTAAAGATGACTGGTGGACAAAATAATGTTTTCATTGTCTCTTGTACCACTACTTTTTAAAATCCCATTAATCATTTTAATCTACCCTTTTTCTAAATCTGCTGAAGTGTGAAAAATATTCCTTTTACTTAATGGTAAAATCACCAGCTGAGCCTTCTTTTACCAAGAACATTCACTGGTCCCACACAGTGCCTAATCTGATTTCTAATATGCAATGGCACTAGTCTGAAGCTGGAACTGAGACCACTAAAGTATGGCTTCTGTACTCATTTCAGATCAAAGCTTGACGTGAAACTCCTAGATAAATCTCTGAAACTCAGTATATGTTCATGCCTGTGATAGTGTTATCATGGCTTTATTTTTCAATTCATCTGGCCAAATATAAAATTAAAGGTGCAGTAAATTACTGACAATGCTGGAACATTTACCTAATGTACATGTAACAGCCAAAATGCTTCACATTTTTTAAAAACTCAGCCAAATTAGTCTGTATGTGAATAGTATCTTCAGTGTATTAAGCAGGAGAAAGCATAAGGCAATTGGAAGCTGCCAGATTCAAAATTTATGACCAAATTTCTCAAGAGAAATACATGTAATTTTCCTGCCACTAATTATTCTTACTTTATGTTCTTGCAGATTTTGCCCTCATTACCCTACAGTTATATTTGGTCACATCAGGAAACTGTGTAAACCATAAATCAAATCCTATGAATGCTGAATAATGGAAGCAGAACTCTGAATGCAGGCATAAAGTAGAAGTGAGGTTTCAGCATCAATCTGGCTAAGGTTTAGAAATCAAATAAAAACCAAGTTGTAGAAGCAGATCCTGCCTTGTATTTATGACTATACAAGAGAACAAGGAGAATGAACATGGTGCCCATCTCCACAAGCAGCAGACAAAGAACCAGGAATGGTTTACTCTGTTTCCATTGAGATCATCTGGGTGACTATGATCATGGGACTAAAGACTGACAAATGGTGACTGTGATGAATTTTACTGTTTGGTGTCTGTGTGCAAATCATGTTAAGAGACAAGCATCAGAATCTATGCTGGACACTGAAAAATTCTAGGGGAATTCAACTGATTTTCTTCTTTTGCTTTTTCCATCCAGTTTTAGAACTGCTGAATAATGGAATTTTAGTTAATAGTCTAATGTTAGATCTTCTGCCTTTTTTTTCCCCCAAAAAATGTATGTGGAATGAAAAAAAGAATTAAGCTGGATCTCTGGAACCACTACTGCTGCCAAAGGCTGCATTGAGTGTATCACATAATGAAGTGTAACAGGTACTCATTTCTCTGTCTAAATTTCCTCTCTAAGACATGGCAAAAGCCACGTTGTTCATCTGGGCTCCTTCACCTTGTATCTTATGTTAATGACCATGCTGTCACACAGTATTTTAACTGCTATTAGAAAGGCATAACCTGATCAAGGGGAAATACCAAGGTGACCATGACAGGTCATGTTTTGCCATTATTTTAAAGAATGTATTTTGCTGAGTTATTTTTGCATTTTTTACTGTTGGTAACTGATGTGAAAATTGCACAATGAACATTCTTTTCAAATTTTATAAATAGTAAATTATGCATAGATATCAGTACATAAGAAACATAAAAGGAAACAATGTATTTCCTATATTTTTTAATCAGTCATGTAGAAAAAGCAGCTTGAATTTAGGGCTTCATAAAACTGTTACCTGAGTTCTGAGTTTAATCATATCAGCTTCCATCTGGGAGTTGGATTCATTTAGTTCTTTGATTTCTTCATCTAACTGTTTAATTTCTTCATCATTTTCTATACCTGTGTGACACAAAAATAAAAGGGATGTTAAAATATTTAAGGTTTAAATCAGAGTTCAGTGAATTAATTATTTCCATATTTGAAAATCAATTTATTTCAAGGAGAAAAGAAACAGGAAGCATTCTTCAAACTTGCATTCTGCAGTTTAAAAAAAAAGCATTTCCCACTACTTTTCCTTTTAAAATTGCAGCAGCTCCCCAGTGAAAAGTGTTTAGAATGCCTGGAGGATCAAAAGGACCTTTAACTTCATATACACTCATTTAACTTTATATTATAAGAAATGCACCTGCAGCAACAAATTTCGCTCCACTGTCATATGTAATTTCTTTGAAGTGTGTGTCCACTTACAGATCTTCTGAAGGAAAGTAAAAAATCTTAACATGGCAATCTCTTCATATTGCAGCAATATCAAGAGAACCTGTAACTAATTCAGAATTAATTCTCAACAAAGAGAAATTTTGCTCATGTACTGGGATATGTTGTAATTCTGCAGCTGTTTTTAAAGCTTGATGAAGGCTCAGAATGGCTCATGAAGGGTTCAGAAGGGTGTTATTAAATAAGAATATATATAGTAATTTGCAAAATGGAAGTGCTTTCTCACATTTTGTGACATAAATATTAAAAACCACAGAATTTTAACAGTATCTGCATTTCTAAGAATTCAGGCAGGAATAAACTGTAACAGTTTAATTTATTTATCCTTATAATTAATATAACAAAGAATAAAATAATCCTGGGAAGAGACAAATAGATCTGTTTTTTCTCAAATCAAAGTGTGACTTGAACAAACAACACCTAAAGCCAGAGAAACTGGTGTTTCCGCTCTTGTTCTGCTGATGTGAATCTTTCACACCTTTTCCCATAGCGCCTGACTCTGACAGGAAAGATGTCATAGAATCACAGAATGGCTTGGGTTGGAAGGGATCTTAAAGATTATCTAGTTTCAAACCCTCTGCCACGGGCTGGGACACCATCCACTAGACCAGATTTCTCAGAGCCCCATCCAGCCTGGCCTGAAGCACTTCCAGGGATGAGGAATCCACAGCTTCTCTGGACAACCTATTCCAGTGTCTTACCACTCTCACAGTAAAGAGTACCTTCCTAATATCTAATCTAAACCTATGCTCTTGCAGTTTAAAGCCCTTTCCCTTTTGTCCTGTCACTACATGCCCTTGTAAATAGTCCCTCTCCATCTTTGTTGTAGGATCCCTTCATATGCTGGAAGGCTGCCACTGGGTCACCTCAAAGCCTTCTCTTTTCCAGGCTGAACAATCCCTATTCTCTCAGCCTTTCCTCACAGCAGAGGTGCCCCATCCCTCTGATCATCTTTGTGGCCTCATCTGGGCTCTCTCCAACAGGTCCATGTCCTTTCTGTGCTGGGCCCCCAGAGCTGATGCAGCCCTGCAGGTGGGGTCTCACCAGGGCAGAGCAGAGGGGCAGAATCCCCTCCCTCACCTCTGCCCACGCTGCCTTTGGTGCAGCCCAGGACACATTTGGCTCTCCAGGATGTGAGGGCACATGGCTGGGTCGTGTCCAGGCTTTCACCCCCCTGCACCCTGAAATCCTTCTGGGCAGGGCTGCTCTGGATCTGTTCATCCCCAGTCTGTGTTGATACTGGGGATCGCCCTGACCCAGGTGCAGCACCTTGCCCTTGTTAAACCTCATGAGATTCCCATGCCACTTCTCCAGCTTGTCCAGGTCCCTCTGGATGGCATCCTGTCCTTCAGGAGTGTCACTGCACCACAGCTTGAAGTCATCTGCAAATTTGCTGAAGGTGTACCCAATCCCTTTTCTATGTTATTAATGCATATATTAAATAACACTGGCCCCAATACAGACCCCGAAAGGACAACACTTGTCACTGATGTCCATCAGGACTCTGAGCCACTGACCACTACCCTCTGTATGTGACAATCCAACCAATTCCCTATTCACCTAACACTGCACCCACCAAATCCATCTCTCTCCAACTCAGAGAGAAGGATGCTGTGGGAGACCATGGGTATGGCTTTACAGAAGTCCAGGTAAGTGACATCTGTAACTCTTCCCTTGTCCATTGATGTCCATTTCACCCCATAATGGAAGGCCACTGGGTTGCTCAGGCAGGCCATGTGTCCAAGTAGCCAAAATATCCACATATTACTCCTTAAGGCATTCTTCTTGGGCATGGCAGATACTTATAGTTTTCAATACTACCCAGGTTGTAGAGAAAATAACATCTAGATCTTCCACTCCTTGGTTACAAGCTCTTGAACAAAGACAGCCAGTGCTTTCTCCAGCTGTGCTGGCCATGTAAGCTGAGGTGCCTCCTGCACTGCATTCAAATGATCTGAGGCTCTAAATGCAGTTAACATCCACAGTTAAGAAAGCATGCACTGTCACAGGCTAAGTGACTACATAGTTTTCCAAGAAAACTCAGGACCTGACCACCTCCCAGACAAGTCTTTAATCACATTACTTGAACTGAAGCACCTACATTTTGCTTTTACTGCCCTTCAACTACCAGGGTACTATCCTGACTGTCATCCAAGGTACTTTCATCATTGTCCCTGCAACTCAAAGTTCCCAGGAATAATTGAAGATTACTGAAGCTGAAATGGCACAAAGCCATCTCCATCTGCCAGAGGGTTATAGAGCCATAGGTCGAAATGAATTCAAGGGAGCTCAGGAGGAACTGACATTCTGGAAACAAACCCTTTTTCTCTTCTGAATCCTACAACAATATAAGACCAACTATTGCTCTTTGATGAATGAAATGTGAACCAGCAAATTATAATGGTATATTCTACTTTGAAATATTTTAGAGTTTCAGATTTATATAGACATAACTCAATCCAACTGCTCTACTCCTGGCTCAGGTTTCCAGGGCATAAGACCTGGTTTCACTTCTACTGACAGTGAGTTCACAATTTATATAGAGTGGATTTATACATGTAGGAAAAAAGGCAATAGAGTAACAGTAACTTTAGTTTACAGAGAATTAGTATTTAAGAATGTAATGATTAAAAATTTACCATTACTGGCCCGCTGCTTTATTGTTAGCATTTGTTCTCCAGACAGCTTTGCTTTCTTCATTGCTGAAGTAGCTCTGGGGCATCCTGATAAACTGTGAACAGTAAGGAGCCTGTTAATTTTGACAGGTCATTGAAAAGAAATCTGTAATCCAAACCTGTAATAAAAACAGTATCAGAGACACAGTTTATCTTCACTGCCTAGCACTGAAAGAGTGCACTAGTCTGAAAAGAAAAAGGACTTACCAGTAGTGATTTCATTGTTTTGTTTATCTTCCAAATTCTTTTTGCATAGACAGCAAATATAAAAGTCAGATATACAGTTCAATTTTCTTAAGACAAAATACTTTTACTAAAATGTTTTATTTTAAAAGCAGTTATTGTGTAAATACTCCCAATAGAATTTATATGTCCCTGCTCTGAACTTCCACCCTTTTTTGATTCAAATGTTCAAACATGGAACTGAATGCTGAGAGAAGAGGACATGAGCTAGCCCTCACAGCCAAATGCTCTTATAAACTGCTTTTCTTTGTGAATATCACCTATTGAGCTGGCTAAATTGCCCTTTTCTGGTTTTTTTCTTAAAATGGCAGTAACTATGTGTTGGCTTTTTGTTGGTGCCCAAGGAAAGTCATTCCAATAAAAATGACCTTGTTTTAATGGGGGATATATATATGTCTTATAATGCATATTTGTTACATTTATGGATGAACATTCAGTTATCTCTTCTCTCTCTCATTGCCAAAATTTAAGCTTTTAAATTACATTGTAGAAAACAGTCTGATAGCAAACACAGTCTTAGCAGGCTTTATTGTAAAAATTAAAGTACGGATCAGACAGTGCTCAGTATTTAACAAATAATGGTACACTGAACTACCTCCTTTTTTCCAAAATCACATCTCTTATGTAGTTGCACTATTGCAGATAAGAGAAAATACATATTCAATCTAATTTAATGATGGAAAACTATAATCTAATTCTGAGGAAGCTTTAGCTTTAGTGAAGAGAATTTGGAAGTTGGCTAAACAATTTCCTGTTGCCTCAACATTTCAGTTTTCATTGCCATGCAAACTGAGTAAGGTTATGTACTTTTCGTTGCATACAGGCACATTTATATTTCCTCTCCAGATCCAAAGGAAGACTTTTTTTTACAATTTTTAATTGTGCAAATCAGATTCAAATCTAATACACAAATAATTGCTCTGTAATATGGAGGAAAGTGGTGTCTTTGATTAAAAGCATTTCTTTACGTAAAAATGCAACTGCCTTCTAAATAAAGTCTTCTGATTTAGCTACAGTGTTTGATTATTGACAATGTTTCTCTGAAAAGCCTGGGCTACTATCAAGTGCAGTCATACAAAAAAGGATTGCTCTTAGAAAAATATATTAAAAATTATTTTCTCAGCAAAAGAATCTGAGTTCAACATTTTATAGAGTTTGTCACTAAGAAGATGGCATAACCTAGTAGCTTTTGGCTGTAGCCTAGTTGGTAGGATGCCAAATTACTACTCCAAGGTCTGCTATGGACTCAGTGTGTGACTGTAAACAACTGTCCTCTTGGAGTGTCAAAGGGAGCCTTGAAGATGATTAAGGAGGAGAGGATCTGGCATTTTGGGAAAAAATGTTGGCACAGAGAAAGAAATCGGATCACAGTATATGCAAAGTTTCTGCATCATTTAACTGGCTTCATTTTTGTAACCTTTCAGTTGATTTAATGAATTTTCTCGTATTTTGTCCTCACTCTTTTTCAGAAGAAGTTAGCATCACTGGGCACTATAACAACTGCATTAGTTTACTCTCATCTTGTTCTGTAGCCTTTTCCTCTCTACATGTCTTGACTGATGACAACCCCTCAAAATAAAATCAGCCTAAAGGTACAGCATTCAAACAGACCAACAAGAAACCTGGATGCTGGAACAGCACACCTGAGACCAAAGAAAAATAATCAAACAACTCAAATTTGTTCAAAAGTATGAGAAATCTGTGTAATTAGAAAACTGTGTAATTCAGTGTGCCTAAATCCAAATTTTGGTTTCAAGGACCCAATTTTAGTCCCAGCCATGATTCTATGCACCAAGTTTTCAGAACTGCCTAAACCTGTGCATATCTTCTCATCTAGTCTGGAAGGTCATCTCTCCACTGGTGTGCCCAGGGTGCTCCAAGGTGCACTCTCAACCTGAGGCCCAGGGTACAAGGTTCCATATGTGCAATACTAAGCTTTCCTATTCCACAAAATAGGCTGGTCACATTGTAGCTGCCAAACGGCAACTGTCCATGGCCCATCACCACTGGAGAGAGATGTATTGCCGGGGTAGGCACATATGGAGCACCTACAGCTTGGCTGCAGTTCAGGCACTTTGGCACCAGATGCCTTCTGCCTAAATGGAACCACAAAGATCTGGGTGCTGTGCTCCATCCTTGTTGCTGGAACTGTTGGAACTGCTGAAAAGTACTTCTGCATGAATTATCTACCTTCTTCTAGAGGTACCCAGATGAATCATGAGTTAGTAAGGGAAAGACAAAGGGCTGCCTATTTTTTGGACATACTAGTGAGGACGCAGAAGGCTTCCACAGTCTGTAGCCAGATTAGTTTTGTTCTAACCTGCTGGTGATCTAATACAATATGTACAGACAGAGGAGGTCTTTGACCAAAATGATTTTTTTTGCAATGCATCTGTATGCCTAATCCACAAGCTTCCTCTTTTTGCTTCCCCAATCCTTACATGCACAGCTTTAACTTGTGCCTCATGCACCTCTGTGACTACCTTTAGCTTGTTATGTGTCTGTCCTTAGAAGAGGCCATGAATGAACAGATGGTCCTAAATTTTCCAGTGGTTTTATGCAATTTAAGAAAGCATTCAAAACTCCCAAAGGTATCCTGCTCACCACAGAGGAAGATGCCAAAGCCAGACCATGCCATTGCTTTCCTCTGCAGATCTTTTCTGGCAAATCTGTCTCTTCATTAATTGTATATTGTACTGTAAACAGATGAGCTCACTTTCCTGAGCCATGCACTTTCAGTTTCAGTGAAGCAGATACCAAGTTAGTAACCTAAATTAAGAGTATTGACTTTTACTACAGTTTGTTTAAGTTGTCTAAATTCTTCAGAAATGAGTTAGTCAAAGATAGCAATGTGCACCCTTTTTGCTTTGCTCTGTTCTTAATTAAGTTACCTAAAACTGTTTAAAGTAATTAAAAGGTAAATTAGGACTTTCAGAATAAGCTTCTACTCTGCAAAGACATTCTACCTCTTCCATTTTCTCTTGTTGACTATGTTTACTTCTACTGAAGGCAACCACTCTTTGAATTGAGAACAGCCAAAAGAGCTGAGGATATATGGGAAGATAAGATGAAAAACAAGGTCAAGTCAGTGTTGCACCAAAAGTGGGCTGTTGCACAAAGGCTGAACCCTACAGAGGTGTAAAGTTAACCAAAAAAGCTTGAATTTGGATCCCAGTGAGACTGACAGTTGCTTGAGATTTCTAGAAGACTGGGGGGTAGAAGGAGACAGAAAGATAGAAAGAGACAGGAGTAGACATGATTTTATTTTTTTCCTGTGACTGGCAAACAAAAGAATACCAGTAAAAGCTATTTCAGTGCTTTAAGAGTTACGCAATACGTGCTGAAAAATCTCAAAAACTTTTTTAAAAATACTATGAGAAATATCTAGGTAGCAGTTTTGTTAAGGATAATACTTATCCTCACATTAGGTATGCTATGAAGGTGTATCAGGGGAGGTTGAAGCTGGATATTAGGAAAAAGTTCTTCACCCAGAGGATGGTTGGGGACTGGAACAGGCTCCCCCAGGGAAGTGGTCACAGCCTGATGGAGTTCAAGAAGTGTTTGGACAATACTCTCAAGCACCTGGTATGATTCTTGGGTCTGGACCTAGATGATTCTTGTGAGTCTCTTCCAACTCAGGATATTCTATTACTAAGTTTGAAGCCTTTGCAGTTGATGTTTGTCATAAGTTTTCAAACTTTACACTAACTTTTACACAATTATCCATTCCAGCAAAGAATTAGTAAAATTAATTGCTCCTGCCATTATTCTCATACACACAAGAAATCACAAGAACATATAAACACAGTTGAGTATTCTTTCCATAATAAAAATGAGTTAGGCTTTCTAACAACATCGCTGGGGTACTGCTGTAATAAATTCAATATAAACGTACCAAACCATGAATTATCTCTGTCAGACTCGGGATGCCACAGGACTTGAAGCCACAGCATTTTGGTGGGCTGTGAGAAGCACCAGCAACCAACTCCTGACTCCCTCTGAGTTCCTCATTCACCAAGAGCTGTGAATCTCTGCTGTATCAACAACCAGATGACCAACAGCACCTTATTTTGCTGGCACGCAATGTGTCTTGGCTCTTGATAAATTTCTACTGTTGGGTTTAAACTCTAATTTGAGAAAGAAAAGTATTGTTTGGTGCATCATCCTAGAAAACCACCCTCTGCCATAACTTACAAAATACTATGAAGACTATATGGTGATTGTATTTATTAGAGTTGAACATAAGGTGAAGAATGAATTCTCTTTCTGTTTTAGCACTGTGGTTATCTTACCGCAACCAGTGCCTCGCCATATATTCAGTGGATTTGGAAATAGGGTGAAATTTGTTTAAAAATAAAATGAAAATTAGTGGGGAAAGAAGTTTTAAAGGGGTATACAAGAAGTTTAGTTAATAAATAAATAAATAAATAAATGTGGGCTAAAATCCTGAACTGTTTCAAGAATGTAATTGCACTGTCTTCAGGGATGCAAACAACAGAGGCCATCAGAGTGAAGGATCATTTATCAAGTGGAGCAATTGTCTGGCTGACTGATTTTAGTTATCTGGGTTCCAGCTGTGTGTTAAATATATATTTTTCCCTCAGTAGACAGATGCAGTTTAGTCCCTCTTGAAGCTGAACAATTTCCACTTGGCTTGTCAAATGAAGAAAACATCTTCCAAACAGAGAAGTAGGTGTATGGGAAAGGAGGAAATAAAGGTCAAATATATTACCCTTTTTTTATTTTTATATTTGGTATGTCAAGTGTTGAAGTTTAAAAAGAAAGAAATAACAGCGTGTAAAGAAATCAGAGCCTCAACCTGGAGTACCCAAAAAGCATCCTGAGGACAAATTTTATAAACCCTGCAAGATGTTTATAGATTCACTACCACAGTGATTTTTCAAAAAGAAAATGAAACATTTCTTCTATTTATTAAAAATAGCATTGTCTATAGACTAGAGGAAGGAACAAGTCACTTTCAAGGGATCTCTTTTAACTAAAGATATATTCAAAAGAAGCCCCAGATGTAAATCCTTTTGAAATTCAGGGAAATACAGATCACAGTGGGAATGACTTTTATTTTGTTAATGGCTGAAACCTTACTTTTACGACTAAGCTCCTCAACTATTTGCTAATGTTTGAAGTTCAAGTCAAGAGATCAAACTCAGTGATCAAAGCCCATTCCTTGGTTTAATATTAAATCCACAAACTACTCTTTTTACTCAAACTACCTTCTATGTTGAAGGGTATCAGCTTTAGTGACTTCCTTATTCCCATGAGTAAATTCTGCTACACACCTTAAAGGATGAAATACTCTATGCACAACTCCAGCAGAGATAAAAGGAACCCTCCCTAAACCAGCACTCATTTTTATTTACATTCAAGGGTGATTGGCTTTTCCCCAGGTTCTTACTGAGATGTGAAGCAAAGGGAATCCAGGAGAGAGGTTCTGCAAACAAGGTAGTTTTGTTTTCATGGAGATTGCTGTGACTCACAGAGGAATCTCTTCTTGTCACATAACCGCAGTTGTATTTGTGTGGTGTTGGGTGAAAAAAATCATCTATTCAGCTCAGTTTCATAATGATTCACTGGAAAAGATTTATTTTTATTAATGTGGCCCTTTATAGGTCTTGCTTCTCGGCTAAAGCTGCTTGGTTGGTTGGTTGGTTGGTTGGTTGGTTGGTTGGTTGGCTGGGGTTTTTTGTGGGTATTTTTTGTTTTGTTTTGGGTTTCTCTGGGTGCATTTACAACTCACACCTGAACGCTTGCTGTGATAAACTTCAATTTTGAGTCAGGAGGGAAATCTAAGTTAAAAATACTAAAAGCCTGATGTAATGTGGAAAGTGACAGCTCCTAATTCAAGTTGTTTTCCAAAGGTGCTGAGGAAAGTAGTTGAGACTTTATTCTGTCTAAATATTAAATTCTGTTTGCTTCAGAAGTAAGAAAAATCAAACCACTACCCAAATAGCCATAAAAAAATATATAGCCATTATGATTAAAACCAAATGCAATATTTTCAAAATTATTTTAATAATATCTGATCATTGTTTCAGAAAAACTTTCTGGAAAGAACTATTTTCTTATTTTAGCAGGGGGAGGGTTGAGTTAGCATTAAAATCTGGTCAGTCAGGCATCAAAATACACATCAAGAGAGCGTGAATGACCACCCAGAAGAAGAGAAGGTATTTGGGTTTTTTTACTGAAGATTTAAAAGGTAAGACAGTGTAATTATGCCTATCCCTCATAACAAAAGAACAAAGCAGGCATCAGGTAAGGAAAACAAAAATAGGAATTATGCGGAATTGTTAACATGGCAAAGCTGAGAGAAAAGGCCCTGGGAGCAGACTCAGTTTGAACAGAAGCCCCCTGGGGCATAAGTATACACCAGAAAATGGATTAATGAATCTTGAAATGCTGGAACTGCAAGAGTACTGCCAAAGTTGCCCTTCAGCTGGGCACAGTAGTCCCCTGGCAAATTTACATCATATTTAGTTAACTGAAGCTGCTCAGTCAGCAAAGAGGCTTTGTGGGTGGGCTTCTCACATGTGTTAATGAGCTTTGACCTGTATCATCCCTGAACAGGGAAAGAGGTTTGGCTCTTGCCCAACGTGCAACAACTGCTCAAAAATCTCTCATTTATTTTTTGGTGGGTGAGTACCCAGTTCAGCACATTACATGACTTACAGGTGGCCCCAGCATTAAGCCATGCACTTAATGGGGCACAACTGAGTGCCCCAGGAGCTGGGGGCTGGCTTCTGCAAAGCTTATCAGCCTCTCTCCTGTCTGGTGACTGCCCACAACAGGACAGATGGCCTGAAGACCAGTGAATTTACTGGGCTGTTGAATAGGAACAAAAGTTGAGACTTCCCTGTGTATAAATAGGTAAGGTGTATGTTTAGCTACACAGACCTCTGATTACTGCTCTTAGATGGCTGAAAATTTCAAGTGATCTATTTAGTGACCAAGTACAGCACACGTTGGCACTTAAAACGAAGCATAATTTCTCTAAACACTTTGTATAGCCAGCAAGGAGAAAAATGTATTTCAAGAGGAAAATTCATCCCTCCTGAAATCTAAAAAGCCATCCTGTATTCTCTGCTTTTTTATGAGCTATGTCTGGAATGAGGACAAGCAGACTTATAACCAGACAGCTTCTGCTAAGTGCCTGAAATCAAGGAGGTGTCACATTGCAAACACCTGTACAATTGCTGTCTGCTGTAACTTGTCAGGTCTGCTAAGCAAAATGATTTTTCTTGTTTATATTGTGCACTCTGCTTTTTCTAATATGGATTTAATATTATTTTCTCTGTGACTTTCCCAAGGTAAGTAAACCTCTTAAGTCCTTTTAGATTATCTTACTATCAAGAGCCTTCCAGTTTAACAAATGGTACATCTGATTAAAATGCTATTCCATCTTTCTTCCAGATCATAATGAAAAGAGCTGGCAGAGCTATGTGCAAAGGGCCTAACTCTTCCAACAACCAGGCTCTGCATTTAGTCACTTCTAACTTTTGCCGAATTTTAACTGATCTGACTGAAATCTTCAGTGGTAACTGTCAGGCCAGAATATACTTCTGTACCACTGTTTTGCCCATATACATTGTTTTGTCCCTACACATTGTTTTGTCCCTACCGTGAAGAACAAAAAAGTCCCAATAATTCCATTAATAACTGTCTGTGAATTGGAACAAGAAATGACATTTCATGGGGTGTTGCTCTGAGTTTAGAGATGCATTCTGATGTCCTCATGAAGACAAAAGTAGATTGGGTAGAGTTATAGGCCTCTGACAGACTGTCCCTTGGACATGCTAAGTGGATGTGAGTTAGTGTTTAGAGCCAGACCCTCCATGTACTTTGTGTGCATAAATGGGAGCCTTCCCTGCTACCAGCCCTGTTCAGGGCCCCAGGGCCTGGAGCAGAAGAATGCTTGCTGGAAGCAATGCCTGAGACTGCCTGTCCTGTTCTGCCAGTGCACCAACTACTGCAAGTGCTGGGGACTGAGAAGCTCAGAAGTAAGAAGACTGAACAGGAGCCACAGGGACAGAGAAGGGAAAAGGGCCAGAAAGAGGGCCAGAACAACAGAGTAGGAGAGAAGGAGGATGGGAAGAGGAAGGTGTCAGAAAGTGGTTTAGGAAGACCCTTTTCCTTTAAGGTCAACACAAAATTAATAAGTAAAAAAATCCTTTGCACTGCAGGACCCACCTCACAGATTTTAATTTTTTTTCTTTATGTATATTATTATTACATTTAATTGCCACATTTCTTTCCTTGTCGTCTTGGAAATGTCAACGCACTTCCATGCCTTTCATCTTTTAATGATGCCATCATGATGATGCTTAGCATTGTCAGTTGTAGCTACTGTTAAATGCAGTGAATTTGGTTAGTTCTTCTACACTCTTGATGTATGATGTTCTCCTGATGAATTGCAATGAACAGCTTGTAGGAAAAACAAAGAGATGGGAAACAGCAAAATAAATCAATGGCAGGGAGGGGACAGGAAGATTAAGACCAAATGAACAAACACCATAAACAACTTAAAAAACCTACCAGAGAAAAAGTAAAACAATGAGAACTAAGAGTGAATTAATTTTGACACAAATGCGGCACTCTGTCAACTTACTGTAGCAACAAATAAAAGCACAGACAAGAGTTGACCAGACAAGAAACCTGTCTAGAAATAGTGCAATCAATGCTGGCTAGAAATAATGCAATCAAATACTTTAATGCATTGCATATTAAAAGCTTCTTACAAATCTGGAGTTTGACAGTATTTATGTTTCATAAATAGAAAAAAAAGTATTTCTCTCTGCAAAGTTTTTACCATTTTCAGTGTACAGCACAGAAACACCTTTCAAAAGATATTGCTGGACACAAACTCCTGACAAATAGGGTATTTTGGAAGTTTAGAGTATCTTGAGAATTCATCTGGCAGTTTGGATCCTTTGTGTTTTACAGGATGCTCACAATTGGCATAACTGCAAGCTTCTGGGTCTGCTCAAAACCAAAAGAGAAGTGGAGCAGAGATGGAAAGTGGGCAAATACCCACTGGGAATTACAAGGCTGGTGCTAGAAGATGCAGAGATGTAGGTGGAATAGCAAAAGCTCAGCTCAAATTGAAATTGACCAGAAATGTAAAAACCTCCAAGAAATGGCTCTTTAGGCACGTAGAGAGCAAGCGGAAACAGAAGGAAAATATTGGCACACTGTTGAATGGGAGAGGTGAATTAGCCACCAGCAATGCAGAAAAGGCAGCAGTTCTTGACACTTCCTTCACATCTGTCTTTTTATCTTCCTTTACATCTGTTGGACCCCAGGCCTTTGGAGCAAATTCCAGGTTGATGCCAACACAGACTGACCATCGTTGATGAAGAGCTGTAAGTGAACTGTCACAGGACCTTGGCACTACAAATCCATGGGCCCTGACATTGCCCACGCAAGGCTGTGAGGAGCACTGGCTGATGTTGCAAGCCTTTTCATAATCTTTGAGAGGTTGTGGAGATCAGGGGATAGCCCAGAAAACTGTGAGAGAGATAGTGACAAACCCACTGACAAGAGGGGCTTAAAGAAAGATCAACAGGCTCTTTAGCCTTATTTCAGTCTCTGGGAAAATGATGGAATGAATCCTTCTGGGGGCTATCACAAGTCAGATGGAGCACGTGATTGGGAAAAACCAGCACAGGTTCACCAAGAGCCAGCCGTGCTTGACAAACCTGCAGCACCAAATTTGCTTTTTGTGACAAAGTAACCTGTTTGGTTGATGGGGAGGGGGGGAAGGGGGTAACGGCGACCAATGGACATTGTCTACCTGGGTTTCTCCAAGACTTTTGATATGGTTTCCCATGGCCTCCTCCTAGGGAGACATGCATTATGGTCTGGACAAGTGGTCTGTGTAGTGGGTAGGAAACTGGCTGAGAGGTTGCACACAGGGTGGTGGTAAACAGCTCCTTTTCAAACTGGCAACCTGCCACAAGTGGGGTCTCCCAGAGATCCATACTGGGCCTAATCCTGTTTACAATCTTCATAAGTGATCTGGACAATGGCATCAAGTGTATCCTGATGAAGTTTGACAATGATACCAAACTGAGTAGGGAAGTGAACTCTTTGGAAGGGAAAGTCACACTACAGAAGACCTGGACAGGCTGGGAGAGTGGGCTGACAAGAACCTTATGAAGTTCAACCAAGACAAGAATAAAGTCTTGCCCCTGGGAAAATATTCAGAAGTGCAGCATAGGCTGGGAACTACCTGTCTGTGGAAAGGGACCTGGGGGTCCTGGAGATGACAAGCTCAGTGTAAGTGAGAGGAGCTGCTGTGACACAGGAGCCAGCGGGGCTGCACCAACAAGGGCATCACCACAGAGACACAGAAGTCATTGTCCTACTCAGGGCTGTCCTACTCAGTGGACAGACCAGAGAGTCATCGCTGACCCAATGATAAGTATTTTCATGTTTTTAAATGCTGAAGCTAAGAAATGCTGATTTTAAGACAGGATGTGACTTCAGGCAAATATTGAAAGCTCTACAACAATTTGGGAGAAAATTTGCAGCCACTAGCCTGTGTTTTGTAAAGCACCTGTATTAGAGAGCTACTGCCTCTTTGATGGCACCCACCCCAGATAAACTCTGGGATGAGATGCTGTTCTATGGTCCTGAGCACCAGGAGGTTTGACTGTAGGTGGCATTTGCAAATCTTCCCTTCAGAAGCTGAGAATGATCACAGAAGATTTTTATGCAGTATCTATTTCCAGCAAAGCATATTTAATGAGAAAAAGGATTTGCATATGAAAAATCTACATCTTCAACCTTCTTCCCTCACATTTGTCATCTAAATGCTTTGAGTGTTTGAGAACTTAAGGTCCTCTGAGGATCCATGTGAGTGTAGGTATCAGCCAGCTTCCAGAAAGCAGCTGCAGAGGGCAGCTCCTGCCTTGAGGTTTATTTGGGGGATTTTTTGTATTTTCCTCTTTTCATAATCTGTCTGTTCCCATGCTTAGCAATGCAGTTGTTCTACTAAGAGCTATGACCAACATAGAATTTTTGGAGGAAACAACACTGGCAGTGCTCCTTCACCTCAGGACATGCATGTGTGGTAATGCCTGAACTGAGAGAACTTCCTGTGGGCTTGCTGACAGCCTTACTGTTAACTAAACCTTCCTATGCATAAAGGGGATAGCCTGTAACAAGTGTCACATGTAATCATCTCCCATAACCACTCAATAATTTCTACATACGCTCCTTCAGAAGGGAAAAGGCACTAGATGATGTCCATTCCTTCCCTCCAGCACATCTAGACATTTTGCAAACACAGCGGCATGCCCTTGCTGCTCAAATACAAATCCCATTCTATAAATTTTTTTATGGATCTTGGGAGTCCTACTCTCCTCAGCAAGGATACAGGTTCACTAAAGAAAAATCACCCTTCTCTATGCTTTCTATTTATATTTCTATTTATATTTCTAATCTCTATTTAGCATTGTCTTGTTAATGGGAAAAATAATTTGATCATCTCTTGTATATTACAGCTCTACTAACATGTTTTTGTATTGGCTTTGGCTGGAATAGAGTTCATATTCTTCAGAGTAGTTGGTATGAGGCTGTGTTTTTGATTTATGCTGGAAACAGCATGGATAATTCAGGGATGTTTTCCTTACTGCTGAGGAGTACTCACACAGACACAAGGCCTTTTGTGCTTCTCACCCAACCTCACCACTGATGGGGCTGGGGGTGCACAAGCTGGGAGCTGGGTGAGGACACAGCTGGGACAGCTGATCCCAACTGACTCCAAGGATATCCTACAACATATGGTGTCATGCTCAATATACAAAGTTGGGGAAAGAAGAAGGAGGAAGGGGGGGGACATTTGGAGTGATGGTGCTTGTCTTCCCAAGACACCATTACTTGAGCCCTGCTCTCCTGGGGATGGCTGAACACCTGACTGCCCATGGGAAGCAGTGAATTAATTCCTTGTTTTGCTTGGCTTGTGAGTGTGGCTTTTTCTTTACCTAATAATCTCCACCCATGGGTTTTCTCACTTTCACACTTCAGATTCTCTCCCCATCTTGCTGGAAGTGAGCAAGGAACTCTGTGGGGCTGGGGTCCTGACAGGGGTTAAACCACAAGTTTTCCTTAGTAAAGGGAATTTAAAAGCTACATTAATGTGTTTGAAATGGGTGGACACTGATGTAAATGAAAGTGAGCTGAAGATGGGATCAAGAACACAGTTTTAGATCTGAAAAGGCATTTCTGTGGGTAATTTCTACTGAAGTCAGCACAAGCACATTCAGTTCCTGTGGTAAGGAGCAGGGCTGCTAAATCCGAGCATGTTCTGAGAAAGTCCCCACTGATCACAGCACTAGAAATTATACTATCCATAAAAATCTTCTTAAATCAAATATAGGGATGTAAGGGTCTGTTCAAGAACTAAACTGCAAAGCTACAGTATAATAGGCAATTTACATTTCATTATAACCTATTTAATTTATCTATTGATTCCATGCTTACATGCTTTCCAATTCATTTTCATATTGCTGATAGGTCACCTAATTTCACACTGGCCTCTCTTCCAAGCAGAAGCTCCTTTTTGAAGCATAGCACACTTAATCCTATGCTTTAAGTCCCTCCTGATAACTCTCTGTTTCCATTCTTTCCTAATGCAAACTCCTTGACAAAATGAAACTATTTACAGAAATTTCTGTGAACAGGCAATGAAATGTTAAAAACGAAAAACTTTTGTTGGTACTTTGATCATAAGGTAGGATTCAAAATTCACTGAAATTTATGACTTTTTTCACTGGCTACTTAATTCTTCTTCATTAGTGTGAATGAAGGAATATGCATATATTTAAATTCCCACCTACATACCAGTTGGAGAAGATTTTTATTGATTTACCAGCTCTTGTGGATTTTCTTTGCTGTCCATTGATACCAATGCAATTACCATTGTGTACAATGGCAACAGCAGCTCTAAGAAATCTTTACCTGAAAAACATCTTTCCTAATATATATTTGATAAATTCAACAGCTGGCATCATTTTCACAAGCCAGTGGGCTGTTCACTTCCAGAGTTCACTTCCAGTGTTTCACTTACAGCTGTTTTAATAACAGCATATTAACAGCTATATACAAATGGCAAAGCATAAAAATCTTGGAGAAGACATAAAGGACAACTACACATGCAATGAATGTATATATATGCTTAGAGAAGTCTGCTGATAGAAAAATATTTCCACAGGGGAGGAAAAAAATCCTAACAGGAGAGCACCAAGGTGTACAGGCAAAAATGAAGATATTAACTACTCCTTCCTGAGGAGCTTTTACTGGCTCAGTTAAATGCCACAGCCCTGCCTTCCCCCCATGCATGCTAAAGCCACCTCTACCTGCAAAAGAATGTCCATAAATCTGGTCTCACTGTGTAACTGGCATAGCATTGCTTCTCTTCAGAAGGTGAGAATTTGAGATTTACAGCCATGGCTGTACAGCAAAACATTATTAGCAGTAGAAGATGGGACCACAGTCTGTTAGAATGGATACACCTGAAGTGAGGGAGTATTTTATCCTTATATAAGAAAATGAAGAGTCTGTGATTTAGGTGGGATCGAGCTCCAGATCATGACACCTGGGTTTAAACATCTGCATGAGAACTATGTGTCAAAGTTGCCATGGAGCTCTGGGGCCCGTTCATTTAACAAGACCAGCACCCCTGTAGACCCCCTGCCAGGCACATTCAGCTCTCAGCTGTCATAATCAAAGAATGGAGTGTCTCACAAGTCTTCAGTCATTATGGCCAGCCCAGTATGGCTGTATGCCCTAAGAACACTTCAAAGGGCATAAAGTACCTATTTGTAGGCAGGGGAAACCACTCCCTCTTGATACATCCAGTGACATTTACAGTACAACTGATTAAAGGCTGGTGCCTACTTCACTGAAGTGGTCAGCTCTTCCAGGATACACTGATCCCTGGAAGGGGAGTAAATGCATCCTGTATCTTATACAAGCAGATTCCTAAGGTAGGTGAATTGTTCTGACATTCGATCCTACATGCAGGGTTTGATTCAGTTGTCCATATACAGGCATGAAATGCTATTTGAGAATATGTATCACTAAGGCTGATACATATTACACTGGACCTACCTTTCTGAGCAGCAGCTGGAGGCCATATAAGTAACCCAAAGGCATCTGAAATGGCTCCATGTGCTTTTCTTTGTGTGACCAATGAACCAACCACTTTAATCAGCCTTAAGAATTCTACAAGAACTAATAATATTTTTAAAATAATACGGCTTGTTATTAATATTTCCACTGCTTATAGAAGCTTCAAGAAGTTGTTCAATTTGCTCACAACTTAGAATACTGGCCCTTTGTTACATCAAGGCAATTAAGTAGGATCCATCTACTTCATCAGTGTTTTTAAGCAACCTTTCATCTTGTGGTACCCTCCTCTAACAATGGACTTTTTTGCCCAAAAACTGATCTTGTAAGGTAAGCCATATACAAGTCTCTGTTTCTACTTAAGATAGTGGCACTAAAAAACACACATGGCTATTCTGTAGCTAAATGTCATATTTAGGTTACTCTATTAGGGCTGTTTTTCTTTCATTAAAGCATTCCTTAAGAAAAAATCTCTAGCCACAATTTGCCCTTTAAATTGTTAAACTTATTATCAGTACATTTCTTTTAGAAGTTAGTTATTCTTTTTTCAAGATTCTTCTTCTTGAAACAAACCATAAGTACTATGTGAATACTCTTTGCAAGCAATCTCCCAGCAATTATATTGTACCTTTTAACTAAAGGTAAAGTAATTTCAAAATTTTAATGACAGATCTCTCTGAATTAAATAAATGTTACACCATTGTGAAGAAAGTCAAACTGAAATATGAACACTAATACTGGTGTTCTACTGAAATTCGGAAACTTAAACCCACATGTGGTATCTGCATAAATGGTCAGTTTTGCATCTCCTACTTCCTAAAGCTTCTGGAGTTGCAGGCTGTGTAATACATTTGGCTACTCAGGAAACACCTCAGGTCATGGATCAGAATCCCTTCATGGTAAATACCATAAAACACTGAGTAGAAAAACAACTCTGAGCCTAAACAATAAATAGGAACTATATGCACAAATTTTAGAGAGGTTAAGGATAAGGCTTCTGACTGAAGCTGTAAAGGATTGTCAAAGAAAGAATCAAAGGAAATAGTTACAGGTAAGAGAAGGAAGAAGTACACTTTTCACCTCTCTATCTAGAACTGACTACAAAACAAGATCAAATTGGCTTAGCTAACTGAAGGATACAGAAGTTCAGCTGAGGTCTGCCTGGAGAGGGTGACAAATTAGGGACATCAGCTTGACATATTTGAAGTAATAGAGTTCTATATTAGCGATTATATAATAGAACATTTGCTCTGACATTATAGTCATTTCATGCCTAGATTCCCAGCCAGAGCTCAAAAAAAAAATCCTTATTTCTTCATAATCTAATATCTAAAATGGCAGCAAGTTTTATCCCTAATGGACTGGCCACTTTCTCCTCCTTTTACAAGCTATGAAAAATGTTATCATTGAAGTTCTCTTATTTTTGCCAAGTTTATGAAAAATCAAGCTTTGTATTTCTTTTGTCAAATGTTTACATTCCATTAGTTTTAAATAATGTTCTGTATTCTACATGTATAGTTTTCAACAAACGTGTTCATTACCAAATGAATAAAAGTACTTTGGTTTTATGTCTTTCCTAATACTCCTCAGTTTCATGTTCTGATGTTTGAGAATCAAGAATGTGTTTGAAAACTCTGAAAATAAGGTGGACTCAGATATGTCTTACAATGTCTACCACAAGATAGTTTGTCCAGAAATATGCAATAAAGCAATAGGAACTTAGTGTCATGCATGACTTTTCCCCTAAAATTTTCTATATACAATAGAGTCAAATGCAGATCTGTATCTGCATAAAAAAACTTGCATGTCTGGATTTCCAGTTACTGACAAATACATGTAAGCAGATTATTTTTTGATGTAATAATGAAATTCAAAAGGAACAGAGAAATGACATGACAAAAAGCTGTATTTTAAATCTGGTTTAAAAAATAAATGTGAAAAACGTAAGCCATAGTTACTCACCTACGATGAGTAAGAAAACTACCACTGACATGTCCTGAGCCATCACATCCTGGTGTTGGACATGACATTCCTTCCGTCTTCACTGATTTCCAAGAGAACTGTGAGCCATTGAGGTACCCATCCTTTTGCCTTTTGGCAGCAAGAGGACACCCTGATGCACTGCGATGGGACGCGTATTTTCCAGTTATATGGCCCTGACCATCACAGCCAGGAACTGGACATCTGTAAAGCAGATAGATGAGATAAACTTTATTGTTTTGCCATTATATACCTAGTAGCCTCTACAGCAAAGTCAAAATAAACCTGACACAAAAAGGAAAGAACTATCCTACACTGTGGTCACAATAGTAGTTAAGATACCCTGTAGTGGATAAAATTACAAGCAGAACTTTACAATTGGAAGAAAAAAAGTTCTTTGATAAATTCTAAGGAGGCTAGCCAGTAGATGCAGTCACAGCTATTTACATTATGCAATTGCAACAAAAGGACTGAGATATGTATTTGAATTGCAGGTGTTTATCACAGTAAATATCACCGTGGAGTTGAAATATTTGCTACTGAGCTCTGATCAGCAGCAAAACTGTCCATAAAATCCCTATAAGCATAAAATACTACTTAGTATAATCCTTGGTACATTTTATTTATAGGTATGGAACCCAAAGAAGACTTCTTTGAAGTCATGAAAATGTCAGGTTTACACAGTTATGATGTAATCAGAGCACCTCATTAGAAATGCTGAGCTCCTTTAACCACTCTTTGAATAGGGATGATGATATGAAACTGTGCTACAGCCCAGAGACCAATGAAGGCAGTTCTGGATTCAGCTGATGGTTTTCCTTACTTGGGAATCCCCCTATAGATTTGCTCTGTATACTGCTCTGTATACTCTGTATACTAAAAACCAAATAACCAAGGTTAGAAGGAACAGGTTAGAATCTTCAAAGTGAAATGTATAAAGAAAATTATGGCTTTTTTTTTTTTTAGTGTGTTGTTATGTAACACATATCTAAAACTAAAGGCCAATCACTTCACTATTTGTGAACTAAAATATTCCTCTAATTCCCCATTGAGGATCTGGTCCTGAATCGTCTAAGCAGTCACTAAATCCACCAAGTTCAGTGGCCACTGATATCAGAGTGCCTTGCAAGAAGAAACCAATACCTACAGGCAGGCATTTGTTTCCCTTGAAAACTGCATGAACAATCAGATTTGTTGCAGCAGTCTCATATAAGCACTCAATTCTCTATTCCCATAGCTACCTTTACTTAGCATGTATGGTTTGCAAACATGTTTAGGGGGCATTTAGGAGATAAAGGTCTAAGTGATTTTTTAATATCATGTGAAAATGAAGAATTAAACTATTTCTAAATTACAGATGATTGTATCCTTGGCTAATGCTGTATCCTTTGCTGAAACAATCAGCACAGATACCAGATTTGCTCATAGAAATCAATGTGGTCTTCTGCTCTTGGATAACTATTACACAATAACATTTATGCCTTAAAAAACTCTGAAGATATATAAGACCTTATAAAACATACACAGGCCCTTTGACAATATTTGTTCTCACCTAATTGGCTCTTGGTCTTCTTTGTCTTCCTTACTTTGTGCTATCCTGATTCCACTTTTCTTTGCTCGTGGACAGCCTGAAAGACTGTGTGAAAGAAAACATTTTAGAATGTAATTTCTCATTCTTGGATACACTTTACAGGAATACACTTTCTATCTGAGAAACTGGTAGAATAGCCAATCCTGTCCAGTTTCCACAATCAAAGCTCAGGTGGGTTAAAAGGAGAGCTGCAACAGCCACCAGGGGATCCACACATGTGGTTCTGTGACAGGACAGGACTCCCAGTGCTGTGCAGCCCACACACACAGGACTCCCTGAGGAGTCAGGGAAGGCAGCTCTTAAACCCTTTGCCCAGTAATTCCTGACAGCAACAGCACGGGCATCTTTAAAAGGAACAGAAGCCAGGGCTGAGAGACATTATGTCCCCTATGTGTAAGAGGGATGGAATAATAGAAAACACAGGAGTATCTCTTTGTAGGACTAATGATTTCTCTTGGGAGCACATTAGTAACATTATCAAACATCACATAACATTTATATATAACCGAACATCACATAACAATTATATAGAATGATTGAATAAAAAGATGACAGCGATCAGAGCTTTCAAAGCCTTCCAGAGAACGGGTTCAAGTGCTCAGAATTCACCCAGACAAAAGGATTTGGCAGAGACAAAGTTATATGTTTGACTAACCAATGTTACATGTAACAAAACTGAGAATGTTGTTTTCAACTACACAAGCTCATCTTCCCTTTGCATATGAAGAATTCATTATAGAAACCACTTAGTAGACTTGACAGTGACCTTAACAGATTTTTAAAGATTTTTTTAGGAAGTTGATATCTGAGTAAACAAGTATGTCTATCAAAAAAATTATGCTTGGTCGTCTATTTAAATGTTATTTCCATTTTAACTATCCACATTAAAAAAGAAATCCACCAGTAGAACACCTTCAAGTGTTGACACAAAAGAGAAAGAAGTGTCACCAAATAAAAAAATTCCCTAGAGAAAGAAACAAAATAGAAGATCAAATTTTTGTTTTCAGCATGAGGAAAGGTACTTGAGTTTTGTGTAGTAGGTCCTGTCTTTGCGAAGAAGAGACAGAAAGAGCGGTAACAGAATTTTCAGTTATTTTGTTTTGTTAAAGCCAGTGAGGACTGAGGGCAAGAAGCACAGAGAAAGGTGATGCAATCACAGACAGAAATCTGTGTTAGAAAATGAAGAACAGAGAAAACCAGAGTTTACAAGCTGCAAAGTCATAAATAAGTCAATTAAAGAAAGAGAGGAATGCTGACACAGGATATTTGACACTACCTAGAAACTTTTAGTGAGATGTCATGGCTAGAGCTATAGTGTTAAATAAAATGGACCTAGAACTGTTGCTTTGACCCAAGACCAGAAAGTTCACATTTGTACAGCTAAGCTCTCTATCTCTGTAAAGCAGGACAGCTACACCCATACTGTTTGTAAAGAATGATCTGGACCCACACTGAGTTCCCAAACCATACCTTAGAACTGCCTGGGACACTACCTCAGGGTTAGTGTCATGCCAGGGATTACATAAGCTTTAGTGGAATAGGCATCTGCAACACACTGATACACGGACCTGTCCTCTCATCCCCTTTAATTTTCATTTTAAATGTAACCAACCATTTTCCTTTTGAAAGCAAACTGCTGTTTATTTCAGCTGGCATTGTGGACACCAAAGTACCATAGTTCCTTGTGTACAAACTAAATCTGAGAAAGCCTGTGCCAATTAAGAACAATTTTCTTCAAAAATAATAATGTTGTCTGTAAGAAAGAAGTAGAAGGAAGAAAGTCTAAGGGATTCAGAATAAGAGGAAGCTGGCTCTGGGGCAAGGGAACAGTTCAGGACCAGGCTGGTTCACTGCCTTTACACTCAACCCGGTCTGCAGAAAGTGAAGGCAGGGAGGACTGGAGTTAAAGATACCCCTCCTTTATCTCTCAGAGTGGTTGTACTCAGTGTGTGAGAATAATCAGAATTTGCATCTGAAAACTAAACAGTTATAAAGAATTCCTCAGAAAGCAGTACTTTTTTAGTAGGTATACAGATGAGTATGCTTGTAGATGATGACATTTTCATAACAAAATCTGAACAAAGAATTTCTGTCTTGACTAATGGTTTAAAGCTTTCTACACATGAATTCAATTTAATTATCACTCACTGATTGGTATTTTGGTGCATCATCTCTCTGCATCTTTTTATTCTGGTACTATGATTTATTAGAAAATTCTAAGACCTTTCAAGTCTTCTAAACAGACATTTCCAACAGACAGTTTCTGAGGCTATGATTAATTAATTTCTCCTCTGACAGTGGATACATCGAGAAAACATATGTCAAGGACGAGCCTTTGTTTTAGCTTTTTTATCCTGTAATAACCAAAGCTATTACAAGACAAGCACAAAACTTCATTTTTCTATTACTTTAATTCCTCATATATGAAGACAGAAGACAAAAGAGGGAAATTCAGCAGCAGTGCATGGTGCTATAACTTCTTGCATAAATTGAAGGGCTGTGTGGGACTGCAGAGTTATGGTGGAGTTAAATCTGCCTCACATATGCTTGCTGCTGAGCAGCCATTTTAAATACTGATGATATCCAGGCATCTCAGCAGCCATTTAGGAGAGAAGTCTGTCATTCCTTCCCTTCTGAAACTGAGAGGATTGTAACTGATGGTGTCAAATACAAACAAAAATGCTAACTCAGATGTAGGCAGAGCTAAATGCTAATTTTCAGTCTGGGAATTAGAAAGCCCAACTGACAACATGCTGTGGGGTCTTCCATGCTTAACAGCTCCAGATTTAGGCTACCGGTTTGATGCCCTTCGAAAGCATTCCTTTTGCCAGCCTTCCCACCTCAGAAATGGCCTTGACAGATATCATGATCTGAACTGGGTAAGGCTGGCTCTGTGTAAATGTGACAGGTCTCCTGAGGACATCTGTGGATTTAAGCAAAGAAAATGTTACTTCACTGACTACGCGTCAGTGCTTCTGTGCCTGCAGGCAGCTGAAGATGTGGGGTTGCCAGAGGCCTTTTTGGAGAGAAATGAAAGAGTTATGTGGTCAATATAGACATGGTGGCATTTCAAAAGGCTGCATGTGTTAAATCTTAATGGACTGGGGAAATTCCAGATATGTTTGTTTTGTAGAACAACTTTTTATATCTTTATATATACTTGATTATGCTGCACAATCAAATGAAAACTTGGTCCAGCAGTCATCTGCAAAAATACAAGAATGTAAGAATTTACAGACAAAAGTAGGCAACACCATCCAGCTCATGGTCCAGTCCTTTAGTGGCCAGGAGACAATGCACAAGGAAAAAGCTTAAAAAATGAATGAACATTCAGTGATCCTCCCCTACCAACCTTGACAGCTTTTAAGTTTCTTGTTAGTAACACTTTTCTTCTGCATCTTCACTCTCCCACCTGCTTCTGGTTGAATAGATGATCAAACACATAAATAGCTTCCCTGAAGTTGGGGTAGAGTTATAACAAGCATAATGCTGGTAGAGTAGAAGCTGATAAATTTACGTATAGGTAAATGTAGTTCTAAATTTGGCCTTAAGTTCCTCTGAAAGTGTGATTAAATCTCCTGCATCATGCAAGTGCTTTAAAAATACTTACATCTTCTCCTTTTTAATGTTTTTGTACTTTTGATGTTTAATGCTGCATTACAGAAATTGATATTGTGATCTTTCATTTTCACAGCATGTAAAATATGGCATGTTCCCAATCTCTAATTTTATTTATGTTTTGACTTTGAACTGTTTGCTGCTTTTAGTGGGAAAACATTTAAACTGGGAATTTGTGTATTGACCAGTTATAGCTAATTGTAAAACTACAGAGACTTGGTGAAGAAAGCAAATATCCAGACTCAACAGTCCTAGTCTGTGTGGGAATAAAGAGTCTTTACTAACACAAGAGAGGTAGACTACACTATTATTCACTATTATTCTTTGATTAAACAGTGGATAGATATTTACAAAATATGGCACAGCTTTCCTCTGCTGATTTAGTTCTCAAATAGCCACAGGGGAATTGTTAATTACACAGCACTTATACCATTATCTCTAGAATACAATTGATCAATATCCTAATTAGTGAATGAGAAGAATTCTTTGGCCCTTGGTAAAATTATAGTTTAGACAGTTAAGGCAGCTTTCACCCATAAATTTCTTTTGCCATTCTTCTGGCTTGATGTAGCATGAAGTGTTGAAATCTAAGAACAAACCAAACTTTTTTCTGAAATGTACTAACAAGACTAGTCCATATTAGATGAAAGATGTACTTTCCCCCTCTGACTAAAGCTGATAAAGCTTCACCTGGGAGACGAGGTAAAGAACAGAGTCGAATTTTGCATTACAAGGAATATGAAGTGAGTCTGGAAGAGACTGACACAAACATTCAGGAAATACATTGTGTGGGAAGAAGACGCAGGAGTACGATTGAGTCCAAACTATGAGGAGTTAAGAAGTTCAGAATGTAAAGCAACAGAAACATGAATGTTGAATTACTTCCTCAGGCTACTAGAAAAGGCAGAGAAACTGAATTTATTTTGTATAAAGGTTTTGCTAGATATTAGCAAAAATATTCCTACCTATTTGGTAAGGGAGTCATGCTGAAGCTGAGAAATGTTATTCATTAGTGGTTAATGTGAGTTAGACCAACGTATGTCTATGCAGCACTCAATCCTACTTCAGTGTTCAGAGAGTGAAGGTAGGTCAGTTGAGGCACCTTCTAGCCCTGCAGTTATTTGATTTAAATAACAAAACCTTGTCTTTACATACCTTCGATGAGAAGCATAATTTCCAGTAATATGCCCAGAGCCATCACAGCCAGGGGTGGGACACCTAAAATAACAATGGAAGAGACACCCAGAAGTTACTGACAGGAAAGATGTAACTGTCTGTTTAAAAATATTCATTGGCTCAGTCCTTGTTTCCTCAGGAGCCAGCCTTTGGGACCCCTAACCACTGCTAAACCTGAGCTTAACTCCACATCAGGGACAAACATAGTTTTTCATTCATTAGCTTTTGTTTGCTACTCCTCAGTTGCCCACTCCAATGCTTCCTGGATATCTCAAGTACTGGCAGATTAGTGGAGACTTCCTAGCAATCTGACATCCCTACACCACCAGGAGTGAGTCAGGTTGACAGCACATGGACTATCCCTGTGTTGTATGCTTAGGTAGCGGCTAACATTGCAGTGAGTAATTTTCTTTCCCACTAGAGCTATTGTTCTAATCCCACTGCACAGAGTCATGAGGTCACACCTCATGGTGAAGAGACCCCTTCACCTCTCCATGAAGCAAAGGAAACGCCTAAGAAAAAGGAAGTGTGTAGACAGGGAGGTAATGCTAGCCTCTTGCAGAGGGATGGTAACCCACCCAAACAGTCCCAAACACCAAGCTACAGCACCAGACAGAAATGGTACCGCCCTCTGTGGAATTTCTAATAGTGGAATGACATTAGAGCCATCAAAGAAAATGGATAGATTTTTCTACATTGCAAAGATGACTGCGATCATCACAGAAAAAGCTACATTATAATGCTAAGTAAAATCATTAGCTGGTATTTGAACTGCTGTACTAAACCACAGAAAAGACAAAGAATTAATTTATATGCATTTTACTGAAGAGACAAATGCTACATGAATTCCAAAAAGTCACTTTTCTTGAGCCTGAGTTTTGAATTTTAGCCATGCTATTTAAAGCTTCATTTGGAGAAAGCATTCAAATTCAAAGAAGCTTGCTCACAAATTCAGATATTGCATTTTATAGCATCAGATTTCCATAACATTGTATTTTTCCACTATTTGAATCAGGAGTTCATGCAGACTTTGGCTTTCACCCTTTAGTTACATGTGTGCTTTCCTCAAAGTTGGTCCATACTGGTAAGCTTTTATTTCACAATGTTTCTACATAGACTTGAACATTTCTTAAAACCAGTAAATAAGCAACCCAGAGTTCAGTGCTATGGAGTTGTCACATTCCATTAAGATAAATTTTAGCTATTTTAAGCTAGTAAGCATTACCTACTTCTGAGGAGCTCAGTAGGGACAAATTTCAAACATGATTATTCCTACCTTGAAAGACATAAATTAAACTTGAATTTATTTAATGAAGTTCCCATATAATCTTCATCTGGACCAGTTTAGTTACTCCATAGAAAACATCAAAATATGGTAGCAGTTCTCAGATGTTAGCTGGTAAAACTTACGGGGTTCCCTACAACATTGAAGTTTCTCTTCTCCATCCCAAACAGGCTGTGCACTTCGGACAAGAAATTTAAACAATGTGCTTAGAGACAATTCTCCTTCATTCTTGCTTTGTCTTTGCACAGGACCAAATATATTACTGTGATCTTGCATGAAGGGTGTATTAACATAGCTCTTAAAGACCAACATACACGTTGACATCACACCACAATCTTTCTTATAGAAAGATAAAGCCCATAATTTCTGCATGGATCCTTCTGATACCAATTAGGTAAAACTACGATCCTTGATAAAGGAGTCAAAACTCAGTCTGTATGCCTCTTGCCCTTCATTCTTGGTTGTGGTTGCACATGGCTAGCATAAACTTTGGTTATTTCTTTAAAAAATAAGTGGTCAGGGCATCTAATATGAAGGGTCTTATAATTTAAATACTCTGTCTATATATATATACATATATGTTCTCATTATTATTTTTTTTTTTAGGTAAATGTTTTGAGCTCTACAGAGAGACAATCTCTTCCTTCATGTGATTTTTTTCATGCTAGGTAGCTTCAGCAGTCTCCAGTGCCTATTTCCATCAAGACTAGCTGCATCACTGAAGCCTGACCAAAGCCCCGAAGATGCTGAATCATAAGATATGGGGATAAGAATTAATTAAAGGAATTGACTAAATTTTGGCTGTACATGTCCACGGTATTTAAATGAATAAAGGAGAACCTGGAGCTATGGGACTATTCCTCTGCAGTCTGTCTGGGGTACTACAAGGATTTCTTTTTTATTGGCCCATGATTTGAAACCACCATTTTCCTCTCAAGACTTTCTATCCTTTTGAGGATAAGCTATTAGCAAAACTGAACAATTTTTTTTCCATCTTTTCCAAGACTTTGTTACAGGCAGCATGATTAATAGTGTCTTAACAAAAAGAATTTATAAGATGCACCAGTATATCCCTTCCATCCATCTCAAAATAAGACCACTGCACCTCAACCATTTGGACAGTCTTACACAATTTAAAAACTAGCTTATTTCTGTGTCATTTGAAAAAAAATTTAACAACTGAAGCTAAAGAAGAAATCATCCTGCTGTAAATTGAATTGGGTATTTTCAGAAATGGCTTTGCACAGTTCATATCAGTTTAAAAATGTACTTTTGATTAAACCAGATGAGGTCTTTATTTTGGCAAGGATTTCAGAAAGACCTTTCAAATTTTGATTTTGGCACTATAATATTTGTTTTTAAATCTCATAAGTTTATATTTACTTTCATGTAACAGATGAAATGAGAGTTTAGTGCAGTTGGTAAGAACATTTTAAAACTCTGGAACACTTATATTTCTGCTGTTTCCATTCTATGGGAAATGCTCTCAACAGGATGCAACTGTTACAATTATGAAGCCATTACAATATTTACTTGCGGTGCTAAACAGATCAGATAAGGAGACAACCCCAAGTTCTTGTGCTATTGGAATTGGGAGTCCGTATTTTCCAAATGTCTGAGCATATGTAGGACTTGCATATACTACTTTGCTATCATTTACTACCTATACATATATGAATTAATTAAAAGTACAAACAACAATGCCAGAAAAATGTATGCACTGCTTGTAAGAGGCAGGTCATGTGAAACTCTCTGAAAATGACTATCAGAGTATGGAAAAAGAGAGCTGCAGTTCTCCTTGCTTACTTAACGCAAATCTGTTTTGGCAGGACCAGAAACTCATTTGTAGAATTTACATAATAGCTTATTGTAGCACAGGAAATACTTCAGTACTGTAATGAGGGAGGTGACAAACGGAACTGACTCTGTGAAGAGTGAAGTTCAGGACATAGAATACTAGCACTTCACTACAGATTCAGGGCATCTAGCAAAAGAAAGGGTTTGTCAGGGAAGGGGAATGCAGTTAGCAGTGCCTTGATGTCCCATTCATTTCACAGATCATCCCAAAGCATTTTTGGGAAAATAAGCAGAAGCAGGAAGTAGGGCAGGCAGCAGAACAGCAACAGCTGTGGCAGCTGGATTCAGTATTGGGCTTAGATTCAACAGCAGGAGAAAAAAGGGTGAGAGTTAAACTGAGAAGAATATACTTAAGCCCTGCTACTGATTCCTCACTATGGAAAGATTGAAGGTGTGCAGCAATTAAAATAAACTTCTGGCAGAAGAACTCAGAGAGGTTTCTGGGACTGGGGAGGAAATGGATGCAATGCCCAAAGGAACTCTGGGAGGGTTTTTCCAAATGCCAGTGGTTAAAAGTCTTGTTGAAACCTCAGCTCACAAGACTGCTCCAGCTCTCACCAGCACAGGGTGCTACAAATAAGACCCATAATTAAATCTATATTCCTAGGCTTTTATCTAGGTCTACAGGAGCAACATAAGCTTACATGTAGTGAACATACTTAGATTTACAGCTTTACTAGCATGAGGGCGAATACAATTTTACATAAAGCGCAAAGACAGAACTGCAATAGTTTCCTCCTCATTATTGCATATGACTTTGGTTGGCTTACTTTTTCAAATTATTTTAAAACATAAATTAGATCCAAAACATAGAGATAAAACAAAGACATAAAAAACTACTTCAATATTTTTATTTTTGTGTCGAGGATATAGGCTCCTATGGAAAAGAATTAAACCATCAGTTTCTCTCACACTGGCCAAGTGCAATGAGTTCCTACAAAATACCTTTCATGACCCGTAAGCTGATGCATCAACACTAAAGACTGATGTTACCTTTACTGTTTACAGCACTTAGTACCTACTATGTTGTGCATCCAATCTTCCCTTGTGAACACATGTATCAATAATACAGTCTATCAGAGAGGATATCCCATAAATCACTAATTAACTATTTAAAGCAAATGTAACTAGCAAAAGAAAAATCATATTGAATTGAACAGGGGAATAAATCGGGAAATTGTGCAAAAATTCAGAATAGTTCTCCATAATGTTCCACACTGCAAAAGAACTGGGATTAATAGAAAATTATATCTTTCCCATAGTTTTATTTTGACCATGTTGTCAATCTCTGTAGTAGAGGTGTGACTTTCTATTGAAGATTCAGAAAGGCTAGAAAAATGTAATTGTTTCCTGTGGGATTTTTTCATAGCAGAATCTAGAATTTTTTATTGTCTGGTGGTTTCCACCTTTGAGATTCTGTTTTATTTGACTGAATCACCAGGAATGGAATTCACAGGTTGGGAGGCTGGAAGACAGACACAGTAACACTTACATTTCTGTTTTTTGTCTGAAGATCTGAGAGTATTTTAAAAACGTTACTGGAAAGGGGAAGGATTTGGTAGAGGAAAACTGGACAATAAAGAGTCTAAATTACTTTACATAGAAGAGGAAAATATGCTAGAAGTATATATTCTTATTCACTGCTCTATTTGTAGCTAAAAAGCTGTATATCTTCTGAAATTACATGTAGATTCATAAACAAATTATTGTGGGTTTATTTGGTTGGTTTTGGTTGTTTGTTTGTTTGGTTTGGGGTTTTTTTTGTGTGTGTCTTTTTCTAGTGAGGTAGTCCCAAAACAAAAGGTTACAAAAGTAAAATTGTAAAGAAATTGTGTTTGCAGTTCCCTGAATTGAATATGCAAAAGAGGAAGAAAAAAAGGAGAGGGCAAGAAAGGGAAAGGATGAGAAGAAGCTCTGTCAAATTAAAAACCGGATTTTCTGTGGTGTATTGAGAATTTGAGGAATTAAGAATTTGAGGGCTTGTCAAAAACTACAGGTTTGCAACTCTTCACAAATAAGTCCTCTTTTTAACTAGCTAAGAGGCCAAAAGAGAGAACAAACTTTTCTCCAGTTCCTTCCTATGCCAGTCACCACTAACCTGCAGGGAGCACTCCAGGGTGAGAAACAAGATCATGAACAGAGCTGTGTGGTCCCCAGTAGAGATTTTTGGCCACAGGTGTGTCAGTAAGAGCCAGTGTTGTGGCTACTGTTATGAAAATATCTCTTTAGCAAGAACTGGACAGATAGCAGCAACTCATTTTGCTTTACTCTTCTGAGTAGTCAGAGCAATGCCTCCCAGCCATTACTGTTCTAGCCAGCTCTGTGAAAGCAATCTGGATATGTAAATCTGCAAAAATCTTATTTCCAGTCCCAGGTATTTTGGGAGATTGTCAAGGTCTAATTAAGTATGTGAAGTGGGAATGCTGCTGATTCTTTTCCTTATGACGACACAGAAAAGCTGTTGTGTGTTCTATTTCTAGTAGGAGCACAGATATTTTCCATTTTACTCCTGTGGTCTTTTATTGTCTAATTTTTACCGTAGAATTTGATACTTGAATTCCAGTGATGATATTTTTTTTCTTTTGATGTCTAGACCAAAACCCTCTACCTACACAATCTATGAACTTGCAATGAAAAACAGTTTTGTTAGGATGGATTTATTTTCCCTTAATTTTCCTCAGAGTGGTGCCATATCTACATATTTCTTATATTTCACTCCTTCTATTTTCTTTCCTGGTGCCTTTCACCATGTTTTCAAACCTTTTCCTGAAGTGAAGCAAGTACCTCCATTTGCTTTTGCTCCGTAGTTTGCTTTCCATCCATATTCCTCTCCAGCACTTCTCTGTTGCATTCTACTCCCTCGTTTCCCAAATCCTTTTCTTCTTGTCTCTTCTTGCCTCTTTAACATTTTCTCTCTCTTTTGCTTCTTTTTTATCTCTGTTCCCTTTGGCTGATGTGCTCGATCTCTGTTCCTCCCTCATCTTTCATTCTTTCATGATCTCTTATAACCTTGAAGTCGATGTTTCTTTCTTCTTACCTCCTTCCTCTCTGCTGTTTTTTCCCCCTTATCTTTTCTTTCATCACTCTTCTTGTCCTCCTGATTTTTTCTCCCAGCTGATTTTATCATTCCTGCCACCTGCACTGCTTGTGGTCCTCTCACATTGCTGAAATGACTGGGTACACATTCTGCCCTTGTGTCAGAGGAGAAAGTGCTGTATGTGAAACCCTAATACAGAATTTATCACCTGTCAAGACTCAATGAGTCTTTTTACATATCTTGCCCTCTTTTTTTTCTTTTTTTTTTTTATTGGAGTCCTTGTGAGCTTTATCACTGGCTTCAAAAGGAGCAGAACCAGGCTAACACTGGGCACTTCTGGAAATTGCATTCAAAGCTCATTTGAGGTCATTTGAATTGTTTCAAGAGGCAACACAAACTCTATGGGACAGTCATGCAGATAATGAATATTTCAGGATATTTTACTTCTCTGGTTTCATATTCAAGGCTAAACTTATGTTCCAATCTTCACAAATGTACCCATAATGACTGTGCAAAGTCAGTCCTGAATAAATATCAAAGTTTCATAAAGATGCATTGTAACCCAAAAACATTAAAGAAGTCAAATTTATATGTTAATTATTTCCTTCTATTTGTTCTAGATAGAAGGAATATTTAAGCACAGAAACTCAGTTTTAGCGAAAGTCCTAACTATCACTTTTCCACATGTAAAATACTTCTAGCATTTCTCACTTAGCAGAAGGCTACTGATATGACAGGTTTCACTGGAGGTAATAGGGAAATTTAAATGCCACACCTACAGCAGATACAAAGGAAGAGGATTTCAGGAAATTATAAGAGCCAGCAAAACAAAAAAAATGTGGTGGAAAGGCAAATGGGTGAATTAAATTTTTTTTTTTCATCAAGGGTTTTTTTTTTGGCATTGGATCCAATGTAGTTCCAGTGAGAATGGGCAGGAGAGCAGGGAGATCCAGACAAGGATCCCTTCTGGTGGGGCATTACTGAGCCCTCTCAGAAGAAACTGGGAGAAGTGCAGATTGGAGATTAGAAAGAAGTGTAGAATGGAAAGATTTGTTGTTGCCACTTTCACTGTACAGTGTTTCTATCCATGAAGGAACAATGCCAGGCCTATGGAGCTAGTCCAGGCATGAGACTAAAATAATTTTGGCTCAGAGGCTCCATGGAGTAACTTCAGCCTCTTTTATCTCTGCACAGAGATTGCTCTGTTTCTTCCTCTTTGCCTCTAGAAATCCCCAGCAACTGAATGGTTCTGAACTGGGGCGTGCTGACTGCATACTCCTCTCCTCAGGTAAAATTTAATTAATTCCCTGATTTTCTGCATGTACTACTTTTTTCTGTCCTTAGCTGCTGCTATTATCTGTATTGCCTTTCTGCATTTTTTGAACTGTGTAAGAAAGAACTTGATATGTTTTTAATTACACTGAAATCCATTTTTCCTATAAGCAGCCTAAAATGCATCATGCTGGCACATAAAATATTTCTGTGCACTCGAATGCAGATACACACAATGAGTTTAAATTAATTATATTTCTTTAGAAAAAATATTCCTGTGCCTTCCATTACCACCTCTGCATGCTGCCTCTTTTGCTACCAGTCAGGACTTCCCAGCTTCCCAGCAGCAAGTGCCATGACGTGCTGCCCACTGTTCTCACATCTAGCATCAGCACATACCCCCTTAACATGCCAGTTGCCAAAGGCAGGGTATGTGCCTAATGTGAAATAGCTTCTGTACACCACCCAGGGGGTGCTCTGTGCTCAGAAGCTGCCAGGGGGAATCTGTGAATCAGTTCTCCCCCTGGGCACCTTGCCCACACTTTTTATCCTGCCAGCATCGCCTGCCTTGGAGGCAGCACCGGGCAGCTGCAGATCCCCTCCCTGCAGCAGAGAGCACTTCCTGGCAGCAGGGATGAATCAGTTCCAACATATGCAAATTCAAATGTTCATTTCCAAACAGCTCAGCCTTTGGAAAAAAGCTTCATGTGTATTTGAAGGAATAACACAAAATGATGGAGGCACAGAGAAAAATGCAGAAGAACATAGCCTTAAGAGAACATGCCCTACAACTAGGAACAAAGCCATGCAGATTCTCTTGTCTCCTAATAGCATTGCTGTAAGCCTGTGCTCAAAAAAAACCCAAAAAACAAATCAAAACCCCACACGGGTGTTTTTTTCAGTAAATTTATGTGGACACATTTGTCTCTGAAGAAGAATATCCCATTCCTGGTTGGTCTATTACCATAGGAACAGTAATCCTCTCAAGAGCATCTGCCACTCAGTCACTGCACAGCAAGATTGGTCCAGGTTTGCCAAACAGCCAGTGACATGATTTCTATAGCTCCTTGCATGTGACAGTGGGTCCGAGTGAAGCACTTGAAGACAGTAACAGAGGTATAACATTTGGTATTCTTCATCTTAAAAGGTGTCTTCAAAAGCTCGTACAACCAGCTTAACTTTTCTGTTTATGATGAAATTGGGAGTTTCAGCTCAAAATTAAATTAAAATTAGGCTGAATGTTGAGTACTTTGAAAATTCACTCTTTAAACTAGGTAATTTTTCCCTGATAAGAAATGTACACTATAGTCAGTACCTTGCTCGTTACCTTGAACACCTTAAAATTATCAGTAGAGTAATTCTTGCATTTTCATCTCTGTGCTGCTGCCTCTCCCATGCTCTGCTCTTTTGTGCTTTGTATATCTTGTCCTAGGTAAAGCAATTAACAAAGGGTTTGATGGGCACTGCAGTATGACCTTGAAGCTGCCTCTTCCTGTGAGTTTCCTGGAGGTTTGGAATGACTTCAAAACCTATGAATCTGGAACACTCAAAAAGGTCAGCATCACAGCAAGGAATACTAAGAAAAGCTGTCAGATTAGGATTGCTAAAAGCAGACGAAAAAAAGATTACCAGCTTTCATGTAGTCTGTGGCCTTAACAATCCACTGAAGCTGTTGGTAGGAGATTGGGTACAAGCCAATATTAGCCACTCCTTAGGTATTCTATTTATCTGTTTCTTGTTCAAGTTGTGCATGCACAAACAACAAAGAGAAGGATTCTACAAGATCACAGGAAATGAGAGAGTTGGATCAAATGTACAGGGGAAAAAAAAAAGGCTGAGTGGGAAGGATGGAAAGAAAAAGAGCATGGTGAAAGTCCAATTTATATGTCCTTCTTCAAAATGGTGTATCTAAGTATGAAAGATCAAGCTTACAAAATACTTCTAGACCTATGTAATAAAGAAAGAAGCATGAGTCCTGCCTCTAAAGTGAGTTCTCTCAGTAGTATTATGGCAAACCATAGAGCAATAGGATTGTAAACATCTGTGAGTTCTCTGAGAAATATATCCTGGGCAGCATGAGGGCTAAGATGTTTGCAAAAAAACCTCAAGCCCATTAAAATAATCCAAGTGACAAAAAATGTAATGGGTGGGGATTTAGTTCATTATTAACAGCTTGTTTCTTACACTCCTATTTAACATGAACAATTAATAAGATGATTTGCAGTGCACATTGGGAAAGGTAATGTAAAAATAATAGTTTGGTGTAAAATGTTTAGGTGACTAATTGCATCTTAAGGCTGAGACTTGTTTTGCTCCACATGCAGCCACTGCATTGTGCTCACTAGTAACCTTGAGAAGTGCTATTGTAGCATGAAGTTCCTTACACTGGATGGATTTTTAAGTTTTCTGCATGTCTGTGTTTCTCTCCGGAAATATGTATCATCCAGTAACAGGGACAGGCTAACATTTGGATAAAGGGAGCAAACTCAGGAGTTTCACTTTCCCAGACAAATAAAGCAGAGATACTATTTTCTATTTTGGGGTGAGGAGTCTCCAGCAAGAGAGCAAAATACTACAGTTTTCATTTCATGAAAACAAGCAGCTTTTCCCCTCTAGGCCTAAAAACATTTGTCAGAAGCCTAAGCGAAGAAATATGAAAATACTGAGTGTGAATTATATCAGACTGTGAGAGGCAGTCTGGTCTAGTAAGAAGGCTAATGAACAGTGCAGCTAAAGGAAATCCAGTTTTGTTACTGATTTTCTGTGTGACTTTATACTGATTCTTGAAAGCTTTTCAGACCTGCTCTAAGGTTTCATGTGGCTGACTTTAGACTCATGCTCCACACTGAGTGCTAACTTACCTCAGACATGCAGTAAACATATTTAATTCATACTGAAGGGAAAAACCTCTAGTGAGAGTCTAGTTATGAACCTGTCTGCAAGAAGGACAATTGGGCATTACCATCCCATCCCTGTAAGTATTCCACCCTACTGCCTCGAGGTAGACTCCACTGGTAGACATTGGGCAGAGAAACCAGACATAATGAATTAACACTTAGGAAGATACAGTTTTCTTCCCAGCACTCTCAGAACCACAAACACCAAGGTGCAGATTTGCACAAGACATTGCCAGATGGTTTTGAGCCTGAGGGACTTGATATCCAAGACTGAGAAAGTTACCTTCCTCAGTTAGCTTTTCATTCTTATGAAAAAAAAAGTGTAAGGGAATTGTACTGCTGTCTACGAATACCTAACAGGTTGATGTGGTGAAGGCATAACAGAAGTTTTCTCAGAGCTGCATAGCTCAAGGAGATTCAACACAGGAATAAACTTAAGCATAGGAAAGCCCATTATTACAAATGGAAAAAAAAAAAGCTAAACCCAAACATAAGTCTGGTCAAACACTGGAATAGTTGTGAGAACTCTAACCTTGGCAACACTCACAACTTGACTGGACAAGGTCCTGAGCAACCTATTCCAACTGCACTTGCACTGAGCAGGAGCATAGACTAGCTAACATTTGGATACTCCTGGCTATATGATTTTATAATTCTGTAATGCATCTTAAAGGCTGTATCAGAGAAAATACTGTTTGGCCTCCTACTGGCAGTATAGATGCAGCCTTTAGTTAGAGACTCTATTCCAGAAACATCATGAATTATCATTTTGCCTTGATTCCAGTCCCTTCTGGATAGTTCACGTTTCAACCATCAGGAAATTTATTGATGCAGTTTTATATATTCAAAATATTTGTGTATTCCTTTGTAATTGTACGTGTTCTTCTCAATAAATTAAAGTGATGATTTTAAAGTCCAGCTTGCAGAGTTAATGAATGCTCAGAAATTCTTAGTGAAGTAGATGAAATGGATCACAACAAATATCCTGATCAGTGAGAGGGACTGTGTACCCGAGATAATACTCTCAGCTTCTACTCTAGGCATCCATCTGCCTCTGCTTCAGAATTTCCTGTTCCCCCTGAAAGGATGCTGCAGCTGTCTGGGTAGCAGCAAAAGAAACAACAGAGCTTTTAGTACAGTACTCAGTAACCTGAAATTGGTGTCATTTCACCCTAACCTGTCAGAGTGGATGAGGCAGTTTGCACATTATGACAACAAAGGAGACATCCCTTCAGCGAGGGCAGGAAACTCTGATAAGACCATTACAACTGTTTCAAACTAATATCTTCATTTTTCTGTTGGAATCTGAGACTGTATTGAACAGCACTTAAGTAATAATTCCAGCTCCATATGAATGTTCCAAGGTATCACTAAGTAGAGCTGTTAAGAATAAATTCTGCTTTTCATTGTCTTGGGATATGCTCTCATGTATTTTCTTACTTTGGTCTTCCTTACTTTCTTATCAAAGTTAACAAAGGCAGAAAGTCCATGCTTTTGTACAATTTCCCCTTCTGCAGCTTCCACAGGACAAGGCATGCAAGCTTGATTTATACTGTCAACATCTCACGAAAGAGCTACATCAGGTTTGCAGTGCAGGGAGGTTGGAGGTTCCAGCTAGGGATAAAGCTCTGTTGTACCTCAAGGCTCACAGCTCCCATGCACTGCAGAAGTAGAAAAGCAGCTCTCAGTGAGAGGCTAACTTAGCCTTACATGACTTTTATGAGAAAGTTTCTTTCTGACTTTTTCAAAGCAATAAACTTCTTTTCCAAAACCACTTCCTGTTTTAGTGTGCTTATAGTCAAATAAGCCTGAGCATGTATTTACTGCTCTTTACTCTGATTTCTAATTGACTTGGTTAGTGTTGATACAGACTTTGTCTAAACTTTGATTAATACTTTTCTTTTTCCAGGCTGGTGAGGAAGAACCATAATTTTCTATTATTAGACCAAATGTTTGCATCTTGTAGTCAAACTCTGCCAAAGTGTTTTTCAGAAATCACTATCCTTGCAACCATTCCTGCTAAATAAAAGCCCCTTGCCAAGGACTTGGAAGAATATCATATGGGGCAGGAACCTAGCTGCTACACAAATTCACTGTTTTGATTAGCTCAGAGGTTGGGATCCTCAGCTATACATGACATAGAAGAAGAACATCTTAACCTTCTTGCACGAAGTAGAGATAGGCATCATTCCACTCAGCATCCATTCAAACACAGGAAAACCACTAATTTCAAGATGAATACAGGATCACAGGAAGGTCAGCTGTGGAATAAGTTATCCAGCAAACTACATCTTACAGAAATGTCTCCCACAGATTGCCACTTCCCAGTGGCAACTGGGAATATATAGCTGTCAACTGTATCTCTTGCACAGAATGTAATCCATTGGCATTGTCTTTAGAAACAGCCAACTTCCCCTTTACATGGTGAGAGAAGTTTATAAGAAAAATCAACCCTTGGATAAGTATCTTATTCATTACATTTACTTTACCTTTGAATGGAAGTATCTTCATTAACATGAACAGATAAAAAGAAATTTTTCTTAGCCTTTAAGACAATCCCACTCCCTTTTGAATTCTAAGATGGAATAAAAATATTTTTGAGATTGTTCTTGATTATGTAAGACCTTATATGAAGATATAAACATATCTGGTCTGTGGTACATTAGCATTCACAAGAATTTTGCAAAAATGGGATATATGTTGTCCTGATGTATTTCCTTATTAGAATTTTTGAATCAGCAGCACTGACTCTAGCTTCAGTAGAGTTAACACAAAAATTTGTAAAAATGAAATTAAAAACAGTTAAATTATTATTAAACATATGATATATTAATAATAATAATATAATATTAAACTTTATTCTGGATAACAGTTTCGCATTAAAACATTGCAGAAAATTACTTCCCATTTGCACTGAACATCAATAATTTTTAATTTACAGAGGTTTATTGTTTCAAATAGAATTCCAACAAAAGTTAAGAACTTCCTTAACAATTCTTGAATAATTAAAATTTAAAAATACTCATTTCTTTAAAAACAAATAGTGATAGGACCCTGTCTATGACAGTATCAGCCTGAAACTGCTTTTGTCAAGTGGAAGAAGTGCAAACTCTACATGGAATTTGGCCTTGTAATATTGTTCTCACTCCATTAAAAACATGTTACTAAGAGAAAGCTTTTCAAAGTTGCAGAACATAATCTTGGATCCAAAGCCAGCCAAAGACAGTGGGAGGTGTTTTATTGACACAGTTGGCCAGGGATGCTGTGGGTGCCCCATCCCTGGAGGTATTTAAGGACAGGTTGGATAGTTTTGAGTTACCTGGTGTAGTGGAAGATGCCCCTGGCCATGGCAGAGGGGTTGGAACTAGATGATCTTTAAAGTCTGTTCCAACCCAAATCTGTCCATGATTCTATGATTCTATTACTTAAAAAGATTTTGGATTAGGTCTCAGTAAAGAATTAGAAACAATAAAGGACTTTTTATGTGAATGTGAATGTTAACGATTAAACCTCAGTTGGTTTAAAAAAGCAAAGAAAAATATTCTTAATAACTTCATTCTTTCAGATTCTTCACACTCAAGTCACAAAATTTGTATTCCATGTTACTCAAAAGCAAGGCCCTTGCCCCTCCTTCATTATTCCTATACTTATAGAAAATACTTACGCTTTCCTGACAGATGTTGCTTGATTAGTGCATCAGAGGAAAAACCACCACCTACAATGGTTCCTGGAGAAGCCTTGAGGAGAAACCCATGATCTATCATTTTTAAAAATTATTCAGTTATTTCCATATATATTTTTATAATCCCCCTGAATTTTTTTTCTATAATTTTTTTACAAATCTTATTCATGGGAACAAAACCAGTGAGCTTTCTCTGGAGTGTCCAGCATATCTCTGCATTGACTAGCACAACCAACATTTACAGCTTTTCAATTAAAACTTATTTGTGAAATGCCCAGCAGTTTCTGAATTCACTCCCCATTAAAGAATAACTCCTGGATTTAAAAGAAAAAAATACAACTATTTTTAAGAAATAATGAAGATTTTTTTTTATTCTTCACCTATTGTCTGACATCATGATGTCTGATTCATTACTGAAATAAGGATTCCAATCATAGAGTCAAAAACGAATGTTTTTTACCTATTAAACTCTTAATTCAGCATGCAACAGATTGCATCTAATGCAGAGGCATTTTATTTCTTTTAGCTATCATCAGTTTATACAAGAAAACAAAAAACCCTCATCTCATAGTTTTGCTGGTAAAAGGAGTAAGTTGTAATTTTGTAATTGTTCTTTAGAATACTTTTTGTGTGCACCATGCAGAAGTGCCAGACTGGTCTAGAAAAAAATAGCTCTCTACCATAAAAAAAGAAAAGAAAATCTATGACTTGGTTTTCTTATAAACTGCATCTGTATATTTTGATTCTTTTCCTATTTAATATAGAAGAAAAATACTTGGGTATGTAATCTCTTCTGAATAAATTACAGTTCTTTTAACTGATCATATGCTTTCATAATGATATTCCCATTAATTTGCAGTCTGAAAATTTGGAAACTAGGTTCTGTCCATCTTGGTGTACTGCTAACTCTGAAGCCTGAAGAAGGCATTTTAAATATCAGTCTGATCGACTACCTTACAGTTCATTATTCGAATGAATCTCTGTCAATATTGTAACTCTGGAGACTACATCTTAAATATAATTTATTTAGATTCATTTTTTGAAGGGTCTGTCTTTTTTCGTTTTTTTCCCACAGTCCAAAAAATAATACCTAATCACAGGAATGTGCTTATACTTCAGTCCTCCTCTGCCTCCTTATTACAGAAAACATATACTGCTGAAGCTGAGTACAGTGTAAGCACAGTCAAGCATACAAAAATAATTAATGATGGCCAGTGGTAAAGTACTCCTCAAAATTTAAGGCTGTTTCATACAACTGAGGCCATGTTGAAAGAGCACAGTGTTGTTATCTGTGGAAGGAGAGAAATCAACAGACTTTGAAGCAGTGGAAATTCTGTGTGTGTTAGGGTAGAAGAGCAGTTTTTACATGCAGATGAGCAAATGTAAATTCCACTTACTGGGAATACAAAAATATTGTAAAAGAAGATTACAATGAGGTGTTTATGAGGGATATGGGATATTTTAGAGATATAAAACATTGATATAGATACTACAGTGCTGCAAAAAATGTGTGCCACATAAAGTCCCAATAGCACTGAGATAAAAGTAAAGGGATGAACTTAACTGCATGGCAAAATCAGATGTTACTGTGCAGATACAGACACCACATAATCGAGTTAGCAACTGGCCATTTTAAGAAACCAAATAATGTAAGGAATTTTGTAACTTCAAAAGATTTAAAAAAGGCAATCAAACATGAATGCTAGCCCAAGAGAGTAGCTGAGGGCATCTGCCCAGATCGTCACTGTTGTATCTTAGCGTAACTCTTCCAAAGGCGGTGGAGCTATGCTAATTTACACCAACTGAGGATCTAGACAATCATGTTTAGGACTTCAAGTGACAAAATTACTTTTATTTTGGGATATATATTAAAGGGTTTTGGCAAGTCTGACCAAACACAGAGAGTGTAAAACACTGCATTTTTAATTCCCCTTTTAGCAACTGTATAGTTTATGCAACTTCCCATGGGGATCACCTCAGCACTTGGGATATACCACAGCATCATGTTGCAGATCTTTGCAGATCTGGATGGAATGAGTAATTGGTTATGATCTGTTGATTTGAAGCAAAAATGATCAACGCCACAATGGGAGTCTGCACAATTACCAAATTGTGCCAAAGAAAAGACCCTTGAATTGATTACAAGCAAATGCCAGGCTGAATGAGATTAATTATGTGGGACAAGTTCAATGACAAAGAAGTATGACCAAACCCAAGGAAGACAGAGGCAACTGTACAAATGAAAAAACTCCAAGACAAGAAGGCCTTAGAGAGATTCATTGGGCATATTAACATAGCTAAACAAATTCATTTATAATTAATCACAATTAAGTGCTCCTCTCAGAATAGTTGCTTAGAAACCGCACAGTATGGCACTAGAATGACTGACAAGAGAAAAGCTTTGAAAATTAAAATAAACCATCAAACAAACATTCACACTGAAATATTTGGTGATTAGTGAACAGCTGGGAACTAAAGAGTGTATCTTCAAAATTGCCTAAATTGTTACTGTAGACACTGAATTCCAATTTCAAACTTAGGCATATAGAAGTTGCAGGGATGTGGATGCCCACCACTTACGTTCCTTCTAAAAACCAAGTTTAGACTCTTTAAGTCATACAGGTTGCTTTGAAAAAATTACTCTAATTCAGTAACTGTTTATCTGAATTGAGACTATTTTGGTAATAACTGAGTGGCAAATGGTTTTAAATATTGATTCAAATCCAAACAGTAAAAAACCACAAGCTATTGTTATCTTTTGTTTTGAATAATTAAGTACATAAAGAAACAGGCCATGAACTGTTTGGCTGTTGTAGATATCACTATGCAAAGGAAGCCTCTCATTTCAGAGCATTTTACAGTATTCACAACTTACTAAGGCCCTGATTCTGCAAGGTGCTTCATGCAAGCAATTTTGTGCCTGCATGGAACATTTCACAGCATCAGAGATACTGATATACTGATATTTTAAGGAGCTTTTTAGAGAGTACATGCTTTTAAGACTACCTCTGAGTAATGAAAACAATGATGAAGGGTCTCATGTAAACAAAACTCAAGTGTTTTCCATTTTAGAGACAAAAGTTGACAAACTTAAGTGAGAAGAATGGAATGACTCAACCTTACCAGAGTCTGAATGAGTTATTCTAACAGAGAAAAAGCCCAGCCACTTCCGTATGTAAAACTTATTGCGACTACAGAGATGAGGTTGCTGCAGATGATGGGTTTCTATACAAAGGACATTATCATAACACCACACAACATGAGGTTGGAAATGCTAGGTATAACCTACAGTGCCCATTTGAGTATTGAGAAGTGCAGGAACAGAGCCCAAGGTGTTCTGTTCTGGCCAGGCATGCATGCTGCCATCAAAGATAAGGTATCCAAGTGGAAATCTGCAATAAATACAGGAAACAAAAATGCAAAAAAAACCCACTGAAACCACATAAGATTCCTAATTTCACTTGGCCCAAGGATTGTTGAGCAAAATGGGGAAGATTATTCCTTATAGGAGAACTAATAATTGGGGATCTACGTTCCTTGGTTTTGTTTTTAATAATTTAAATTAGATTAGCACACTAACTTGCAATTTAAGAACACATCAAAAACTACAGTTTTTCACTTTTTTTTTTACCACAACATTGCAGGTAAATTAATAAAACACTATCATTTACAAATGGCTCACTTAAGCACTTTTTAGCATTTCTCCAAATACATCACATCTGGTTCTTGCAATTACATTTCCTATACAAAAGTTAGCTAATGCATCAAGGAATTTCAAAAAGTGTCCGCAGATTCAAAGGATACATACTTAGCATCAAAGGAGTATTTCCACTTAACACAAGGTTACTTACTAGGCTCAACAACCTTAGTATTCAAGAAAAACTGTAATGACAACTTCTATTAAGTTTCCATGTAGAAAAAAAAAAAAACACATAAACAACAGGAGTAAAAAGGTGATAGTAGGAATGGAAACGGTCATTCCTCTTGCAACGAAGAGTAATCTAAGATAAAAGTGAGTGAAAACTACATAATGGGTCTCAGGCTTGCTGCATTCTTATAGGAGGAAAGATGTAATCTCAACAGCAAAAGGGAAGGGGAAGGTGGGAAAGAGAAGGCAAGGCAAGGCAAGGCAAAGCAAGGCAAGGCAAGGCAAGGCAAGGCAAAGCAAGGCAAGGGATAATACTTCTTTGCGGATGAAACAACAAATGCACATCTAGGAACTGAACATCAGAAACACTTCAAGTGGAAAACACAGGATGTAGGTGGAGGATTCACTCCAGCAGGTAAACAGAATTCTGCAGAAATAACTGGTTTGAGTACATAAAGTGACTGGATATTGGGAGAGCTATCAAGGTTTAAAATAGTATAGGCACTGGTCAATGTCCAAGAATAATGTGGTTACCTGTCTAAGGAGGGAAATGTTTCTGTGGTGTTTTACTAATATATCCTAATGATTTTTGTCTCCGCATTTTAGATTTATATTTGGAGAAGGCCTATTTTTTACCAGATGACTACAGTGAGGAAAATGCTACTCTTTTCCAGTAATATTTTATTTTATACATTAATTATCTATTAATCAGAATAAAAACAACAGAAGCTTCTCAGTTTCTGGGAGGCTGTCTCTTCTTCCCAGTTCTTGCTGAGCAAATTGCAGTAAAATCACATCAGTAAAAATAAATAATAGATAATATATTAATATAGAAGAGTTTCCCTAGAAGTATGAGGTAAGGATATCCTTTCTATCACAAAAGCACTGTATTGCATGGAGCTGTTTTTCAAGAATCATGTCTAACAGGGAGAGCTTCAGAGAAGTTCACTTTTCTGTGTGAACACTGCCAGAGTGACACCTCTGGGAAGGGAGATGAGTGAAAGGAAGTCAAGAGAAAGAGTAGAAGACCACTAAGAATATGAAAATCACGGTGGCAGAATGACATGGAAAAAAGATGGAGGCACAGAAATTCCGACTCTTGCTTTATTGTGGAGAACATGCAAAAATAGACTGAGCTCCTCACTTAGAGTTAAGAAGAGATGTGGGAAACAAAAGCTCTCAGGTTTCATTGTAGTGAAGGAAAGGAGACTGCACTCGCCCCTCCATAGGAAATACCAAAAGACATCAACCACAGAAAACAAGAAAATCCACACAGATGCTTTGGGACTGAAGGACTGGGCATAGTAAAACCGTATCAGGAAGTATCCAAACTTGTATGCACCTGGTTGAACTGGAAGTCTTCCTGAGGATCAGATTCTTCAGAATAAGCAATAATGGAATTGTCTGGTAGAAAATTGACCCAAGACAACAAGGGTAGATATTGAGGGTGGGATATTTACTTCCACAGCAGACCAAGCTAACACTTAGTTACCTATATACATAAGGTGTGTATATATATATGTGTGTGTGTGTATCTCAAACAATGGCCTTTATAAAACTGTGATTATCTTTACATCAAAGTAGCACTAAGTAGAAATAAGTTTGTCACTTTCTGGGAGTCTCTTGGTACCTGGGTTCTCAGATTCCCACATTGACAGGACACTGATTAGAAATTCTCACAGTCAGTAAGCTGTGTTTTAGCTGGGATTGATTTACTGATGAAGAAAATGTGTCCTTTTAAAACAATAATTAATTTTAGCTTTGGATTGTTGAGGGTTTTCTTAATTTGTTTTGCGTAAGATCTAAAGTGCTTCAAATTGTGTTTTTAACAGAATTTAGAATTCCACAATTTTATTACAGTTCAGAAGTAATTGCAACTGTTAGAAAAACCTGTTATGATAAGGAATAAATAAAGAAAACTGGTAAGAAAAAGCCCGTTGGTAGGATCACATAGAATGTAATTTTTGAATACTTTAATATTGGTAGCTTTCACTGGGTGGGCTGCTAACTGCTTTCCCATTACAGTTAACTTCACTCATCAATATAGTGTTCCTATGTTCTTTAAAAATTAGTTGTTTTTCAGAAGTACTATAACCAAAATCTTAATACTGGGAAAGTTTGGTTCCTTGCCAGATGTTGATTTCTTCAGACAGCTTTTAAGCCGCCAACCCCCTTTTTTTTGCCTTTTTCATTTTTTTTCCCCAGCATAAGTAACTGAGAAGATATTGTTCTGTTATTTGGAGATCACTGACCAGGTTATAACTGCTTTAGTCTGCTTACAAACTATGCACAAAGGCTCTCACTTTTCTATTTGACCTTTGGGTGAAAACAAAAAATGGTGCAACCTGCATGGCAAACCTGAGCAAGAACCCTTACAGATGAGAAACATGGGCAATAAGGAATAATTATGCTGACCCTGGAACAATTTAATTGAAAGTTGCAACATTATTATTCTGAGAGACAGGAAATGTGAGTAATGGAATCTTGGAGCCACAATTTCCAAAAGGCAATACAGTAAGCATGACTGTTAAGCAAAATAAACATTTCTCTAACCTTTTAAGATTCTTATATTATTTTGATGGTGAATATTATATGACTGATACTATTAATGAATATTATTTGAAGTGTCTGCTATTATATATTTTAGTTGGGAATGAAAAAAATCAGTGTGTCAGCAAAATTCCAGTTAGGAAGCTGCATTATACAGTATTTTTATGTGTTGTAAAATTCACACAAAGAGATCATGTATCAGGAAAATGTGATATGAAGGCTTTACCAGCACATGTGTGATATTTGATACATGGTGAAGCCATAAAAGTATTAAATCCTTCCAAATTATGTAGTCCAGAAATATTATTCCTACACTGCACTATTAGTTCTTCTACCAAACTATCAATTGTTCACTGTGTCCTATACATTAAACAAGTATTTGCCAAGAATTCTACAAAGGGTGGAATCTTTATGGAAGAATGGAAAGAAACTACACTGAAAACCTGAAAAAGGAATAAAAGATGAAGAAGACATGAGAACGGTACAGATTGGTAGGGACAGGACAGAAGGGATCCCAGCTTGGGTTATAGGTAAAAAAATGTGTATACATTTCCCTCTACAGCCTGGGGCAGGAGCCAAGGTTACTGATTCTCACTACTCTTCTGCTGTCAGCAAATATGTGTGAAACATCCCAGCAATTTTCCCCATCTCCTCCTGGTGCCAGTCCATGCAGATCACTAAAGCTTCTACTTCTGTTGGCTATGACAGCAGCCCAGGCTATAGAGCAGACACCAAAATTTTCCATGGTGGCTGGTGGCCTGACAGATGGCCAGTAGTATCCCTTACTATGGAATTTCTGCTTCTTTTCAGCTTCTGCTTCCTCATTTTAGAAACAAGGAAATTATACTCCCAGACCTCACACACAGAAACATAACAGATGTAAATGAAGTACTTCACAGTTCAAAAATTTCAAAATCAAATTCTCTTATGTAGCTTTGGTTTAGCTGCTTTGTGCATGCATGTTACATTTACATGATCACATCTTCTTCCATCTTAAAGAGAGAACAAGAGCATAAACGAGAGCTGTATAAAGGATGCTGCCATCCATAGGACTCCTACTTCCCTGCTTTCAAATATATGTGGGAAATGCTAAGACGCTTTATTTCTGTCTCTGTACCAACTTCACAGGATGCAGAGACAGAGAACAATATAAATGTGATGGAGGCAGGAGATGGGGTGATCAGACAAGGGAGCTTGAGACAGGGAACAGTGTAGAAAAAATGACGAAGAAAAACAAGACAGAGTAAATGGGCCAAGTGGAACCTGGGACTGATCAGAGTTTTGGGATAGGAGAAAGGACAGTGTGGCTTCTCTGGAACTGAACTTTCCTTCTTTTTCTGCAGAGTTCATCCCTTTTCACAAAGGATCAATTACATTACACAGATCTGCTAAATTCCCATAACTCCAAGCAAATTCAAGGATTTGAACACATACAGTTCTCTACAATGTGAAGAACTGACAAATTGAGTCCTAAAAGTATCCAACTGAGCAATCAAAATTATATACCTAATTTTTCTGGTTTGAAATGAGGATAATACCATATTTACTTCAGAATATAACTGCAGATGAAAAAAATAATTCTTTTATAACTAAATTAATTAGGAAACACTCAGATGTGATGGTAGTGACAAATGTGTGAGTGAATTATTAGGCCTATCTTCAGAGGAAGGTTTGAGAAAACCAGAGTGAATAACAGACAGGGGATAATACAAGAAAAGAGAAGAAATTAATTAGTTGCTCATGCAATGATTGCTATCTGCCCTGTGCAATGATTTACTTTGTTATCCTGTGGAAAAATATATGATCAGAAAACAAGGAATTGCCAAATAGTGCAAATACAAAAGAGAACTGAGTTAAGTAAGCCTGCTTAAAATTCCATTATTTTGAAACTTAACAAGAGTTTTATGAGTTCAACTCGTATAATGATAACTGTTAAATTAATAATCTATGCTAATAAATAATAAATAATAGATTTAAAATCTAAAAATATTACTTTAACTTAATCTTGCTTTTTGCTTAGCTTGAAAATAAGCTTGAAATAAGTAGAGAGAGTGGCGTGACATAGAAATGGAATCTCAAGTGTAAGGTGTTTTGGGATTTTTTTCTTCCTGGTTTCTACCAGGCAGCCTTGACTGCAGATGTTTGAGAAAAGTAGAGGAGATGAAGTAATTCAGAAACAGCTTCCTAAGATAAGTAGAAACCTTATAAAGGGATAAAACAGCACAGTATTTGCACAAACTATTCATGCTGCCTCAAGAGTCTTGACTGTGTTCTGCTTATGTATTCACATTTTGTCAAACTTCTACCTTTTGACCCATCCCAACCCAAAATCCAGGTCCAAATCTGAGTTTCTCTGAGGCGCATATCTTTTTCTCCTTATACTTAGATGTTTTCCCTGATCTCATTTACATCCCCTTTTGCATATCACATATTCTTCTGGCAGCATGTATCAGCATGACCTAAACTAATAGTTTCAAAATATTTATTTTTTACTTTGTGGGAAATGACATGTGAATTTTGCTTGTATTGTTTACCTCTAGCAACTAGATTAGGTAAAACTAGAGAGCAATCTTACTCCAGCAGTTTTCTCATGCTTGTTTTCTTATTTTGCCCACGGTTTACATCAAGAGTTGTTTGGTATTTTTAATCAATGTATGTACTGAACTCAAGAAATGTGTTGTAAAGAGAGAATACTGCTAAGCAGTATGGCAGCATAAGATATCCATTCATACTTTCCCTATTGAATTTTCCTCATTTCTTGTGAGCATTTTTTCCATCTTAACCAAATTAACAGTTCAGGAGCACCGCCCTGTCATAGCACTAATAAATGCTTCCACACAAAGAGTTGCAGTAGAGCATATGTGCAGGAAGACAGAGCAAAGATAAGTCTCATGATTCTCTAAGGTTCATTGGTCAAAATTTTTACTCCAAAGAACTGAAAGGAATGGTAAAGAACTCATTTTAAGCAGGGGATAACTAAGTAAACATTAAAAAACATAGTCACATGAGAAAATGCATTAGGCTGGTAGCAACGATACGAACCTGGGAAAAATTATGCAAGCATTTGGGAAAAACAAATTGTTTTCCCTCCAACTGTGTCTGAGAAACTGCAGTGACTTACTGCTTGCGTAATCAGAAGTGTTTCACCAGTCTAACTGTATGGGAATTTTCTGTTCTAACTAGCAAACTCAAAGTTCAGAAAAAAAGTTGAATAGGAATTCAAACATTAAGATGAAATTCCAGAAGTTCTGTCTTTTGTCCATCCCTGTCACCTAATGGACACACAAAAGGATATACTAGGTCAACAGACTTATGTACAGAGCCCCCCTGTATGGAATTTCTAGAGACTTCAGTGCATGTTCCAAGCAGGATCAACCCCCTGTGCAGCAGCTCTCCAGACAGCATTTCTAATTTCTGATACAACTTTACACAATTTGTGGTCAAATAAATATTTATAAAGAAAATATTTGTTCTTTATATCTTACTTGAGTTCTTGTGAGCTTGTGGCCAGCATACTCCGAATGCTTTTGTCAGCCAAGGGACAGCCAGATAAACTGTAAGACATGGCAGGACATACAAGTATGTTAATCTTCTTATTACCTGAACACTCCCAAACAAACACAACATAAAAATTAAAAAGTAAAAGTTTGTAATGCAGAAAAGCGATGGGGCAAGTGCTGTAATATTGAATTCTGTAATATAGTTAACCCTCTGAATATATTCAGTTATCAATATTACTTCCAAAATTACATACTGTAAATGTTCTTGTTTGTTTGTTTGTTTCTTTATGAACTAGAAAAATATAACAAAAATATTCGAGATTCCTGGGTTAACTACTTCAGTGCTTAAGGAATACTTTGGAAATTTTAGTAATCTATTTAAAAATAAAAGACGTTTATACAACACACAAATTAGCATGCTTTTAAGATCAACATGTATTACTCAAAGGGTTAACACATAGTTCAACGTTTTACTTTGACAGCATTGTTGAGGTAAGCTGAAAACAATAAATTGAAAAGACAGAATCCACCATGAAAAAAATGAAGTCACACCTTCTATGTGAGGCGTAATTACCAGTCACATGACCACTCCCATCACACCCTGGTGTTGGACATCTGCCACCAAACAAAAACAAAAACAGCCAAAATAGTAAGTATGTTTAAAAAAAAAACTTTTAAAAGTTTCATTGTTTCCAGTTTAGCTGCAATGACTGCAAGGGGTTTTAAGCATCCTAATCGAAAAGCTGCAAAATGAACAGGTTTAAATGAAAATGGCGTCTCAATACAATATAGCATCATTAAGAACAAGCAAATACACGTTAGCTTATCACTTTACTTAACTGGCAGTTTGAAACATTTATATGCTGCAAATGTTGCATGCTCATACTGCAAGGCGTATATGTATTCGTTGGTTTAAAAAAAGACAAAGAGAGAAAAAGTTAAAAGGAGATAAATAATTTCACCTCACATTATGCTTACGTTATTAAATCCTTTTTGCTCTCTTTGCATTGAGGGTATTTGGGTTTAGGACTTGGGATTGTAACTTCACCAGGATACCTTCTTTCTTCAAGTGCCTCTTGGAAAGGATCCAAATCTTCCGGCTACAGGCAAATATATACACATTAATTTCAGCTAGATAAGGTCACAACTTACACAAAATAATGCAAAGCAGAGTCATCAGATGGTATTTCCCTCTTATCCTATTCTGACAGAGAAAATTAATGAAATTATTTTATATTCTTTCATATACTAAACTTTTGAATAAGAGTTGACTATTTTGATGAAGACTTTCACGTAAGTGAAATATGTAACTTTTTAAAGAAGAAAAATAAAAAGGAAAAACTTCACCTTTTTCTATAGCTGTTATTTTACTTTTCTCTAAAGACTCAGGTCTTTTCCCTAAAGTCATTGCAAATCAGAGGAAAGGCAAAAAAGATGACTAAATGCAGTATCTCATGCATCAAAAAGCCATCTTAAATAGCATTTTCAAAGATTTAGAACATCTCAAAGATGAAAAAGAAGCAACCTTAACATCTACACACAGAAGGTCAGTCTGGGACGAATCTCAATGGATCTGTCTGGCAAGACAGAACGATATAATTTGTAATTAACTTTAGTGATGCTCAGAAATTCAAACCCATCTCTTTCAGGAATACAGTGGCTGAATGCAGGGATTCAGGAATTCCTGCAGATGGTGCTATAAACAACACAGTAGAAGTAGGGAGTTCTTACTCTGAAAAAACACGCTGCTTAACCTCACATTTCCTTGATAGTGACAGATTTCCTGCCAGCTTCAGTGAAATTAACAGCAAAACCGTATCACTAAAGCTAGAATGCATTCAGGATACCTAGTGAAAATGCCACTTCATTATATATTTCAACGATACTGAGGATAGTTTTATGGTTTAATTAAAATTGGCAAGAGATGTGCTACACACAAATGATTAGCCTAATTTTTGACTATAAACCAAGAAAAATCAATCTCTTGAAGTCCTCAAAAAACTAAATTGAATTCAATGCAGGATTTTAAGAAAAATCCTGACAGAAAAAAGCAGCAGCACTGAGCCTTGTCAGCACACCTCTTCCATGTCCTGTCTGTTCTGTTTTGAAAAGTAATAAAAATTCACTGACATATTTTCTTTATTTGCCTATTCTGTTTAAAGGGTTTTGCTGCTGTCTTTGTATTATAAGTAGAAAAGTAACACTGATTTCTTATATCTCTTCTTTGTATTCTTGAAAGAAAGTATTTCATTAATACAGGTCCTTACGCAGAGCTATCAAGAGCATGTAAGTAATCTAGAAGATTAGTTGAAACAGTTGAAAGCTTACATTATACTCTGCTGCTTTGTTTAAATTGATTTCTAAGTAATACATGCTTTCAAATACTCAGCACATCATTTATGGTTTTCAAATTCAGGAGAATATCTTGTCTTCAGAGCTGATTATCCCACTATTGCAGAGTTATGTCAACTTGCTCATACAGAGTGACATAATCTGGATATAGCAAAACATCTTTACTGCAGAAAATATTTTTTAACAACATGATGCTGTTAGAAAACATGATTCACATTCATGGTTCAAATGTTGTCTTATGGAACTTAGTCACAGATCAGATGTGTGCCAGCATGATATAGTCCTAAAGATTAACCAGCAGAAAAGTCCTTTTTGTAGAAAATCACCAGCTTTGTCACATACTAATTTTGCTTCCTATTTCCCTTCAAATTTCAGAAAATTATTGAATTACCAAAATTAGACTGCAACAAGAACTATATAGATGAAAAAGACATACATTAATCTCTTTGGAATCATCTTCATCTATCCTACTTGGCTTCATTTTAGTGTAGTCCACTGGCAAGTCCCAGCAGTCACCCTCGTTCAGTTGGTAACACCGGTTGTTCATCACGGCTTGTCGTTGTGGGGACATTGGCTCCAGTGGGGTCAAAATGGTGCAGCAACCATCTCGCTGCCTCTGCTTGTTCATGCTCAGATCCAACGTCCCATTTTCATCGACTTCCATATCAGGATTCTGTCAAAATAAGAAAAATACTGTTAATTCAGCTTCACCCTGGCAAACTGCTACCTCTTCTTCAATCTGATTGCCTAGCAGAATGATAAAATGCTTTTCCATTCCTGTATAGATTGTAAGCATTGAGCCCCCTCCTACACATAGCATGATGCTGTTACACAACATTAATGCTGTTAAAGTAGATTTCTTCCTGAATGGCTAATTTGATGTTTGGGGGGAAAGGGAAGAGTCTTCAATACCCCTCCTGCCACCCAGCACATAGGTGTAAAATCTGATACATGAAGGAGAAAGCTCTAAATGTATTTTCTTGCCATTGTCTTTATGCTCTTGATTCATTCTGTGACAGGTGAAGTAACCTGTGAGGTAACATCTGCATAATTCTTGTTTTCAGTCCTGGCATCTGTCTGGGTGATTAGAGAAACAAAAACCAGCTAACATCAAATAATCTATGTTTCTTTTTTTCTTTTACATTAGCAGTCAACGCTTGAATAGATAATGTCAGAAAATTAAACAGGGAGGTAGAGTACCAAAAGAAGTCCTTTTGGACACTATTTGTCAATGATGAAATGCATTTAAGTTTCACAGCTCCTTCCCTGCAGATGAACACATATTAACAATTCATGTATCTATCTTGATAATAATTTGTGCCAATTTCTGTGACAGCTGGTACTGCAAAAATGGGACAAGTATGGGGCTTTTTTACAGAAAAAAAAAGTAAGTGTTATCTATTATATTAGATAAGGAGAAATTAAGTATCTTACAATGAACACAAAATTTAAAAACTAAGGACAGATAAGATAAAAATGCCCATAGAGAATCCCTCATCTTTCCAAAAATTATGTGTTCCATGAGAAATTTGGTTTCAAAACGAATGTGAATCTGACTGACTCGTATATCTGGTGACTTCCTTTCCTCTTGAGTAGCAACAGAGCTGCAGGAAACCACTGTGAATGCAAATCTCTCTTTCTGAATTACTGCCTTTTGTTAGAGCTTATATCTAATTGCTGCTATCCAGCTAATTTAATTTAGAAAGTATTTGTTTATCTCCTCAGACTCATTCCTTCAGTCGCAATGTAGTGACACATTAGGAAAGAGGCTCTTTCTGGCTTAGATGCAAAAGATTTTTAGCATTGTAGTCCACCTTCTCCCATCCTACTGAGTAGAGAAGAACTGCATTTATTTACATGCCAGAAAGAGACTTCCCTTTTGAACAGCATTAAATAAATTAATATAAAAAGCAGCATTTGAAAACAAAGTCCGTTCTGGCTTAGAGCATGATTATTAATAATACTTACTGCTACAGGTTTAGTTTGTTATGAATGATCATAACGTGAGGTGGTTTTTACAGTAAGGGAAAGCAAACCTTTGTCTACAGGAGTAGAACAGAACATGTCTGCCAGCTCAAAATCTCTCTACAAGCACAATAAAAATGTTTCCTCTGCACTGCATCTGTCTGCTTAGCCATCTAGTGGTCTCCTGCAGGCAGCACTGTCCTGTCTGCTTGTTCATGTTAAATATTCCTTTTTGAACAGCTATAAGAGCCAAAACTTTAAAGTTAAAAATGAAATCTCCTAAATCTTTAACGAATGTTAATAGTGCACTGTTTGTTCTTAATATGGAAATTTAATGACAAACACTTTTATTTGTATCTGTATGGCCATTTTATAATATACTGAGGCTCTATGAACATACAGAACATCAGTCACTCTGCAAGACTGTTATGCACATTTTAAGTCACCTGTACCAGAGGATTTGTTAATTTCAAATGTAGTATGTATTGACTCAAGAACTCCGGTATCACAGACAGGCAAGAAATTTTAACATACAGCACCACAGATTTCTCTCCACAAGAGAAATCTTACAAGCTTAGGTCCCATTTGTGACTTTTAAACGAATATGCAGAGTTAAATCTTAGTCCTTTTGCCAAATGTATGAACCACACTGTACTTTGCAAAAAAACCAATACCCAAATGGTAGTGAAATTAATATCACTTGAGCAATCCAAACATCTTTTATAATTATAGTAAGAGACAAATAAGGAAGTACATGGTATCTGTATTGTTAGTTTATAAAATCATCCTGATTTCCTGTGATACTTGTGAGCAGTTTGTATCTTTCTTTTTTTTCTTCCCTGCTTTATCAGAGCTGCCAGATTATGTTAATTTTGAGGGGAAAGAAAGGCAAGATGTACTAAAGCTTTTCTCTCAATCAGGGCCACAGAGCAAATACAGTTAAAAGAAATTTCATCGACAAATGGATTTACTAATTTTTACCCTTGCACAGAGATCCTGAGGCTTAGTGGAGAGGTTCTGAGGCATCTCCCTGCAGCGGGTGGAGAGATTCAGAATAGCAGTAGCAGCCATGTGTGCTGCCTCCATGTCATGAGTATAGTCAAAGCTGCTCTTGCTGCAGGTACTGCTGGCACTGCTGCCTCCACCACAACTCATATTGCTGCTGCTGCTAGGGGCATAACTGCTTGTTGTGCTGCTGGTTGGACTTGAATTCTTACAGTAGCGTTTAGCTGTGGGAAGAAATATGACAAGGATGACTCAAAAGAAGGAGCATTCTGCATAAGTGAAGAGGAAAACAAACTGCTGGAGGTGAAATTTATAATGAGGAACAGTAACCAATGCCAGAAAAAAAAGCCCGCAATAAGAATGATGGCTGTATTTCTTGATTTCTGTCTGTGAGTTATATATGCTACATGTGTGAGATCATATGAAATAACCTCCTGTAAAAATCTGCATGACATGATCATGAATTGTTCTGACAAACAGGCTGGATTTATAAAACAAAAAAAACACAGAAACACTGCTTTTACCCCACATATATAGTCAGACAGAAGGTACAATCTGCTCAGCTCATTCATTGTTATTAATGATGGGCAATGTAACACTATAGGACCTTTCCCTATTTACATGAGGAGCTGTTAGTTTAAGGCCTAGGACTCCCCAGAGTCACTGGAGATCAAACTCACTGCAAGGCTGATAAGCTTGGCCTCTGGGCCACAGCACCACTCATATGCCCTCAAACACCTCATGCTTCCTAAAAGCTTTATTTCCTCCTATACCACAGGCAAATATTATGGCACAAACAATATGGCACTTGCACAGGGGCAGAGGCAGTGGCTGTTTAAATGGCAACAGGAACAAGTGAAAAATCCCCTGCTCCCCCTTCAAACAACCTCAGCACCTACAGCTCTCCATAAAACCAGTAAGGACCAAAGACAGCCCTCCCTGCTCCCACTGCAGGCAGTGACACAAGCCACAGGTGGTCACAAGAGCCAAAGCACTGACGGTGCTCACGTCCAGCCTATCTAAACACGAGGCAGCACTGTTCCTACTTTTAAGTAATGCTCCTTGCAGCCAAAGGTATTACAGCAGTAAGGGAAAGCAGCCCTGTTAGCCCACTTATTTCCCCAACCCTCTTCCCAGATGAGCTGTTTTAAAAATGTTTATAAAAATGCAATAAAGTGTGAGCTCGTCTCCAAAATGTAGAAGTTTATGTATTTTCACAAAAAAAAAAAGTCAAGGTCAGAGGATACATCCATGCATATTACAGCAACTACTTCCCCTTAAGATGGAAATGTATACTGCAGAGATCATACCTTATAGCACAGTGTAACCATAACCAACTAGCATGCTGATTAGAAAGCAATACAAAAAAGGTCAGGCCCTAGACAGAGCTCTTCCGTGATGGGCTCCATTTAAATGCCAGACTCCTCAGTTGTATTTGTCTGAACAGACATACATATATAATAATCTGCTCCCATGAGCACAGCCCATTTGTGAACCATGGGCTGCTTTGGTAGGCAGGCAGGGCTCAAAAGAAGAATCTGAAAGCAAAATGTCTCTGCAAAAGCTTATGTCATCTTCCTTTCTCTAAAAAACTGAAAAAAATCATGGCGTTATTTTTACTGCAAAGGAAATAGTGTTTCACTTAAATCATAACAGATGGAGTTTTCTCAGGAAAGCCACATAATGCACAGGGTGTGATTTTTTTTAAGTGAAGTGAATGCTAAACATTCATCACATTTTTTTTGTTTTGAACACAGAGTAGCACTACACTAACAGGCTATCCACTAATAATAAATTTGTGAACTGCTCCTTGAGAGTTCCATTATTAATATAGTAGTCAGTGGTGGTCATTAAAAATTTAGCATTTATCCATTGTTACTTTGTTACAGTATCCAAGACACACAAGAATCTTCCTATACTTAAGGAAGCAAATAATTGAGTATTTCAGTTTCTACTGTGTTATGCTAACACAGCAAGCACCCTGTACCATTGAACTTGCCAAATAAGAAGTATATTTCAAAAATCATAGGAACAAATAAGACTTTTGTCATTTTCAAAAAATACTAGTCTTGTTATAGCAGGTCACATTTAGACAGACATAAGAGACATATTACATGGGAAATTGTATATATGTATATATACATATGAAAATGTGTGTTAAAGAGAGGGAGGGAAAGAGTCAGCTTTTATACATACGACTAACCATCAGAAACTCATGCAGACTCTGATATGGACTCCTCTGTGGCCTTGGTCAAACTACATTATCCCTTGAATTAATTTTTTCTATAAACAGAAAGTTGCTTCTAAAATTTAGTTGTGTTGTGATTCACTTGTAAAACACTTTGCAGATGTAAAGTGCTATAAGCAACACAATTATTAGCTTTCAGATTACCAATAATTTAAGCAAAACCTAGTTAGAGAGAAATGGCCATGGTTATCTTTACTGTAGCTGTACATTTGAAGATGAGTCACATAACCCAGACTATTCATTTCACATTCACTTTTCAGGAGAAACAAAGATCACCAATTTAAAATTAATGAAATCAATCTTTTCACTAATGAAGGGAAAGCTGCACTGTTTCAATACCAGATTGTTCTGCTTGACACAATGTCCACCCCTGTGGCACCAGGTTTACGAAGCTCTGTAGTCCACCTAAGCTTTGTAATCCAGACTGAAACCAAATGTGAAGAACACCTTCCCCATTAAAAACAGACACTGGTCCAATCAGCTGCACCCCCAAACTGGGCTTCCATCAGATCTGTCAGGGGCTGATGACAAAGAACCTCTCAAAGTCTAAAGGCTTCTCTTACTAATTAACAATGGGGGAATGGGAGTGATCCCAAACAGAAAAAGACAAAAGGCATTTGGAGTGGAATTCAGTTCTGCCCAGGCACCTTCTTCCCCAACATGGTCTAAATAGTGAATGTTTTAGTAAATTAATTACAGTTTCAGCACTTTTTCTCACTTGCACAATAAAAGATTCATCTCACCTAATTTCAGATAGCTGACATAGTCATTACAGGCTTCCTATACAGGCAGTGGAAAAAAATAGGAACTTTCAAGCCATGATTCACCTGACCAATTTTAAATAAGCACTTCAGGGAAAGTTGAACTGAATCACAGAATTATCTACCCTTCTTGAATCTGAAAGGGGTGCCGAACTCAGCTGCTGGTGACATTATAAAACTCTGGATATGGTCAGATGAATCCCACTCATAACCTTTTTTCAGTGTTTTGATGAATGACCCAGGCCTATTGGTGGGATGATAACAATTCCTGCCGTCACCTAAGCAACTGAAAATGTTGCCCCACCACTTCCTGCTGTGTCCAGCTTTTCTTATCTTTACTGCTGTATACCATAAGTCCAGCATCCAATACACTATGCAACTGGTTTCAAAGGAAAAACGAGCCCCCAAATAAAAAGAATTCTCCAGAATTATTAGATCACCCTACCCAACAATCCAAAGTATACTTTTTCTGTTTGTTTTTTAGTAAACCATACTGTAAAAAATATCAAGGAAACAATTCCAAGGAGCTATTTATGTTCATGTCACTCCCAACTGTACGCTTACTGAAGATATAATCCCTTTCTCTGATGATGAAAATACTGTAGTAGCTGATAATTAAAAATGAAATTGAGATGTCAAGTTACTGATTTTTCATTTCCTTAAGACTACTTCTCTCAGACAGTCAGAACTAAAGCACTGTTTACCTGCACATTCCCCCCAGAGCCTTAGACGTACTTTTGGGTTTTTCAGGATGACTTTTCCGAAGTCTGAATCTGCTTTTATATAAACATGCTTTGCTGACATACATAATAGTTGTGTTCTATGGACCTCCATTAAGTGTTCAGTAGCAATAATATTTTTTTAATATACAAATAAAAAATTATCTAAAAATACTGTGAAGTTTTTTGAAGTGGCTCTTTTAAGTGAAGTGTCTCTTCCTGAAATCTCCTTCATATTCAGTTATTCACAATAACTGTCAGCAGAATCCTTGTTCCATTGAAAGTCAGTGCCAAAATGTTTTAACAATTTCAGTGTGCCCAGGACTTCGCTTCATCATTCTAAGAATTCAACTGATTTTCCCTGAACCAATTTAAGCCAAATATGTTGGAGTACTTCTGAAATTCAGAGAGATGTGAATCCTAGAGGTTTCATGAAAATCACTAACAGGGAAAAGAAAAATGCAAACCAGGCCCCACCTCTGGGACCATATTGGCAGGTCTGGCCAAACAGCTCACGTATCACCTGGAACCAGGTGTACTGTGCACTGCCTGCAGCAGAGTCAGGACTATGGAACAAAGGCACACAGCAGCCTTTGTCTGGCAACCAACCCGCTCCAGCTTTAACAGCATCCCTTGCTCTGAGGGCACAAGAGACCCCTACACTTGCTATACCAGCATGAAGCACGTGTATGCAGTGTCCCCTCAGTCCCCCCTGGCTCACATTACTGAGCAGTGAAACAGTCCTAGAGCCAAGAAAAATTCCTATTTATATCAAAGGAAGATGAGCGTGCATAAAGACAGTGACCTGTATCAACACAGCCTTTTATTATTTAAGGCCACTGTACATTTGTGCTTAATGTTACATGTATTTATAAATTCTGGTGATTTGGGAGAAAAAGTGAAGTTTGTCATTACAAATGGAAAAAGGGGCCTTAAATTAAAAAATATATATATATCAGTTGCTTATGCATCAATAATTGGTCTGAAAATAAGCTTTTTCACAGGAACCCCAGCAGTATCATGACACTTTCCTTTCTGCAAAAGTAGACAGAATATATATACAATATTTAATACCTAATTTATTTTATACTAATGTATACTCATTACCTTCCTAACCACAGTTACAATTAGTGCTTTACTTTTAATTCTGTTCAAGCCGTTATTCTGATACAGACAAATAAGATGAAGGTATGAGGGGAAAAAAAAGCTCTTTTACTAAAAATAGGTTTGTTTCCTTTCACAACCTTCTTTCTGCTATAGTGTAAGAATATATCTGTTAATTCTATGAGAAAGGAAAATATCCAAAATATCAAACACAGGCAAGAGCTGTAGTAATTTTCTCTTTCTTCACTTAACTACCTTTAAATGTCAGTCTATGTTCAGGCAATAGCTAAATTGTTCTGTATAGTATGTTTCTTTCTGTTTTCTTAAACAAAAAATGTGACACCTGCCTGAAATTTCTTATAGTAGTCACTGAGTAGTATCAAATATTTCAACCAAAAAACAAACCGATAGTGTTCTAAAGAAAAAAAACCAACCTTGGTTTACTTCTATATATAGATATACGTATGCATGCATATATATATACATACATACATATATAATATATATGCAGACATAAATGTATTGTTCTGAAAAATTCCTGATGTCTTCAAAAGCTACAATCCTTCTTTATCCTGTAGCTAATTTTTGTCCCCTAACAAAAAAACCCTTGCCTGACTGATCCCCATTCTTTGTCTTCTCCTGAACTGATGCTACTATCAGTCTTCTCTTAAACATTTTAAGTATAGTAGTTTTTCCAGAGAATCCAACCAGTGTATTTGTGAGGACAAAATAAGCAAAATTGCCTCTTTACGTATGTAGCAGTGATTTCCTAAGTGCAATGAGGCCCAGGTTTTCTACTTCCATATCCCCACAAAGCAAGTGTGTTATCTTTCTGGGTTACCTGAACTGCTGCATGGAGGTGAGAATCCTAATGTGACCCTTGAGGCCAGGTCTCCCAGACAGTAACAAAAGAACATTATCTCTACTACTTAGCTTTTATTGCCATCTCAATACATCCCAGGAGCTTAATAGTTGGAGATGCCTTTCAACAGTGCAACAGTCCTGAAGCAAGCACCGTATAAAACAACACTTCTTTAAAAAGGCCTTTAAAATAACTTACATATGATAGCATTCCTCATAATATTGTATGAACATGAAAACATGTCTTATTTGTATGATGTTTACATATAAAACAACATGATTTACTGCAAACTTGTCTCTCATGTATAAGAGTGTGCACCTCCTACCATCATATCCTTTGGGGGATATATCCCTGGATTGCACCTTGGGAGCTATGGCTCTCTTGCCATAGGCATGGTTGTCATAACTGTTATATTCAAACGAAGTCTTAGAGTATTTCTCTAGTTCCTTGGCCAAGTTGGAGCGGGGTGTGGTGGTGGGGACATTGTTTCTGTAGCCATACTGAGGGATCTCCAATTGCTTAACAAAGCACATGGGCCTAGAAATTAAAGATATGTACAGTTTGTTAGATGCAGTTCAGTTTACTATGTTTGTGCATAATTTATAGTTCAGATTAGAAAATCTTAGTTATTTCTTGTACTCAAGAGACAGCAATATATTATTGCATTTCCTTAGTTTGGTTATTTTCAGCAGACAAACAATATTTATTTCCTTGAATAAAGCCTATACAAAATTAATTCAAATACCACTAAATGTATCCTGCTGCTAAAAGTATTTTAAAATTCTGTTTTAAAATACTTCAGGGTTTCCCTTTCCCTATGTAATTGTATCACATAGGAAATATTTTTTTCTTTTGGAAGAGGAATTAAAGAGGGACAAGCAGACTGACAGAAGAAGTTTGGACAAATTTTTTAAATATTGAAAAGATAAAGTAGATCTGAAAGCTCCACCTAATATATGGAGTTTCCTCCAAATTTCCTCCAACAGAGTTGTATGCTGTTTTCCTCTGTGCTTTCAAAAGTAACTATTCCTGTTTCATCCTTCAATATCCAAATTCATGTTCATCTTGAGAAGAGTCTCAGAAGCTCTGTTGACTCTGAGCTGCTGCCTTGCAGGTCCTGCTCATCCTTAAACGCAAGGCTCTGGCAGGAGCTGTGATTCCTGACACACAGATGCACACCTCAAGGAAGGTCCTGAGAATGGATACAAAATAAAATTGTTTCATTTAAAGATCTCTTTCATTTAGGATGAGGGAGGACAGTCAGAAGAAGCCCTGATTAATGTTATTTGGCCATTTGAGAAACTTGTGAAATCTCATTGAAAGAATGCTGCAGTGAACTCCACTGTCACGCCATCTTCTGCCTGTGGACACAGAATTCATCAACTCAAAGCAGGCAAACGAAGGTCAGATCCTGCAAACCCTACTGACAGAAGGAAGTGTTATATGACTGGGTTGTAGGAAGCAACTGCTACACAATGCTGCATGTCTACTGCTGCATTTAGCAGGAGGTGCGGATGATGAACAGCACACCTGAGGTACTTCTGCTGGAACCAAGAGGCATACAGCATTTTTTTTTCTTATTTTTTCTCCTATTTTTTTACTGCATTTATAACCAGAGGAAATGGAAGGAACAATCATAGGAACTTAAATTCAGTAGAGATCGGAAGTATCCTCATGCTAACTAACAAAGTGAAATGTGATCAATAGTAAGAAATAGATTTTGAATTTAGATTATAGATTTGTATAATTTAGATTATATATTTTGAATTTAGATTATATCATGTTTTTCTGAGTGAATTTATTTCCATAGAATTTATTCAGGATATTTATGTAAAGCTCACCCAAAAAATCATATTAGTCATACTATTTGGTTTATGTATGCTCATTCCTTTAGAAACTTCTTCCTCACAAAATACAGTGGGCTTATTTAAACAATGAGCTGATATGAATAATAGTTTGGTCCCGTTTCAAGATAATCTACATTTAGCCAAAACCCTGCAATTCAGATCCTGAACATTTGATGCAAATCCAAAATTTCACTGGAATACAAGTCCTATGAATTTGATTTCTTTTTAAGTAAGAACTTTTAAATGCAGGTACGATGGAAACTGGGATGAAAACAAATATTCAAGATTTACTCTTAAAACATCTCCATCTGCCCATCAATTGCCTGCATGCAAATACTATAAACAGCTGCCAAGTTCATCTTAAGTACTTCAATGACTTAAAGGTAAAAGGGAAGCAAGAAACAAGATGGAAGAATTATCTGAGTTGCCTATAAAACCTGAAACACAAGGCAGCTCACAAGTGAAGTTAAGATTGCAGAACAATCCTAGGGAGTGTGCCAGCAAACTGGATGATGCTTTTGAGTAGTTGCCTTCTATGGCAACTGACTCCAGTGGCTTCTCTGTAATAAGCAGTGGTAAAAGCCACTGCATTTTTGATCTGCCTGTTTCCATCAAGTGAAAAACTGTTTTATTCCCTCAAAGAGCGAAGTTTTTTTTTACTAATGGGATTTGAAGAACTCTTCTCTAAGAAACCTCTGTGGGATGTTGTATGCCAAGCTGCGGAAACTGAATTAGGGGCAGTTAAGATAAATCCCATCAAAAGCAATCTGCGGAAGAAGAGCACAGTCAACAGGAATGACAAAAAACCTTCTGCAGATGTGAGCCATAATTCTATGTTCCCAGCTTCATGGACATGCTGGTTTTTGAAAAGACCATCAAGATTAAATGAACTTTAAAGAGAATATTCAAAGAATGGTGTTGATAATACAGTAAAAAATTTTAAGTAGCCCAATTGGTTCTTAAATCTAGAAGAAAGATGAAGACTAAGAAACCTATGGGATAAGTAGGAAATTCTGGGAACTAAAGCTGCAGCACTTCCTCCACGCTCTTTGAGGCAGCTGGGAGGGATGTACCTATCCCAGCCCACAGACACTGCAGTATCCATGGAGAAATTCTGCAGCTTTTGGGGCATCATCAGCATAAGGCTGGTAAAATCATGCAGAAGTTTGATTGCTTTACATGCATCCTTCACACTTCAGCTCCTTAGAAATATTTTTTCCACCCCCATATCTCAAAAGAGGAGACAATAGCACAAAGCTGGATACAACTTCAGATAAACTCAGAATCCTTCATGGACGAAGAAAAGAAGTATAATCATATAAAATTGGTTCAAGGTCCTTTCCATATGAAAATTTAGGACAATTTTTCTCTCTTTCTGTCCTTCCTGGCAAAGAATGGGGGGAACAGAGACAAAGAACTAAGACTGATGTTATTTTGGAATCTAAACTATACCTGGTACTTTTCCAAGTGTCCTGCCAAAAGGTGTAGTACCAGTTTGGTAATGCACATAGGGCTTCTGGTTTAATTTAAACTGATATTTACTAGTAAAAGCCTGCTGAAAAAACCAAGACTTACCGGTAAATATTAGTTTATTCCCAAAAGATACCAACTTTTTTCACACTGTTCTTAGACTTTGCACTCCAGCAGTCATCTTTACACCAAACAATGCCTAAGACAAAAATGAGCTTTTCAGCTTTACATGTATTTGCCAAAATAATTACCAACCCTCCCCCATGAAAACTGAGTGGGAAAAATACACTGTGAGAATTGGATCCAGAAGCCCTAATTCTAACTCTTCTTTAAAGGAGATATATATGTATATACAATGTATATAAATATACATTCTCAGATTAGGTGAATGTGTGATGAATTCTGCATAAGAATAAGTATTATAGTGATTTCTAATACCTTAAAACCCGATCTGATGCCTGGTTTGATTTTGACACATCACAGTTCTGATGCTTCTCTTGAGCTTTAGCCAGTTTCTCTGCTGCAGCAATAGGACATCCAGAGAGGCTGCAATTACAGAAAGGAAATTTAATTGTCTTGTCCTGCATAGTTTCACATTATAGCACTGATCCAATTACTCCTTCTCCTCCTTAGCCAGCATCAGGAAGAATCTGAAGGAAAAGGGTTTCCAAAAATGTTTTGGTCATATGTATTTTCTCTAGAATAGACTTCCTTTCTTCTGCTTTCAAAGTTGCATGGTAAATCTTACATCTGCTCTTCTCTCACAGTACATGGGTAGATTATTCGTGGATGTCAGCCAGAGAACATACCAGTAGGAGAGGGGAATATAAACTGGAAGCTACTGTGCAGCTGTGCTAGCAGACTTGTGACCTTTATGCATCTACAATTGTTGCCAGTGAAATGGCTCCTGAAGACAATAAAATGACAACACCATATAGGCCAAATCTTGTGCTGCTTCACACCTCATTCAGCTCCATTAACTCCAATCTTTTTGCTAGGCATATAAATGAGAGCAAAATTTTGCCTTGGATTATTAAATCTATATGTCAACTGTTAGTGTTTGTTCATGAATTTCAGCCACTAAAGTATGCCTTCTAATAGTAGATGATGTAAAATCAAAAGCATTTCTGCACTGGAAATTCAATTAAATTTGAGAATGCTGAACTATTATTGAAGTGGCAATAATAAGCCTGATTCTTATGGAAAAGATTTAGAACTGTGAAAAGTAAATATATTGATGCCAGCAGATGGTGCTCTTAGTGAAGCTGTAAAACCCTGTGACCTGACAATGGAGGGGCTCCTTTCCTTGTCATAGTCTATTGCATGCTTATATGACCGCAGCTCTATGTGCTCTCCACAGGAATAGGAATTAAAATGAAAGGCAAATCAGTGCATTCCCTTTACAGGAAATAAGCGGGAAAAAAAAAAAAAGAAAAAAAGTGAAGTAGAGAAAAATGCCCCAAAAGCTGCAGAAAGAGGTGAGCACAGACTGCAGAGTGCTCCCCCCTGCCCGCCCTCCCTGCCCTAGTTCTGCAGAGGGTGAGGGAGCTCTGTGCAGCTCTGGAGCCATGCCAGGGGGCAGCTGCGCTCCACTGACATGCTCTTCCTCAGACACCTCAAATATTCTAGTGGATATTCAACCAGAAGTGAATGCTGCTTCAAGCAGCAGTATTTCCCATAAAGCCTTCTCAGAGGTTTTTGCTGCATCTACTGGCAGCCTCACTGCAGAGAAGGGGTACCAGAGCTTACTGCAGAAAGGCTGGTACCCACAAGAGTCTTCTGGGGGAAATGCGGCTGATATGAGGGGCTGTAGTAACCCAGAGCTTGATAAGACTGAATGTCCAGTACCTGTACTCCCCTAAGTCTTCATGCTACAATTAACAGTAAAAAGGAATTCAATAACAGGAATATTGCACGTTCCTTACACCCTCTAATCTACATTTTTTTTGTTTTTAAAATTGTAAAGGAATAGGCAAGATTTTATTATTGTTCTGTGGGAAAATTATGATATGCGGAACACTAAAGTAACATCTTCAAAATTTGTTTGACAGAATTTAATTGGCAATAGCATCTCTTCCCTAAGAATCTACTACTAATCTCAGAAAACTGTGGAAAAGTTGCTTTTTTCCTTGATCTTTTTACTAGAATACTTATTCGAATAGTTCTGCCTTCTCATTTTTAAATGTAATGAGACATTCTTAATGCTAATTAAACAGCAAAAATTCTCACTCAGTTCTAGCTGAATAAGTACTTTAGGGTTGAGACTGTGGTCAGTAAGAAAGCTAACACCTGTGTATTCAATATGCTGTTTCTCATGTATTAAAAAAACCCCATAATTTAGGATTAGACTAGGTTTTTTCATGCACTAGAAAATAATCTCTGAGGAGAGTGAAGTGTGAGGACAAGAACTCTGTCCTAGTCTTGATGATGTCGACAGAATCTTTCTCCCTGCAACACACCCATGAGGAGTCATACCACTTGTTTTGTACCACTGCTGTTCAGTAAATATCAAAACAAAAAGAAAAAAAAGTCCACTCAAAAAGCTAAGGATGCTCAAAATGTCTTCTGTGGATCAATTCATCCATACTACAGCAAACGCACACTTGTTCTCCTCAGAAAATACATGAATAAATGTTACTCTTTAAAATGGATAAAGCACACGAAGCACCATCTGTCAATCCTCAGAACAGAACAACGACACACACTCACTCCCCCCCCACCAATGGACTGCTAGAAGGGCTGCAGTTCGGAGGCACTGTTCCCTCTAGATTGGTGTCCAGCGACGGCATCCTTACCTTCGGTGGGAATTCCTGTTGCTATTTACGTGGCCCCGGCCTGTGCAGCCTGGTGTAGGACACTTAAGAACATTTTCATGCATGGCAAGAACTTGACAAGGAGAGTAAGAGAAAACAGCAGAGTATGAAAACAAGAAAAAAAAAATCAAATCCCAGTATATATGAAACCATTTTAAAACAAAGCAGGATTCATTAACAACCAGCATTCCTCAAAATACACGTGACACACATAGCCAATAAAGCCTGATGAGGAAAGTAAGTATTGCGATCCTATGCTCATTAACACAGGGCAACAGTGAAAGTTATGGAGGTTACAGAACCTATAAACAAATGCATCTCTGGTGCAACAGTGAAGCAGAAGACGCCCAACATCTTCTTCATACAAAACCACTGAGCAAAGATCAGCTCAACAGTAAAGGGTGAGCTAGCAACCATACAAAGCAAAATTACAGACTGGGGAAATTCTTTCAGGAAATGTATGTATTCTTAATACATAGCTTTATAAACATTGTATCAAACTCATGAGCTGAAAATCTGCTCTCAAGTTATACTGGTGAAACACTGATTTATTTGAAACACACCTCAGTACAACCCTGAACAGAATTTAACCCTAACTATAAGGCAGCCCAATTGAGCTAGGCGCCAGTTCTGCTCACTTCCACATAGATATATCATTCATATCTATATGGTGGGCAGAATGGATCCTTTAGCTTTCACTTGTATTCTCTACAAATGTGATTTTTTTTTTTTTCAAAATACTAAGAACCAAAATTAAGCACTTAAAAATTGAGGGATGACAGAAAAAAAAAAGTAAAAAATAAATAAGTGGTACAAGCTTAAGCAAGTAAACTGATTCACATCCGCATCCACTGCAAGCTGGATAGAAAACTTACTCCAAGGCTGCTCAGAGCAGTACCCCTCTAAATCATAAAGCTCATGCTATGAAGGGCCAAATTATCAAGAACTTTTTGAGAACATTGAAGAGTTTTTTATGACATGAGGCACATCTGTATCCATGTCTCAGAGCTGGATGGCAGTGCATCACTCAATGGAAAAAGACCATCCAGCCCTTGTGAAGTTCTCATTTTCTCAGACAAGAAGTGATCTGGAAGCCTGTATTTAGTTCTCACTCAAAAAAAACCCCAACTAATAAAATCAATAGATACCTTGACTGAGTAAAGAACTGAATAAAAGCTGTTCAGAGACTTGAGTATTAAACCATGTATACTCATTAAAAGATAACCATCATCATCATCATCATCACCCCATCATCAGTGTGATAAAATGTGTATAGATGCAAAAGCTTCACTCTGAAATTCCTAATATTTAAAGCTGTTCTTGAAACATGCTTCACAAGGCCAACATCACAGGAAAAAAAAAGATGAGCTCACCTTTGTCATTTTAGTAGGTACAAGAGCATGCAAACAGTTTAAAGCTATATTCTTCTTTGATTTACAAAGTCTTCTAAAGAGCTTTTTATTTACCATTTGAAAAAATGATAGAACTTTGAGCAACCAAATAAATATTTGTGTTTCAGAAAATTACAGGGTCTTGGAAAGCAGAGACATTACTTTATTTGTTGTATTGTATTCAGAGACCAACCAAACTACAGCGAAGTTCCCTAAACACTTCCTCATCACTTAACTTCTGGAAGAAGCCACTGTATCATGGAAGAGGAGACTTTTTATGTCTGCCACTCTTGCACTGCTAATCTACTTCTATTTTCCTGTCCATCAGAATCTACTTTCCTTTGGAAACTGGGGACCACTTTAGTTCTGACCGTCTTTATAACATTTCCTTAAGGCTGTTGCAAATTCATTGAGATTAAGTGTGTAAGTGCTGATGGACAGTGAGGATTTTAGGTCCATATGGAATGGAATCCATAACTCCATTTTAAAACTAGTGTGAAAGAGAATTGGATCTTAGCTAGACACTTCCTGATGAAAACAAGCACAGAGTAATTAGCTCCAAGAGAACTATGCTGATTTCACCAGCCAAGGAGGCAACTTCCAGAAATGAAGCCCCTCTGCCTTTAGGTGGGTGTCCATGAGCTCATATGGATGAACTTCCCATGCAGAGAATTTGCTGACATGGCAGGAAGTTCCACCCATGTGACTGACAGGGGTTGTTCGCTTAAAATCCTGAGTTCTGTAACTAAGTAAACAGCCAAATCATTATTTTTTATAATATGCACTAGTTTAATATAAATTATGTTTCAGACACAACAATAACAAAGGAAAGGGGCTGCAAGTTTTTCAGGAATAGTTATTCCTGTATAAGACAATAAGGACATTCGATGTAACATTAGCACGCAGAAGCAAAAGCAGTGCACATCTTCTGGAAACCTTTTTCTCTGTGACGAAATATGTCTGTTAAAAAATAACCTAGGATTCTCAAAATCAAAGAATACAGCTTTAAAAGTTGTTCTTTTAGTGTAAAGTTAGTAAAGAATGGAAAAGATGGAATAAAGGAAAAAGTATAACACAGAACAGTTGACTAAGTTGAGACAAACCATACTGAAAAATGAAATTAATTTTTTAAATAAAAGATTTAAAAAGCATGCTAGAAAAGTTTTTGTAGTTTTATCCCCAGTTTCCATGAAAGAATGTGAACTTACTTTCTGGAGGGACCCTATCTTTGTGTGGGCATCCTGACAAACTGCGGTGATGGGGGTAAAGCCCCGTTACATGGCCAGTTCCATCACACCCAGGGGTAGGACATTTGCTCTCTTTCTTTTCTGTTCTTGAGGGATCTATAATTTACAACAAATGTGTCAAGTGAATGAGTCTTTTCACATTTCTGTAAGAAGGTTCATTTAATCATGTCATTTACTCTTTGGTAAATGTTATTATGAAAACTGGAAAAAAAAAAGTCCTTCTACTTCTTATCAAAGTTCTCTCACTTTTATCCTGTTATCTTCTTCTCAGACTGCAGGCTCCCATGATCACGGCAATATCCATTCAAAATGATTGGAAAACGACCTTTTTATAGCAAAGCTGTACCATTGTCAATCAATGTTCTGCTGGAAAGTATTAGCTCAAGGGTGCAAGGTCATTTGGAAACTGTTTAGTTGGGAGTTTCCTTTCTTTACATTCTTATTTGCCCCATGTATTAAGATCTGCAAATGTACTGTCATAGCAGCTCAATGTCCTGAGAGTAGCAAACCCAGCTCTTCAGCAAAACAATTCCACAAAGATCCCTTTTCCAAGGCTCAATGAGGAAATGACTCTGGTTTTCTTTAAATTCCTTATGAAGTGGTAAAATTACATAAATATTCCTTTCTCCTCAATAAATTATGGTGGAGTAAACATTGAAATCAGAATTATTGAAAGTATCGCTTGGGCTGTAAATCTGGGCCATTACCAACATGCATTTGTAACATTTGAGTATTCATATGCTTGAAAGGTTAATGACCTTTTGGAATGTTGCTGGATCTTCTGACTACAAATCAAAGAAAAGTCTAACTAGACATTTTTTCCACAAAATAAAGGTTTCTCCCAATAATGGAATGGAATACTGGTGACATTAATCCTGATTTAGAACTTTCTTACATAACTTCATCTGCTTATTTCCTTTAACAGAACATCTGTAGAACATCTATTCTTCCACACAAGCACATAATACAAATTACATCTTATCATCTTGACCACAGTTGCCAGGTTTTGGACATTATTGCTGATTTTCATATCAGTATTGAAGGGATAAAATTCAACATACTTGAACTGCTACAATTTTGGCTCAAGATCATGAACACTGTTTTTAGTCCATCATTCCTTTCAATACCCAATATGAACTATCCTAATTTAGTAATCTTATGTTGCTCTTGTAGTTTCTCTGCTTCAGTATTTATGCTTTCATGTCCATAAAATAAGATTTTGCTACTTGTTTTCCAGTAAGCCTTTTTTTACTTTAAATTCCATCCTAGCTTAAACAAAAAGAACCCTCAGTACAATAGGGGAAATTTCAGTACTTGTAGAACTTCATGTACAACCCATTCTTTTAATCATGAATCAATACAATCCAGAGTTTACATTCTGTTTTGGACTTATTTTTCCCTGATTTCCTTCTGTTAGGTTTTATATGTACTTTTACTTTTCAAGTTCTCTCAAAACAGCTTCATTTTACAGAAAACCTTTAGCTCATTGTAATGACTCTCCATGTCTTAAATCCATTCTTAAAATATAATATCGTACTTAAACCTTGTATTTTTCAAATGGAATCCCTAATTATGAAAGTTTTATTTTACTTAACTTGCATGGGGACTGTAGAACACAGTTCTTTTTCCATGCTCTTTAAAGACAAATAAACATATAAATCTATCTCCAATGTGCTATACAGTTATCACAACACTCCTGGAAAGACCATAATCTCATGCATCAGGAAATTGAAGAAAGAGATCAAGAAGTTAAACCCAAGGCCACAGAAGGAGCAAATGTCAGAGGAGGGATTTGAATTCCTGCCAGATAGGCCTGTGCTGAGACCACTAGAACAGCAAGCCCACAGCTACATACATACACAACTCTAAGCAACTCATCAAGTCAAGTACTTCAGGATGTGTAAAAGTATTAGATAAGTGAATAGATAATGTAAATGAAATATAAATTATGTAAATATAACAATATTCAAGGACTGCAAAAAATGTAGATGATTAATAGACCATAATGGCTTCTTATACTCTTTAAACTAGAGGAACTTTAGCTACTCAACATTGTTAGAACTCCACCAAAGTCAGTGAAGGTATTGTAATTTAGAGCACCTGAGGATCTAGACACTTGCATCCTACAGTGTCAAGCAAATCCTGCTCTGTATTCAAGTCTACATCATAAAGTTATAGCACATATCAGATCCTTAAGAGCCTTTATGGTCTAATGAATCAGAAAAGATGCTGTATACTACTCTTAATGATTTCAAAACTTGCATAAAATTGCACTTGCACAATTTCCCATTGCTTTTAATGGAAGACATTTGAGTAAACTTTTCACAGCTTTATATGAAGCACTGGATACTGTTTTTTAAATCCTCTTCTGCTATTTGGGAGAAATATTGCAGTTCTATTGAACTGTGCAACCTTTTCTCACTCCTTGCCACAATGGAAGTATTTCCTCAGTGAAGGCTGTCAAAGGACTTTAAAAACTTTCAAAATGCATAAATTTCAGAAGAAAACCTGTTTAGAAAGTTTAAAATGGCAGGGGAAAAATGATTAGTGGTCTCTTAATGGTTGTTTCAGTGATCTTTGAAACCAAGAGGTAGTTCTCACTGCAAACTTGTGTTCCCAAGAAAGTTCCTACCTAACCATATCATACATCTCTGTAGGTATCTCTTCCAGCAGTATTTGGAAGATAACATGTGACTGGAGAACAAATGATATAAGCAACTGTGTTACTTAAAGCTTCCTCTCTCAACAACTACCAGAATGTTTGCCATAGGTTTGTTTGTTTTGGTTTGGTTTTTTGTTGTTGTGGGTTTTTTTGTTTGGTTGGTTGTTTTGGTTTTTTTATGTAAGAGATTTTTTTAAAGTTTTTTTTTCATTAAAAAGGTGAAGAATGATCTCCTCTGCAAAGTTTCATGGTCCAAACTCCCACAGTATTTAGTCCCTGGTTGAGCCTTGGACCTATTATCAATTCAACCTGCAGCTCCCAAGAAATAGGATGGTTCAAAGAAGGTATAGAATTTACTAACATAGAATATCCGTATATTTCTCACCATCAGAAATTATATAGGCTTTTTGGAGACAGCAGGCCTATATGCAAAAACATATGACTTTTCCCAGTCATATATAGACTGGAAAGGCTGGACAATAGCAGAATTTAAAAACTGTTCAAAAATTAATTTTTGTTTGCCATGTTTTCTGTGTTTTTAGAGACATGTACGCACAGGGAAATGCATCCATAATAGGTCATATGTGAACAATATTTAGCACAACATCCACATGGCTATGCAGTAATACACTAACTAAATAAAGTTGTCTTCCCCAAATGCCCAAAGTTACTACAGCACACACTGGCTATATATCTGTGGTTAGAACAAACAAAACTTCACTAAAATACATTGCAGCAGTGTTTGACATCAGTAATTTACACGCTTTTCTAAAAGACTGATCATTACTTTTGTTTAAGACTTGTGAAAAATGATCAAAACTTTTTTGGATCAAGATGTTGTCTGCCTACATGAATGTCACAGGCAGATTACTTTTTCAAAACAGGGATTTATAAAAAAAGAGAAAAATGCCCACCATCTCAATTGTAGAAAGCAAACCAAATATTTTTACAACAAATATAAGGTAAACCTAGTCCCTGTTTAGCATCTCTCAAGAAATACCACGGCCTCAACTTCCACTAAAGTCAATGGGAATCAGGGGTGTTCAATGAATCTCAGGAGGTACTGAACACTTAATACAACATGGCCCTACATGTACGGATGTAAACACATTAAAGAGGGGTGTCATAATATAAACACATCATCATGATAATCCTGCAAATTAAAAGACATTCTAAAGGCAACCTTTAGTCTGTTGGGTTTTTTTTTTGTTTGGTTGGTTTGGTTTTTATTGGGGTTTTTTTTTTGTTGTTTTTCTTGTATTGAATTATGGTCAAGGCAGCACCTTAACTGTTTCCACAATGGAATGAAACCAGTGAAGTGGAATGCACATAAGAAAGAAATTGCTATTGATCTCAGCTCAGGCCACACCATGCCTTGCATAGCAAACGGTTTCCATTACCTTACTATCTTAAGATAATTAATGTGCAGTCACTGCCCCTATCTTATATTATCGGTCATTTTGATACTGTTCAATTTCTATCAGGCAATTCTACATTTTAGATGGGAGAGGCTTCATCAATATCTGTCATTTGATGATAATTTTATAAGTCACGATGCCACCTACCCAATCCAATCTGTAATATATGCACTTCATAGCTGATTGAGTATCTGCTACTTAAACCCCCCTCTTCAATATAGTTTGCAATACAATTTTCTTTTTAATTATTACTATAAAATATATTAAAACCTTGAGAAAAATCTTTGCCTCTTTCAACATGATCTCTTGTTTTGTTTCCCTGAGAAGTTACTTTTTTAATTTAGCCAATGATATACTGTACATATTTCTAACACTGCAGAATGAATTCTTTTATTTTATAAACATAGCATGATGCTATTTTACAATCATGTCATACTACAGTTTTAATAAAGTTCTCATTATGTGGAATTAATAACTTCATTTCAGAAATCTATGCAAAAACTTAACATGTTAGCTCACACTTTCTCATGACATAACATACGGTATATAGAAATATTACCTTTACCATAATATGGCTTTTTGACATGGCCGTCACTTGGTTTAGGCTTCCTGTCATCTCCAGAAAGGTGTCTTGGAGACTGTTCCTCAAATGATCTCATATTATCCCTCCTTCCAGCTTCCACTGCCATTTTTTCTCTCATGGCTTTTGCTCTCTCAGTTTCCAAAGCAATTGCTTTCTCAAGCAGGGTTAAGTTACCTTTTGTCATATCAAATACTTCTTCAGACCTATCTGAAGTAATAGAGGTGGTATCATCGTCTCTTTCATGACAACCATCCTCCTTGGCACAGCTAGAAAAAGTCCTAGATCTGGGGCTCAACTGTTCTTCAAGCCTCATTAGGTTCATCATATCAGAGTAATTCCGGTCTGGTGTTCTTCCTTGGAAGTCATCTTCTTGCCTGACATGCTGACGAGTGTTCATGTTTTGCTGTTGATTTCTTTCCTGTGGGTTTGTCTCACTGAGTTTCCTAGCCAGATCAAAACACTGGTTCCTTAAGCACTCCAAACTGCTGAGACACACCTCTTCATCACTCTCCTCCACTATTTTTTCTGTAAGTCCATTGTTCACAGGCTTCCCTAGCATTACAAAGTTCATATTCCTATTGTCTTGCTGTGAAGTATTGTCTGCATAATTTCTGTCATTAATATTTTCTGAAAGCACTACACCATGTCCTTGTGCTAATAATTTAAGGGAGTCCACTGTTTCCCTAACAACATCACTGTCTAAATCTAAACTCAGCTCACTTTTCCGACCGATATTTTCATTTTTGTCACTATCATCTTCCAGACTATTAGATGTATTGCTGTTCATTTCTGATTCTGTCCTGGCTCTGTATGCTGCATCCTCTGCAATTTTGCCAAGATTTAACAATGACTTGGCCACCAGTTCATCGTAATTATCATACTCATCATTATTGTTATCGTCTTTTTCTGTGTCTTGCATTATTCGAGTATTGTGACAATTCATTTGATGGTCTTCTGCATAAAAAACAGAAACAAAGAAAGAAACAAAGAAAGAAACAAAGAAAAAGGAAAAGAAAAGAAAAAAGTGGCTACAATTGGAACTGTTGTTGCAATCGCACGGACAGAAAACAAACTGCATGTCAAATATTGTTAATCATACAGCAATTTTAGAACACTATGGCTGACCCATTCGAACTGAGTTCTCTGTAGTCCATAGGGCTATTTTTGTTTATTTGCTATTCACATGAATTTCTTTCACAGAACTGATAAGAAAAAGGCAATCAAAATGCTAATTACTACTACTGCTAAATATTAAGGCATAAATAATTATGTTTCTCCTTTCACTTCTATATTCACAGTTTTATGGGATTTATTACAATCACATTATTCAGATGACATATGTTTCCAACTTTTCTCACTCCTGCATTTCCTGTAAATATGGTGGATGGCAAAGGAGTGAGTGCTACTGGAATTATTCTCTTACTGATGAATGCCATTCACCAAAAGAGTATACTCCAAGAAGGCAAATGTCACATTTTTAACACCATTAACACTGGTTAACCAGTAGCTATACACAGAGATTAAAATGGCATTTTAGTTAGTGGATCCATCAGTAAAATCAAAATCTCTCAGTTCAACTGCAGAAAAGTTAAGAATTTTAAAAGAGTTGTTACATGAAAGGAGTATAGAAAGAATTATATGCACAATATAATTTCAAGTAAATACACTAGCCTAAATTTTATAGTCATATATGTATAATAGGGCTGTTATTTACTGTTCTGTGTACTGAAACTGAATGGTGCAGAGTTACCACATTTTACCCAGCTTTTTCTAGTAATTGTTAGGGAGAGATTACTAAGATGGAGCCAATGAGAGGCCCTGAGGAGGAGATTCACCTCACCTAACTTTCGACACGAGCAAGGCAGCAATCTACATCTACATCCATGTTTCAGTCCTCAGTCAGTAAGAGAAGCAGACACTTCACGGACACAGCCCACCTGATCTGGTTAGGATATCTTCTTGAGAATAAAACTAATGACCACTGCAAGTGCCTGTTCCTCTTAATTGACAACAAAGGGACTCAGACTTGATGCCCACCTTAAAGATACCCATACTCAGTCAGATGAGTATCATCCAGAGAGCATCTTCTGGTACCTCATCTTCACTCAGAAGTTACGTCATTATTAGACCCAGTCTTAAAACACACATTCATAATAATGGAGTAATGAACATTGCGTAACTTATACTTTGATAATCGGCTACCCAAGCCACATTTCAACATCTTCCAGCACCGGAAAAGAAAGTTCCTAGATCTGTTACAGTGACATGCTAGGCCAGTTTTTCAGCTGGTGCAAACTGAAAAAAACCAGTAGAGCTAGGATAATTAATACCTGCTCAAGAGCTAGTCCATCAACTTCTGATAGCATGTTTTCAGCTTAGATGTATTTTAAACACTAGCACACCTAAACACATAGTAATTTCTAAGTTGTGGCTCATAATTTGGGTTCAACAAACCAAAGTGGGAAATTTCAGGTAGTAGGTGGCTTGCGCACTAACATTTTGGTAATAGGAAATAGTGTTTGATAAAAATAGCTTTTATGTTGGTAGACAAGATAATAAATCAAGAGTTGTAAATACAAAGCTAAACAGCACAATAATTAATATTTCAGCCACAAGATAGTATTTCTTCTACACAGTGGTTAGGGATCCTGGGATGATAGTAGGCTGTAGTTAAGCAGCAGAACTGGTTGATGACTAGGATATGTCTAGATAAAAACATGCTCTAATGGTAAAATATTATATCTTACATATTATCTGCTTGAATACAGAGAAAAGATAATTAATAAGGAAGACTGTATGGTATTTCTACATCACAAGATATTCCAAGCCAGTAGTGGGTTATCTGTTTATCATAAAAGGTGGTTTTATTTTAGTTGCTATTTTTTCGAGATCATCATAATTCACATTTATGTTTCAGTGCCACAAAAATTAAGGGTACCAGAGTATGAGATTTTCAGTGTACAAGTAAGGACCGTCACTTACACTTTCTAGTTGAAAAATTTCCATCTTGAATAACTGAACAGAAGAAGGCAATGAAGGATTAGTCGATGACTAGTTTGTGCTATTTGAAAAGCAAATATACTAATAATTTTTTTAAGTAAAATGTACAAACAAATCCCAAATTAATTTTAATATTAAGGATAAAACCTGATGCCAAGGAGATTGTTTCATAAAAACTGAAGCTTCTGGGGTGCTTCTTGTAACTACACTGATGGGCAGTCAGATGCAGCAAAGGAACATCAAAGGAATTAAAGAAGCAATAAGCTACAGCTCTAAAATTGCCAGTGCCTTCAAGTTTAGGATGAGGTATCAACAAACACTGGTGAAATTAGTCCAAATCTAGCTGTAATACGATATTGAAATGCAAAGTAGAAAAAAAATATTTCTTAAGTCATCCTGAGAATTGCTTAGGTACACAGTGACTGTTCCAGGCCAACTTTTGAAATGCAGAAAGTTTCAGGGATTGTCTCTTAAAGGGGGGAGCGGGGGGGCAGGGAGCTGTGTTGGTAAATGATCACCAAGGGGAGGAATATGTTATACCTTGCCTCCACAAGTGAAAAGTCAAAATATGAATCATGTACTGTACGATAGCAGACATCTAAATTCCTTTTGAGTAGGTAAGCTGGGTGAAAATTGTAACTACAGTATTTTTTATTCTGTTTGTTTGGCTATATCCTTTTCTGGTCTCCCATCCACTCAGTCAGAAAATGAGGAAGGAAAAGGCTGAGGAAGAGAAGGAAGTGTAAAGCACTAATCTCAGATCAGAGAGGTGGGAAAGCAAAATTTTTAAGTAAGTTTCATTTCTCATAACTTTAATTTTTGGCCTTTTCTTTTTTTACATCTCCTTTCTTTAACAACTACTTTACTCATGTCTCTTATCTCCATGCAGCAGTTAATTTTAATGAGGAAGATATTTATGTATGCCATGTCATCTCCTCAATAACAGTTGGATTCTAAGCTTGCTCTGGTGAGGCACCTGTATCATCTGTTTATCAACATGAAATTTGAAATACTGAATCAGTTTGTGTATTAGTTAAGTGTCTTCTAGGAAGTATGTTACACTAGCAGCTCTATGTAATCTATATGCGTTTTCTTTGATTCAGCTCTGTAAAATTTAATCTTGCTTTCATTTCACATTTCTGTGATCCCTTAGATTTGATCTTTAACTCAGTAAATACCTTTACAGTGTGCTATTTAATGGCTGTCTGTTAAATTACTGCAAAACCCAGAGAGGTAGAAGAATTACTCTACCCCTTGCATAAGTTTTGGAACCAGCGATGCAAACTGAAGGTATTTATTCTGTGAAGAGATTGAGTTTGTCTAAGGAAGACACAAAATATCCAGTTCAGGTGAAGAATGCACAAAGTTACAATCCTCTTTATCCTTTTTAACTTTAGGGCTGCATGGACAAAGAATACACAACACAGTTTAAAAAGAGTATCAGATTATTCTAGCCCTCTTCCACAAAATATCATTACAATTTAGATATTCTAGATTGTAAATTTGTTCCTTTTAACTCCCAGCAGATATAGCAAATGGCAGGAGGAAATTATAGCGGAGTAGTGTAGAACAGCTATTAAGAGCTGGAAGCCTTTAGCCATTTCGACAGAAGTGCACTTGTATTGAGCTAAAAAAAGTGAATAATTTGATTTCTTATTGCACCTTTCATCCAAGGATCTCAAAGCACTTTACAAACATTATTTTAAAATGCCTCACAACACCCCTGTGAGGTAGGTATTTTAACCCCATTTTACAGATGGGAAATTGAGACACAGAGAAGTTGAGTGACTCTTTCCATGTCATACCAGGAGTCACGGGAGAATAAGAATTATATCCTCTACATCCTTGACTGTTTCCTCCTTTTGTTCCTATCACATCCAATTTTAAGCAATATTTTGTCAGAAGAAATGGCTTGCTGGTTTTAGTGTAGGGAGTCATGCAAAACAGCACCTTCCTTTTGAAAAGGAAAATACGCAGCATTTAGATTGAGAGATTCTGCAGAGAGAGGCAATGATACTTCAGAAACAGCACCTACATTCCTACCAAAGGACAAAGACTTCAGAAATAAGACTTTCCAGATCTGTGTTTTGTGTATCAAATTACACTCTTTTCTTCCAAGCATGGGAAAACATGATGGCTAAGAAGCTAAACCTACATGTGGTCACACAGGCTTCCTGCCCAGATGGATGGTTTCATTATCTAGGCAGCGTTTCCTGATTTAAAACACTTCACTGCTCTTGCCACTGCTACTTGTCAATTCCTAAGTGCTCAGCACATGATATTACTGCATCACCATTCTTCTCCCTTTAAGCTGTAATGCAAAGTACACATCTCCACATTACAGTCTCTGATAGCTGGCCTATGACAAACATTTAGCAAGACAATGTCGGCACAAATGAATTCCAAATCTTAGAAAGTTACAACACAATATGGGGAGGGGGATTGTTTGTACACTGATGTCTTGGGGAAAATCTTGTGAGTAAGGAAACCAAAGAGCTGGAAAACTCAGTGAGCTCTCTGCTTCTCCACTCCACACGGAAGAAACAGAGGACATGTGTAACTCTCCAAGGACCTAATCCTAAAAGCCTAAACACTCCTACTGACATGGGCTTTGGATTAGAACCCAAGCATTTGAATACGCCTATTTCACAGATGCACTGAACTCTCAAGATGACTATGTGCATGAAGAATCCTTTCTTCACCTCTGCGAAACTGCCTGAAGTTCTTTTATACTGGAAGTGCTATAGGTAAAGACCCAAGCAATTTGGTATTATAACAATTGGTTCCTTTATGGACCTTACATACTTAATGGAAGTCAAAAGAAAAAGATAACTATTCACTTAGTTAACTGATTCTCTCCAGCTATTCAATTTTTTTTTCTCCACTTCTCCCCCTCAGCCTGCTACAACTACTTACAATAGTAATAATACTGAGACTTATTGTTTAGACTCTCCTACAATTATAGTATTCAATTAATAACCAATGATCAAAGTAAAATAAATGGAGAGTAGAAGTCATTAAGCGTGGCAAGGAAGTTCTGAGCTGAAGAACATGGCATGTTACAGTAGGAGTCAGTATTATAAATTAAATGTGTGGACTAAAGTGTATCAAGCCCATATAGACTTTTAAATATGCACAATTTGCCACCTCATGTATCTTTTAATTCTTTTTTTTCTGTTATGCTTTGATCTGTTAATTTTCTATAGGTTCCACTTTCTATCTGGTTTTGCTTGCTGAAAATTTATGTACTACCTTATTTTTTTCCTTGTTTTTTTTTTTTTACTTTTCCCAAGGGACCAAAAGTGATCACAGATCTGAATTTCGTTCCTTTTGTGGAGTGATTACTAACACATAAAGAACAACACACAAAGATATTCCTTTTTAATTCATCTTCTTGCCATTTAAACACATTTTTAAAAGAATATTTATAATTTTTTTTTTCATAAAAGCATTTTGAAGATTTAGTTTCCTGTACCAATCAGTGTATTCTTGTCTAAAGGCAGAGGTGTTCCAGATAACCAATGGCCTGAAAAACTTTTTTTTTTTTGCCATTCGTATGACCTATTATTATGCCTCTGCTTATGTCACACCTGCACGAATAGCATCCTGATCTACAAAAGTTCACAATAAGTATTGGTAGAATATGGATGTTCTTACTTGGGTTATTCCTATTAATATAGAGACAGAGAGCATCAAGTAATATAGAGCAACGTAGTTTTAAAAAATTCTGTCATTAGTTCTTCATCCATGTTTTCCCAACACAAATCCCTACAAGCTACCTGTGTGAGTACAGTTTTGGAAAGGGATCTAAGGATATCTGACAGCTCCTCTGACAAGATCATGACTGAGGTAATTTTGCTTCAAGTGCCAGACTGCAAGAGCTTCTTAAAGGTTATCTAGGTTCTGACTCAAGCTAATATGTTTAAGATTTTGTCATTTCACCACAAGATACTGCTTGCCTTTCTTTGATCTTAAGATACTGTCACATGCTATTGACAGTGCACTGGTGCCATGGAATCACTCAGTAGCTGAACCCGGAAAGGAACTAGGGAGGCTCCGTGGTCCAACACCTGCTCAAAAAAAGGGTCAATTTTTTTAGCAATTATCAGGGCCCTGTACTGTCATTTAAAGGTCTTCCACAATAGAAATACCACAGCATCTCTGGGAAATCTATTCCAGTGTTTTGACCACTGTCATGGTGAGAAATTCATTCTTATTTCTAAATGGATTTTTTTTTTTTTTGTTACAACCTGTGTCATGTCTCTTATTCTTATGCTATACTCTTACATCTCTTCACTCTTCATACAAGTACTGAAGCCTAAGTTCTCCCCTTAGCTTTTTCTTCCTCAAGTGAACAAACTGGTTTTTTTCTATGTTTCTGCACATCATGTGGTCCATCTCTTTAATCACCCTGGTTTCTCACCACTGGACTCCAACATTTCAAGACTTTCTTGTGCTGATGAGCCCCAAACTGGACTTATTACTCCACATACAAAAGGGTAAGTGCTGCATAAAATGGAATAATAATTTCTTATGATTTTTGTTTCTCAAGTCTTTGCATCCTGACAGCCGAACATTATTTCCCAAAGTCAAAAGGCAATGAGTTTTCTGGGAATTATCTTGTTTTCCTCCACCACAGAGACAGCAGAAAACACTTTTTGGTTACCTACCGGCATCCTGTTAAGTAGGAAAGGTCCCTGGTATGAAGTCTACTTGTTTGGTTTGCAGTATCTGCAATATTTGATATGAAGGCATATGTTTAGGTTTGAGAAGGACCTTTCTGAGATTATCTGTGGACAGCAGTGGATATGCTGGGCTTGCAAGGGCTGGACAATTTTGCCAGTCACTTCCACCTGGTCCACACTTTGTGAATCAGTTTCAGGCATCCCTTAATTGTTTTAACTTGACTTCTGTCTGGGCAGATAATGAGACTGCTTTAGCTGATGGCTGGCATTTATGTCATCCCACTTTTTCTCCCCAGGAAGTCGATATGAGGGAGGCAAGGTATTTTATCTCATAGCCTTAAAATGATTCAGTAGAGTTTGGCAGTTTCTTGCCTTCTCTCAGGGTTCCACAGCTCAGCAGGGCACCAGGCAATGAGGAAGCGAAATCTATTCTCCAGATACTGGATGCAGCAGGAAGACAGCAGGGGAGCAAAGGACCAGCTGCACTGATGGCAAAACACCCACTCAGAGAGCTCTTGGTACAGAGCTTCTCATGGGGCTATTCCTAAGACTGCTGCAGAGACAGTGACCCGTGCCTACATCCATCTCCATATTCATTGCTTTACAAAGAATGCAGACTGAAGAACACATTTTCAGTTTATAAAGCAATATTTTCTTTCTCACACACAAATCTCTGAGATGAGAGATTGGAATCTTCAGTATAGGGATACATCATCTCTTTTTACTGTTTTGGTTTTAGTTCAGATCTCTGACTCAGTGCCAGGCCATAGTGAATGTCTCCATATGAAATACACATCTAGATTCCATTTACAGCTAATGGGAAAAAACATCCATCCTGGGATATGATTTTCATCTTAATCTAGGTATCTAGAGAAGATTGGCTGAATTATTCCCTAAAAATGACTATTTATCTTGATTGGTTATCAACTAAACTGATGGGGTGAATCCTATCTTTATTGCTTTTACTCAAAATTTTCAAGTTGATCCTTGCTGAATTTCAGTGGTATCTTTAGTATGACACAGTAGGAACTGCTGAGTGGAAGGAATGAGGAGCTACCCAAAAGGAACTATTTTTTGGTTGTGGATAGACAAAGATATATCAGGAAAGGCTGGTGTGGATGGGATACTACAGATGCTTTGGATGGGATACATGCCTATGACTGCATGATTTACATTATTGCTTGGTCTCCATTATAAGTTTAATTACTTTTTATAGTTGTGTTTTATTATCAAAGAAACTCTGTGCTTTGATAAGCTGACCAGACTGGCCAAAGGGACAGAGGCACGTATCACTACCATTCTAGAGGAGGAGAGGACTGATAAATATGGTATCGCTGAAATTTCCTCTTCATGTCTCTCTTTCTATCCCCTCAATGAGTCCAGTGCCAAGGAACCTGGAAAGACAAAGATACCTATATGCACAACTGCCTGACTTGACTTCATCTGAAATGTAAATCTTTTAGTTAGGGGGTTTGTTCCTTTATTTTTATTCCTTCATCTAGCTTTTTAATCTACATTTGTCTCATTCCCTATGCTCTCATGACAGGGAAGGCTGAGTAAAAATCCATAGTATAAGAAGAAAGTAAATACAAAGGATTCTTTACCTCTTTGGTTATAGCTGTCTATTAATAATATTCAATTCTGTCCCTATTAATTAGTGAGGCTCTGGCATGATTTTGATTTGAGTGACTTAGCAGTTTTCCAGCAGTGTCCAGATGAAGTGAAGAGGTGCTGGTTAGGGACCATTCCCAAGGAGATTGAATGTGGGGAACATATTTTGGAATGTAAAAGATTAGCTGTATGTGCACCCAAATCATGCAACAGTTGAACTTGGTATTAAATGAGTGGACTATGGTCTATTTTATTCACTCATACAGATGTAGTCATTGATCAGTGTAACTGAAGGGACAAAGGCAGGAAAATCTGTAAACTGGGATCAATGGAAAACACATTTCAGAAGGAACAAGTAAAGCAAATGTGAACAATTTACCATAGGTTTGCATGGCAAGGTTTTGGTAGCATGGTGGGCTACAACTTCCAGCAACTTCCCCCATGTTCAGGAGAGCCAATGCCAGCCAGCTCCACAGTGGACCCACTGCTGGCAAAAGCCAAGCCCATCAATGATGGTAGAAACACCTCTGTGATAACATATTTAGGAAGGAAAAAGAAAATTTATTGGGCAGAAGTAATTGCAGACAGAAAAGAGTTGAGTGAGAATACGTGAGAGGAACAGGAGGGGCACAAGGTGCTTCAGGCACCAGAGCTGAGATTCTCCTGCAGCCCATGGTGAGGCACCTGTGCCCCTGCAGCCCATGGAGGTCCATGGTGGAGCAGAGATCAACCTGCAGTCTGTGGAGGACCCCACATCTGAGCAAGTGGATGCTTGAAGGAGGCTGTAACCCTGTGGGAAGGCTGCACTGGAACCGGCTCCTGTCAGGATCTGTGGCCCCATGGAGAGTGGAGCCCATGGTGCAGCAAGTTTGCTGGCAGGACTCTTCACTCCATGGCGGACCCACACTGGAGCAGTCTGCTCCTGAAGGGCTGCACCCTGTAGAAAGAGATCCATGCTGGAGCAGTGTGAAGAACTGAAGGCCATGGGAAAGACTCATACTGAAATTCATGGAGGACTGTCTCCCATGGGAGGGACCCCACACTGGAGCAAGGAAAGGACTCCTTTCCCTGAGAAGGAAGCAGTGGGAGAAACAACCTGTGATGAACTGCCTGTAATCCTCATTCCCTGTCTCCGGCACCCCCAGAGAGAGCAGGTAGACCCTGGAAAAGAGGCTTTATTTTCCTTCTCATTATCCTACTCTGATTTTCACTTGTAAATTCAAATAATTTCCCCAAGTTGAGTCCGTTCTGCCTTTGATGGCAACTGTTGAGTTATCCCTGACTTTACCTCAGCTCAGGACGGGAATGATAAGAGTGGCTATGATGGACACCTGGCATCTAGCCAGGGTCAATCCTGGCCAATCATGCTACTCCAGTCAGCTAAGTACACATATACAGAGGACATCAAAAGAGAGAAAATGGTGACTCACTGGCTCTTAGCTAGCTACAAAGAGTCTTTACTACCTTCTGTTTATTTGCCATCTATGTGTATAGATGGTCCATGTGACTGGAAGTGTGTAAGAATGAGAGTACAGTCCCAGACACCTGTCAAATGCAGGAAATGTATGCTATAGTACCAGATATAAACCACCTTTTATGTCACTATGGCATCTGAAAAGATATTTCCAGTGAGGCTCTTCCAAGTACCTGTCTACCTAAAGTCCTCACACTGCTCCCATTTTAGAAATTGAGGGATTTCACACTGCTGTTCAGATCTGCACTGGAGTATCTGTCCTGATGATGAAATCTTGTATCTCTTAAAAGGAGTGTATTTACTGGACAAATAGCAACTCACATATTTACATACATTTCTAGAGATTTTCAACTAAATATGTACCTACTAGCTATGATGGCAGTGGCTTTGTGGCTAGTCTCACAGTGCCTAAACTGAGTACAGCAGCACAGCCTCAGTACACAGTATCTGTGCTGAAAATAACTATTCTCACAGAAACAACAAGCAACAACAACAAAAAAATCAATCAAATAACCACAATAGCCAGTTTTCCAAAATGCACACACGTAGATACAGAGACAATCTTCCACCATACAAAACTAAAACATGAGTCTGAGCCTGATCTCAGGATACTTCACCCTAGAAGTTATTTTGCTGAAGTTCTATGGTGAAAGTAATGTACATGAGATAAAGCCAATACCTTTACTTCTGCCTTAAATTATTTCTGGGTTTTTTTTTTTACTTTAACATATTGCTTCCTTTCAATTGCCTTTCATGTGATTATTTTTAGGTTCTAGTCTCATTAACTTAACTCTCTCTGCACTAAAGTATCTGAGCTATTTAGGAGTCAATTGAACTAACCTATCCAACATGAACATTTCCCCTCTGTTCCTTTGTATTTGGTGCTATATTATGTTTCATGACTTAAAATTAATTTATTAAATGGAACTGCATCAAATCCATTCCTAAAACTCAGATAAACTGCGCACATTATTTCTACACTGTCTATCTTCTCAACGATGTGCAATTTGCAGATTTCAAGCAAAACACTTACTCGCCAGAGGGAAGTTATTCTTTCTTTAATGAATATATTGCTATCACTTTTAGTTATGCATTTTTTTAATTTTGGCTCATTGCTGTTTGCATCTTATACAGACATCAAGTATAGTTTAAAAATCCTTGTTTACAATATTATAAAGTCTCAGAGAGTCTACACATATTGGATGGGGTTCTGAAAGTGCCCTGCATGTATCTAGTTCTGATGCTACTAATGATAATGATAAAGAATTCTATCATTAAGAAAAAAAGACACAGTAAGCTACTTCACATCATGAACTATAGGAAAATTCTCACATATAACTAGGCAGGAGAAAATATAACAGAAAAAACTGTGCTGCATCGTTTGTTGGTGTGGGTATTTTGTTTAGTCTTCATCTTCCATCTTAAAGCCTTTTAGCTGTTAAAGATTTCACATAACGCAGATTCTTTACTGCAGCTTTCACATCTGTCATTTCCTGCTGTCCATGAAGGAATTCTTAACAGCATATTTCATTTGCTCTCTGCAGTATTCCCATGCTGACCTCCTAAGAGTTTCTTTACATCTTTCTGCATTTTTCTTTCCTGCATTAGCCCTGTAACCTCTTTTACATTTGGAACTTATTGTTTCCATTTCTGTGTCCAAAAACCCTCCAGCCACTGAATGAAAATTTTTATTAAGCTCATACCATATCTTTAATGGGGATTTCAACATTAATCGCTTAAAAAAAACCCAACAACATATGAATAGCAGCAGAAATGTCTAAAACACTTTCAGATTAGACTTCTCATGTGGAATGCTGTATAGAAAGGAACATATTTCTATTTCTCTTGGTGATACAACTATAATTATACTCATCTGTGCCATAAACTTGGGAGACAAGGTACCTTAACACCGATCAACTGTTCAAAGCTCTGCTTTGATGTGTACAGTTCCAGCCTTACAAAGCTCTCCGCCTATCTGCTATTTAAGCACCAAAAGATTCTAGACACTGGGTCTTTTCACACATAAGTTTCCACACAAACCTAATCCAACAGGTATGCTGTAATGCACACCTGGAAGAAAAAGGCTTCCCATGAAACATTGCTTTGATTGGCTTGCTTCATTTGTAGCCAAGAGAAGAACAGCCTGTTTCCTTTTTCATTGCCCCTGCTCACCCCCACCTGCCCACTGCCCAGGTTAAACACCTTGTTTAGTGGGTCACTCACTAAGGAACCAGAAGAGTAAGAGTATAAGCTCTCATGGTTTATATAGATTCCATACCAAAAACATCTGCTAGTCACCACAATAAAAGCCAAACTGGATTCAAGCTCCATTAGGAAGCAGAAAAGAGAAGAGTAAGACCCATACTATTTTTTTAAGGCCATTTAGTCATGCAAAAATACAATGTCTTTATTGCAGATATTATACAAGGACACTTGCCTTGAAGAAAGAAATAGAGCTTCTGTTCCCTGTGCCTAGGACTGGTTTTGCAGCCTAATATTAAGAAGTCAAGCCATAAGATGGTTACAGGGTCCTTGGAGCAAAGACAGATCTCAGCATGGCCCGCTTTCTCAGGAGAATGATCCACTCTGGCCTATGGCAGTTCTTGAACGTTTTTTCTAGGGTATGACAGAGCTCCAGCACTGTGTGTAAGAGCATTCCCTATGCAAAGCAGTCACTGGTCTAGTCTCCAACCTTCTCTGTTAGGAAAGAAGGACGTGGCATTGAACTCCTGCATCACTTGTTACACTTAACTCAGGCACCTGCATTACGGATAGGGGCAGAATTTTCATTCCATTCTGTTGTGAAACATTTATCTCGCTCCACAATCATAACAGGATCATTAGCTCCTAAGATAGGATTCCAGTTTCAATTCATCCAGAAGTTGTCCTTTTTGGCTGTATTTCCAGGGAAGGACATTCACAGACTGTGCTCACTAGATAATGAACAAACACTACTGCAAACTTTAGTACACTTTTTTTAAGTCAAATTTCAGCCCTATTCCTAACCATCATTCCTAATAATTATCTGTTATTCTCTATTTCCACTATTACTTTTTAAAATGTATTTTTCTCTTAATGACCTGAGGGCAAAATTTTATTCAACACATTGCGATAGAAGAAGAAACAATTTTTAACTTTCTACTGGATGCCAGCCTTGAAGTTGAACAATGCTGTAATTATTGCAGATGACAAAATGACAATATTCAGGAAATCTTCAGTCCAGTTCTTTACAGGGTGTCCAAGAAATTGCTAGCAGATGTATCTTGTTTATACAGAACTTCTAAAATAAGTGGAAGCAGTTGGTGAAACAATAGATTTGATACAATAGAACTCAGAAGAAAAGCAATTGCACAGCTTGCCTTAAAGTATATATGACAAGTAAGGAATCTCACCACATATGCTTTGTAATGACAGAACCCTAGTCTGACATGGGCCTGAGCAGCTTTGCAAACATTCCTGTGCTAAGTGTTCATGACACACAGACCTTGCCCTTGTTCTTTCAGTAATCCATGTCTGTGGAGCACAAGGAAGAAAATATCTGCTTGATTTGTCTGTTTTTGTAATTTTAAGTTCAGTTCTCCTGTGGCATCCTTTAGTTCCACAGCAATACTAGTTCTTACCCTTCCTCTTTAATAGTATAGCCTGCAAAATCAAACTTTTGGGATGACAGAATTATCAGATGATGAGTTCACCTAATAAACCTCCACTAAGTCTTGAGTTGTCAATCCTGTTAATTTTTTCTGACAGAGCCATCACAAATTTCTGCTATAGCAATAGTATTTACTGCAGACACCAAATAATATCTGCCACACTCTCCATGTGGTGGTATGGATACTTGAAATGCTTAATATAAGTGACTATTTTCAGCACACTCTGCTTGAAGCCTTAATGTAACTACATAATTCTGAAGATTTCAGCAACATTGACCAAACCCAACCTCCTTTAGGTGGTTCCTTTCCTTTCATTAGTTTTGGGTTTTTTTTGTATTCTGCTAAATGACTTGGCCTTTCTTGCTGTCCAGTACACTAACTGTAGGTCCCAGAGTGAAGTCTCAAGGAAAAAAAATTGAGTAATACATTAAGTTACAGAAGGGCAAATAGTTCTTATGGTAAAATAAGACTATGTCACATGTGATGTAAATGACAAAAGAACAAATGTCAATTGTTTTGAGACCTGTAAAATAAGGAAGAAATGCTTCCATAATACAAAAGTATTCAAAATTACATATATATGTTCATTACATATCAATGCTTTTGTTTCAAAAGGTTTCTATATTTCAGTTAAACAAAATTTCTGTGATTTGCGGCATTTTCTAGGACTGCAAATCTGATTCGTGAAAATGGACATGGATCAGAAGAAATTATCAATCCCACCTGTAATTTTATTTAATTTTATTATCTTCTGGAGGAGCTCTTATAGGGCAAAATTAACTCCCACGGTTACCAAATAAAGTTCTCTGCTTTTTAGGGTGAAAAGCTACCATTGTGTTCACTCTTTTAGGACCAACACTGTAAGTCCAGTGGGAATTGGGAATTAATAAGGTCATCAAAATTGCTTTTAGAGCAGCACTCTAAACCCAAGAGGGAAAACAGGAACCTCTAATTCTGACCAAGCAAATGTTATTTTAAAGAATCATTAGATCTGTAAGCGTCAAGAAAGATTCACACAAAATCTGTGGTAGTTGTGTAAGGTGCAGTACAGTGTGGGCAATGGACTCTTCGAAGCAGCACCATGAAAGACAAAGGAATTCAAAGTGAGATCATGAGAGTTCAGTTCTGTACAACCCCTGAATATGTTTCTAAAAGTGACATATTCTGGACATGAGACCTTCTACAACAAGGTCAAGTAATTTACAGATATGGATGCAAAGAGCTGCTATATAAATTCAGCTAATTATTGGTTCTTTAAAGCACTACATCATCTAACCAACTGGCTTCTTGGCACAGTTGTGTCAAAACCAAGAGATCATTGGCAATTACAGGTTACAGAGAGTCCAGCTGAGAACAGAACTACAGCTCTAAGACTATAGCACTTTAATTACTTCTCCAATCCATCTTATTCCAGAAAGAATTAATTTACTGTAAGATCTTGCCAGGCAACAAATGAAATAGGAAAAAATCAAGGATCTACACAGCATTTTTCTGCAGGCAGAAGGATGCAATGGAAATGCAGAAAAGGCAGCCTTTTCTTGAGGACTGCAATCTGTGAGAATCCAAAGCAGCACTGCTGAGACATGGTTCCTTTCCAAACCCACTGCTCTGGCAAGACAATGGAAAGTTTGGTCACAGACAAGCCCTGAAACAATTTGACAGTACAATGGGCCCAACATCTCAAGTTCAGCTAACACTGAAGGAAGGGGTTGTGTATTAAAAATACAAACAAGCAGCCCCATGTAAAACAGTTTCAGAATAAAGCAGCGCTGAAATCAGATGTGCTGCTGAATGTGTTCCTAGATGCTTTTACTAAGTTCAAACTTTTACTTCAGTTCAGACCCTGAACTCTTTAAGTACCTGATGTCCTCTACAGAATTTCTACTTACATCAACCAAAGTTGTGTATGACAGAGACCTATAATCTGTCTCATCAAAGGTGATTAATTTCTTTACACTAAAGAAAGCTATAATTGAATCATTTGCTTTTGAAGGATCAGATATTTCATATTGTCATTAAAAGCCTTTTATTTGTAGAAAAGGAGTTAATATGTAAACCTCTACATGAGAATGATACTTAAGTACATTCCTTTCTTTAAATGTTGAAGTTAAGATGGAGAGGGCTATATAGGTTTCTAGACACAGCCCAGAAGGTTTACTGAGCTTCTGAGTTAAACATTCAAATTGAAGAAAGTCTTCTTAAACAGTTCTTCAAACGGGAAAAGTTAGGATGACATGTGTAACATACCACCTCACATAAATGGAATGCTACTGACATAAAGCTATTAATGATTTGTCTTGATGCAAACAAGCTCAGTATCAGACCCAATCTTACTTCAGAGAATTATAAAATTAGGTTTAAATAATGCTTTTTAATGAGTTTAAATAATACGGTCTATATATAATTTCTCTATAGTAGAGACCTTGAGCATGGAACATGGTAAAAAGCAGAACCACTAACACTTGAGTCATATTTAAGCAATCAACAAACCAACTGATCAACTAACCAATCAACCAACCAACCAACCAACTACAAACATGTAACAGCAACACGAAGATCCAAACTTTTTCCACAAGAACTAGAAGTATCCAGGGGGTATTTACCAGCTAGCTGTTTCCCTACCCTACTCCAACAACTGTGAGGTTTCCAGGCCTAAACTACCAGTACCAAATGTTTTAATTTCATTATTTCCAACAAAAATTTTTAGTGAAAAGCTGAGTCTGAATCTCTCAATATGAAATATAAAAAGCTAAACAGCAGAACATGTTGTAATCCATGCTTGCTTCTTCAATGAAAAAAACAGGTATTACAGATTCACAGAATATTCTGAGTTGGAAGGGAACTCCAAGAATCATCAAGTGCAACTCTTAAGGAAATGGCCCATAAAGGGATCAAACACACTCTTGGTATTATTAACATTATGCTCTAATCAACCGAGCTCTTAATTTAAAGCTATAATTTACTTCTATTAGGTGTTTTGTCTGTGAGGTACACGTGACTGTAGCTCTCTGCTCTGATTAAGACTGAACACCTACTGTGTTCACCAAATAGATGACCACTTTCCTTCTAGCAGTTTGAATAAATGAGCATGATTAGTGGTCAGCAGGCTGACAGATGACCTTGCTAATACCGATAAGTTGCCTTCATTTCATCAAGATGTTTACTTTATCAGCAGTGTTTCCAGAAGCATGCACAGCTGGGAAGCTGTGTGCCACCATGTTTTCGTCAGCATATGGGCTTCTTTCATCTTTCAGATTGGCATTTGGATCTCCTCTTGCTTAGAAGACACAAGTGCTTCAGATGCAATTTGCTGAGGGGATCAGGAAAATAGTGGAGGGCACTAACAACCTTAATAGAGCTGATAGGTGGGTTTCACATTTTGAGGGTCTATCTGTGTTGAGTTAATGCAAATTAAAGAAAAAACCACAAAAATATTATGAATTTTTTTAAACAATCTTACAATTTAAACAAATACTCTTGGATTCAATAATCTTAGAGGTCTCTTCCTAAATAATTCTATTATTCTATGAAATATGAAAACAGGTAAAATGTTTATCTCTATCCCATGTGCTAGCTTTTCTTATTAGAAAAACCTGTTCTCTGTCTCCTTTGAATACATACTGCTATCTGTGGTTTACAGCTATTTTTGAAGTGTATTTCACTTGAAATATTAGGTACAATACCACGTATTAGTATACTAGTTATGCCAACTACTTTGAGTTTAACAGAAAATGTAAGGTACAATCTAAAAGACTTCTAATTTACCTGTTAAAAAACTCCAATAGTTTTTGTAGCATCATCTGTGAAATGGATCTGAATTATGTATCAAATTTCCTTAGGTCTAGAATCAACCTAACTTCACCTGTTACTCATTACAAAATTCCCAGAGTACAAGCATTTTGAATGCCTTCACGTGATATGGACTAAATGGTTCCTTGGAACATCTGTTCTGGGAGCTTCTCCAAGGGAGTATTTTTTACATAGAAAAGCATTGTGAAACTGTCTTCAGGATTCAACTACCTGAAGCAAGCTCATCTCAGAAGAAGGTACTTTGGTTCACCTTGAAAACAGAATGAACACTTCAGTTTTGAATCTAAAGGTTTTTGGCAGTTGCCATCACAGAGAAGGGGTGCTCCAAAAGCAGCCTTTACTCTCACTCCTTCCCATTTGTATTTCAATTTACAGGTTAGGTTATCACAGGTAACACAGGTCATCTCTGTCTTTCCTTTTTTACCTGGGACAGAAGGGAAATCAGAAAGATTCATCTTTCCCTTAGCGGCTGTGCTGAATATAAGGGCTTCTCAAGTCTCTTCATAGATAGATGGATAAATACTTGCTCTTCAAAGAGATTCAGATTTAATGGAAATTCAGAGGATATGCTAGCCATTGATGGAGAGTTTAAAACATGAATTTTGATTCAAAGGATTGTGTACAGAAGTACAAGCACAGAATTTAGGACTCATCAAAACAAGTTTGGTTGGTTTTTTCCTTTAGTTTTAAATTGATATTTTGAGATTCATCAGACTGTTAGGATACATCTGTGTTTTCCATGTCCTTTAGATTACCAATGACAAGGCTACAAAGATGTGAGTTTTAAGAAACAGTGATGGTTTCAGTGAATGCCCAAGTATTTCCAGTAGGAACTGTTTATCTACATTACCTGTATACTATCTATATCTGCTGAGAACCCCATTCAAAATTCCCATTCCTTTAAACAAAAACATAATGGGCAATGACATACCAGTGACATACTTGAGCTTCCCAGGATTTACACTTTTCTACTAGAAAACTGAATTTGACCTAAGAAATGGTAAAATATCTTACCCTTACCATCCTATCCTCTCTCTTCCCCCCTTCCCCATTTCTGCCTCTATAGTCCTACCCCATATTTGCTTATGAAATTCTTCTGTCACCAATACTTATGATTTTAACTGTTCTGTTCACCTAGGGTATAGCCACTTCTGGAAATTTTCTGAACTGCTATGATCTACAGCACTAGTGACAGAAACTTATATGAGAACTGTGCAGGCATACTGGTGACCACCGGATAATTGTGCTTTTTGTTTCTAGGGACAGGAATACTATGACACATTAAGGCTTCCTGCTAAGGTGAATTATAATGTGGTTTGCTACAATATTATAGCGAGCCTTTCAGTGAGCAGCAAGTGATTGAGACACCTAAATTCATAGCTGACTGATCTAATTTTCCATATAATCAATAGATAAAGGCAAGAGTCCTATTCAGACCATGTAGTATAAGAATACCTAATTTTGCACCTCATTTTTCTGGAAAATCAGCAGTCCAAATTCTATTAGTGCAGCTTATGCTACAAGCAGGATAAAGTGAAACATCAGTATCCGTACTGGAAACAATAGGAAAGAAACTATTTAAAAATTATATCATTTATTGATTAGATAGATCTAGATCTCACCAAAACCAAACTGTTATCACTCTCTACTCTTTGGCATAGACATAAGGAATTCCATACTACCTTCCTAATTAATTGCTAGAAACTTTTCCTTGTAAATCATCTCTGCTCTAACTGGGACTCTTGCATACTGATTACTATGTTGATACTCAAAAGGATCATTAAATACTTTTCAAATAAAATTCTATTATCACTTGTGATTTCACACAGAATTTTTCTTAATGACTAATTATTTAGACAGAACATGTATTTATTTATTAATGTACACTTGTTTTATTACTGGAATACCATGAGTCCCTAAGAAAAACTTGACCTATGTAAGTTTTAATTTCAAGTAAGAGCAGCTAATAGAGGTACCTTTGTAAATTTTTTGCAGTTCTTAACCACAGCCTACTATATATGGAAGGAAAGCAGTCAAGAAACAATGTCAGTCTCTTCACATTGATTAGGACCACTAACTGTATGTGTAACTGTGTTGGAATAAGTAAACCACTGTGTTTCATTATCATAGAAAAATAAACTGAGTATCAAGCCCGCTGGCTTGCGAGAAGGAATTTTTTTGAGCTCTTGAGTTTTGCTTTAGTGTTTTTTTTTTCATCATTTTTGATAGTGTAGATTCAAAGTTTTTAATGTCAGCTGAAACCACAGCAGCAGTTGCACCATAATCTAAGACAAACAAACTTAATCACCACTATTTTTAAAGAAGCTGCTGGACATCTTGCACTTGCTCATCAAGAGAGCAACAGCAGTTGCACACCAGCCTGATCTAACACAGCTTCTCTTCCAGGTTCTGAAACAGCAGAGTTCCCTGCAAAAGGAAGTTACTTCCTTGTTGCATCAAACTCATGCGACTTTTAAGACTGACCATTTATTCTCTACCAATTTTGTGGTAAATTCAGACAATTAAGGAAATGCTACAGATGCAGTATCTGAGAAAACTCAGATAGCCACCCAGCTGGCCACAATCTTGCCCAAAGGGAAAGAATACTTCCAAAGCCTTTCTTTAAGATTTAAGATCTGACCTTACAGAATGCTGAAACAAAAGTCATACAACTTTCATACCTGGTTCCTAAGAGGAATCCAACTGAGGAGTGCTGAAAGCTTTTCTTATATTTTTATTGGTTAGAAAGGTGAATCTACCCAACCAAAAACGTGTTCCCTGGAAATGGGAACAAAATACTTTTTAGATAGCTCATTAATTTTTGCATGATTCCTTCATTTCACCCCAGTGCATTATGATGTCTGTCATCAGCATAAGGAGTAAATGGACAGTGATTACATATTTTGAAAGTATTATAAAAAGTCCAATATCCCAAAAAAGAGAAAGCTGAACAAGCTAATCACATTACTACTGCATTAATTTGGTTACTACCAGTAACCTGTATGTCTAAACGGCATTTATGCCATGGCATGGTAACAAAAATATATAAACTTTAGAAAGACATTACCTATGTAAACCTGTCACTCATTATATTTTGAATAGAATCAACTAAAACACACAGAATTCAAGTCTAAAAGAACCAAAGTATATTATAATAGTTAGTTCTGAATAGTTTCTTGGGGTAGGGGAAAGTATAGGGTAAAATTTTCAAAGGGAAGAGGTCCATTTTTTGCTTACAAAAATTAACTGCAAATTTGTGACAGAATTTATGTGGGCAATTGCTGACATTCTATGAACAGATCTAGAAAATACCCTTGCAAATGATCAGTACAGGCACCCAGCTGTAGCTGATGCTTTGCTTGTACCTTCGTGAATATTCTCCTGGTAACTGCATGCATTAATCCACTACTAGGATTACATTTTATGCAAGCATTTTTAGCATAAACACACCTCCACCCTCCTTGTTTGAAATGTGACTGCTGGTGTATTAAAAATATTTGAGAGACAGACTTATTAAAATAAATGTTAAGAGAACACAGTGGGGTATATTTTCAGTGTGGAGCAGAGAGATTTAACTGCATGACTTCCATTAGCTTTAATGAGAACCGAACAGCTAAATCCTCACACACCACACTAGAAGATTAACCCAGAAAACACACACATTGTTTACTTTTTACTAATACTCTGATTATTACCACGTTCTTCCTCCTCCTCCTCTTCCTCCTCCTCTTCTTCTTCCTCCTCCTCTTCATCCTCCACATCTTCACCTTCCTCTTCATCCTCCTCTTCTTCCTCCTCAATCTCCTCTTCTTCTTCTCGATCTATCTCCTCATCATCCTCCTCCTCGTCACCTTGCTCCTCATTATCATCAGAATATTCCTCCTCTTCTTCATCCTCTTCCTCTTCTTCCTCTTCCTTTTCATCCATTTCCTCTGTTCCATCAGTTTCATAGCACTCATCTACTGAAGAGTTGTCTGCTTTAACCACAAAGGGTTTTCTTTTGGGGGCTGGTTCTTGGGGTTGCTTATCTTGTGTTTTTCTTTTTTTTGCCAATGGACAGCCATAAACACTGTTCAAAAATAAAATATGCAAATTATTACATTATCCTCCAGATTTTATTTAGTCATATATTCTAATTCTACATCATGATTAGTTGCCGTTCACAAAATGCATGTTTTCAAAGTGAAGTTATGTTTAGGCAATGATGACCAAGGGGGAGAACGCAAAACTTGTGAAAATGCAAATGACCATTATGTGCCTGAATATGTCACACATACACGACAGTGTAACAGCTTCAGAAGAGATACAAATGTGTGTTTCTCCTTCTCATTCATTTTTATCTACTACATGTTACACTCCTTTCTCAGGCAGATGAATGTCATTAAAAAAACTAGCGATCTTGTCCTACCTGTAGCTAGCAGTACAACATTCAGGAATAATGCAATACTTCATCATTTTGTAGTGTTCAGTACTTTGATTGTGTGCAAATATGTTTCAATGATGTTTAAATAATAAATAATAATTTTGAATGTTGTTGCTTGTTACTATTATAAATAATAACATAATAATACAAATATAATAATGAATCACTCTTAAATTCCCCACTGTTCTTCTCTATTATATGCTACAAGGCTGGACAAATGGGAAACCAAGCTCCCCAACCCCAATCTTGGCCAGTGTTACAAGTGTTCTTATATTAAAAAAAAAATCATCAAACAATAAACAAAACCTTTTGTCAATGAAGAAGGGCTTTTCAAAATTGAATACCACTTCCTTATCAATCACTTAAATGCATTGTAACACAAATAGTATTTCAGAGTCCTGGTCTTCTACCAGATCAGCTACCTGTTTCTCAATGGTCACATAATCTGTGTTTGTTGAACCTGATCTCCCTCGTGTAACCTCTCTAACCTTCTGTGCAGAGTGACTGCACACACTCATTACTTTTTGTTTAAAGAACTTCCTCTTTGAACTTTTTCACTGTGTGATTATAACATTATTCAAGGTATATCAGCTTTTAGTCTTCTTCCTGTGATTAACTAGTTCTGGGATATTTCAACTATTCTTTATAACTTTTCTGCCTATCTACTAATAACTTACCCTTTTACATTATATTCTTTCTCCTTTTATCTGAATACACCAAGGATCTCTTATTTTCTTCCACTCTAATAGTATTTCATATTCTGTTGACAGACCACTGAAATACCTGGCACTTCACCACATTTAGTACCACAATATGTAGTGTCCTCATAGTCTTGATCTTGGTCTAATTTAATTGCATCCCAGCAGCTATCCCATTACTTAAACTGCTGCTTAGGTAAAAACAATTCTATTTAAGCACCTAATAACATTATTTAAGTGACTAACTTAGGTTTTGTCTTACCTAAATTTCAAATCACTTGTTCACAGTCTGCATGGCACAGACATATCTAAGGAACACAGAGTCACAAAAGATGGCATCCATGGAAAACCTGCTACAGAAGACCTTCTCTGCAACACAGGCACCTTTCTCTCTGTGAGGGCAACAGGTGTCTTTGAAGTCTAACCCAGCATGCCTAAAAACACCTGCATCCACTAACACTGAATACTGCATAAATTTTAAGTACATCCATCTAGCAGGATTCCAATACACCTCACTTGGGAGTAGGGTAGTAATCCTAGCAGAATATGGATTCCAGACACCTGCATCAAAGGTGAGGCCTAGTAATGCAGGCTAGAGGGGAAATAGATCCACAACCTCCAGATTCCAGAGCCATGCTCCATCCAGAAGGCATATCCGGTGGAAAAGCATCCTCTTATGGAAGATAAGCCCCAGTGCGCCTGGAAGCAAGAAACTCTGATGCAACAGGCAAGCAGAAGTCCAAATCTTCACTAATTTTAAGAGCCCTAAACCTGAAAAAATAGGGAGCCCTAAGCTTCTGGTGCTTTCTCTTTGGACTATATTTGTTTCTGTCTAAAGACACTTCACAGTAAAACCTATAAATATAGAAGAAATCCTTGTCCTAGATCACCACAGTTCAGTGCCAAATGACTGTCCTGACTCTTGGTCAGGACCCAGCTGCCCAGAATCAAGGGGAAAGGTAGGACATATTTCCATGGAAAACATCCCACATCACCACAGTCGAGGCATAAACAGGAATTCAGTCTTCATTGGTCTGGACACTGCATAAAACCTGGGGTGAAAGGGAAGCACTGCTTCTCGTAGTTCTGACCACTGCAGGTTTATTTTGGTGCTTTCCCTGGTGCTATGGGGTTTCAGCAGGTGGCCATTTAAACACTCCACATGGAGCTCTGAGAGAAGGCAGATGGATTTCTCCTCAGAACTAGAATTTCCGAGTGTGTGTTGTGCCGAGGAAAATGGCTGGATAATTAGGGAGGAACCTGTTTCATTTAGGTGTCTAAGAGCGGCTGATCCTGGAAAACAAGAGTTGATCACATCCTGTGGCTCAGGCAGGTTTTAGAAACTTGCAAACACTCAATATGATTTAAACTTGCATATCAGTTCAATATGATTTAAGCAGACAGATTAACATTTACTGCATGGATGTGTCTTGCTTTCTTTGTTTCTGCTCTTTCTCTTTCAGATGCATATGATCCTCACTATAGTTTCTTCAGTGCCATTATTTGTTAAATTATATGTTCTCAAAATCCTGGGCTTAATTTCCAAAGATGTGAGTAGGCTTACCCCCAGAAATCCCCAGGACTTCTTTTCTTCCTCATATTATAATCTTCTGAGAACTTTGTAAGTGGCACTGATGACACTTGGGCATCTCTGAATTAAAAGGGCACCCACAGATGGGCAATTGTGAACATTTTTCCTCACAGGCATTCATACAAACTAGAATTTTGCATAGAATCACAGAATGGCTTGGTTTGAATGCGACCTTAAAGATCATCTACTTAAAGATGATCTTTAAAAAACATCTACTTAAAGATCAACTCCCCTGCCATGGGCAGGGACACCTTTCACTAGATCAGGTTGCTCAAAGTCCAATCCAACCATGGCCATTTTGTCACACTAAAGCCAGAACACTAATTCCATCCTGCCCCAATCTTTTTGTTCATTTAAGAACACTAAATACTTGTAACAATTTTCATCTAGTAATGCCCCAAAACAGTATTTTTTGGAATTTACAGAAGTGTAAGAAGTGAGGCAGAGGAATGGAGGATAACAAATATATCTATTTTGGTTTGAACTGTTGTTTAATTTTTGTATTTGACAACTAAGAAGAAATGCATTAGATACAAATTATTGGTCAAAGGTAGAAAGAAATTATCACTGCCATTTTTTGTCATCTTTAATATTTTGTCTTATCTTTATTGTCTTCTGTACAGTATTTTATAAAGTTTGTGAGAATCTATAGCATTACTTGGGATTCAGGGCCCCCTGGAAAGTGCACAACTGGCAATGGAAATCAATTTCAGTCAGCTGTCTGATGACTTGGATGCTTTATAAATCTCATTAAATAACTATCTGGAACTCAGCTATTCAAGTAAAGTTGTGAACTTTGACTTTGGTTTCTATCTTTATGAATCTATTGTCAGTGTCTTTGCTTATAGAATTAAAACAGGATATATCAGCAACTACAAGAAACAAGTATTTGTATATTTTAATGGTTGGATCCAACCTTAAGGCTTGGAAATATGTAGTTTTGCTAAGGAAATGGTTTATGCTAGTTCAAAGAATCACAGACTGGTTTAGGCTGGAAGGGACCTTAAACACCATCTATTCCAAACCCTCTGCCATTGACAGGGATACCTTCCACTAGACCAGATTGCTCAACGCCTTGTTCAAGGTGGCCTTGAACACTTCCAGGGATGAGGGATCCATAACCTCACCACTCCCACAGCAAAGATTTTCTTCCTCATACCCAGCCTAAATTTCTTCTATTCCAATTTCTATTCATTGCTCCTTGTCCTATCACTAGTTAACTTCAACTCAGCTTTTGTAAACTCTCCTAATTAATTTGTACCAGATATTCTGCAACCTTAATCTGGTTTTGTCTGTATTTGGATTTATACTTGATAAAGCCACCATTGCAGTGATTTTTCATATAAATCCTTTGCAATGATGGCTTGCACTGGCTTCCTTCTGCTTTTCAACTGTATACCTCACACAGCTTATATATACCTCAGACTTCATAGACTGAAAGAGTTAAAAAAACCCTCCCCATATGTTGCAGAAACCTGGGAAACAGGCCACCAGACCTGAAGCCTACTGTTAAGTTGCCCTATTTTCTTCTTTTTCTTTTTTAACCTGTTCCGCTCTCATCCTTTGTTTCATTAATTTTTCAGATTCTGCCTCCAGGACACTCCTTTCTGTTTCTGGCATGTTCCCTGTGGTGTCCCAGCGAGCACACCAAGGGGAAGGCTGTACTGGCTTCCCAGCAGCCTGTGCCACTGACTTCCCCAAACACAGAGATGACAGTCTCTCTCACTGACCTCTTGTTCCTCGTGTATTTGTGAAAGCTGTTATTGTTTGTCCTTACAGCTTCTGCAATTTTCTCTACATTTTCAATTTTGGCTTCTGTGATCATCCCCTTATTTGGTTATTTTTAGACTTGCTTATCCCTGCTCAGAGCATTGACCCCATTGATTTATGTGCCATGTCTGCCTTTATCCATCCTTTCACTGCTCCCTCTATTTCCCTGGTCAGCTTTGTTTCTCTTATTTTTTCCTCACGCTTCAGCTCTCCTGGCTTTCAGCAGGGTGTATATCTGGGCTTCCTGAGACACACTTTTGAATAGTCTACACTGCTTTGCTGCATGTCTCAGTCATCTCTGGTTTTTGGAATCTGTCATAAATAATTCTTGTGGAAAGTATGTTGTTGAATTTCATAGTGATAAGCTCCAAGAGGACATATAGACATTAATAATTGAAGAAATGGAAGAAATAATGTATCACTTTATACTCCTTAGTTAGAAGATGACTTATGGCTCTTTTTTTTAACTTTCATGCAATTTTTCTCCATTAAAAACTTTATGATGCTACTCACTGGTACATTCAGTAGGAGCATAGTTCAGGAAATAGGTATTTCTTCTCTGGACTTCAATATATTGATTTTTAACATATTTTATTACTTACATAATTTTCAGTATAATTAGTATGGTTATTATTTCTAATCTATAACAATTAACATATATATTTAAATATACATAGTATAGGACCAAATAAATACAAGGGATTTTCTAAATCAGATTACTGACCAGTATTTTTCCCTCCACAACATACCAATTTGCTCACCAAAGTTGGAACGTGACACCTTTATCTGGAGGAGGTTTTTCTCATAGAGGAAAATGAGAACAAAACAGTCAACTTTAAATACCCAGTTTGGATAAAGTAATTCCTATGTGCCATGTTTACCAGAATTCTTTTTTTAGTTGTCTCTCTTTTCTATTGAATCTATTATTTCAGATGCCTCATGCTATAAGATCCAAGTGAAGAAAAATAAGATAATGCCAATGTTATGCTCTAAATCTGAATTATACTTTTTCTTGGGAGTATTTTTATCTTTTTCTTTCTTAGTAGCACTTTGAAATATCTTATTAAATGTTTTTTCAAACTAAAAAGTGTTCCCAGTGACAGTGTTCTCATTCTTTTTTTTAATGCAAGAATTTAATTTAACAGAAACCAAAACATTTGGTAGGGAATAGAATCTAAAAATTTGCTGTACAAACACCTAATGAGGTCATCAGAAAGACTAAATTAAGTACTTCAGTATCTAAAGTATTTGTGAGGTGGAATTTTATGTAGAGTTTTTAAGATAGCAAAATAGGCAGAATATGCTTGGAAGCAAAGTTCTGCTTAAGGCTTCAGGCAGAAAGTTCCCAAGGCATCTATACTTGTACCACTGGATATTGTTAAGTATTATTTTTGGTTTGGACTAGACAACTTCCAAGCCCAGACCTCCAAATGAAGAGTTTTAGAGTATTGAGAAAACAGGCAGTTCTCTAACAAACCCAGCCTTTTAAGAATGAGCAGATCAAATTAATTTGCATAATACTGCAACATTTTAAATCACTCTCAAGGCAGTGAGTATTAGCTTGAAAGGCTGATACCATCAATTGATAGAAGTTGCCCTAAAAATAAATATTTAGATTTCAGCAAACCCTACAGATTGAATTCCCTGCACTTCAGTAGGAAGCCCTTCCCAGCAGACTATGGACTATTACAAAGAAGAGCTAGAAGCTCTCCTGGTGAAGTTGGATCAATGAATTGATAAGAATGAAAAAACGGTAATAAATTCAGAAAAAGAGATTAATTCCAGCCTAGCGACTTGCCTACCCAATTGCAAGAATAAATTCCTTCAGCTGAAGATGATTTTCCATTCATATTTGAATACTGCTTAAAGTATGCCAACTTGCTACAGGAATGAGCAGCAGTGGACAGGGCTAATTGCAGGGTGGAAAAGCCAAACTTCATGTGGGAAATTACAAATTACTTCTCTAAGCCACAACAGTCAGGAATCTTTTCTATCCCACAAAAGTCCCACAAAATGCCTGCATACTCTTATGGAATATGGGAGGTGTTGAGTCAGACCTTCCCAGGCTGTAAAAGCTAATGTCCAATCACTTCAGCTATAGAAGAGAATATGGGAAAAGCAACAAGTCAAAGTTCAAGCAAGACATGGAGTTTTGGGGCTTTTATTTTAGAGATGGCTAATTGCAGCCTAGAAAACGGAGCTGGGACACATTGGTCTTGGTGCTTCCAACGAAATGAATCAAAATTCCCTGTGCTAGCACTCTATGTGCTATGAAGCCTAAAATTCCCTGTGCTAGCATTGTATGTGTTATGAATCCCAGTCTAGAAGACAGGCTTACTCAAATCTGCTTTCCAGGAGCCTGCTGGCAACTCAGCCAGAGCCTTGAATACTGTTGCAGAATCAGGCATGCTTCTTGCAACCACTGCACTGCCAAGCACCATGGCATCTAAGGCCACTTACAGAATGACTGCCCAAACCCCTATCTTCTCAGCTGGGGTTAGGCACTAATGCAGAGCCAGTGCTTTGAAAAATGTGGTTTTACAAGCTTAAGTATTTTTGGAAAATTGTGACCAAATTAATATGTTTCTATGTATTTAAATTATAATTTAAATTAACCAGTATCTTTTAAAATACAATAAACTCATCTCTACAGTTTCCCTGTATTTCAGGCTTTCTCATGAGTTTCTGCCTCTGATTAAGTAAATCAGATTCTTATAAGCAGAAAGTGCTTTTATGTGGGCAGTATCAAAACACATCTTCTTTACTTCACTTATTTGTAAGAATACAACTTTGTTGACTTTTCAGTTTAGATTACTAAACAATAGTAATTCGGTTCAGTGAAAGCTATTAATTTACCTTAATAGGCACAAGCTACAGTGACAGGAATGAGTGAAATGTAGAACATTCAAACTGCTTTTCCTTCTGGAGTTGCAAATATTCTTCCACATTATAGAACATAAAACGTAAGAAAAATTACAGAAGTGCCCAGAAGCATGCTGGATCTCAAAAGGCAGAGGAAGACATGATACTTTCTTCATAGAGTTTTAAAAGCCAACTCTACCCTTTTGCAACTCAGAACATTTTTAAACACATGAATAGCCATGAACATACCACAGATGGTACAGTAATTAATACAGGACTTACTGTGTATAGTAATATTTAACTAAATGAATCCTAAAGAAAAATTGGTGCCTAAAAACCGGCATTGCCAAAAGACTTAGAAGTAACAAATAATATGATAGAACAATGTGCCAGAAGTAAATGATGGACCTCAAGACTCAAGTATTTTTCCTTTTAGAAATTCAGATATTGAAATATGTATTTTTAAACAAACAAAACGTATAATAACTTTAGTGTAGTTAATACAGTCACAGTAAATTAAGTCAAAGCAGGAATCTTTTATTTCATTGGTCCCTATACATCTCCATGTGAAGCGTCTCCTCATCACAGTTCACTGCTGTTACTGAACCCTGGGAGGAACACTGACAAACTAACCTGCCCTCTGGTTGGTGAGATCATTTCACCCACCACCAAAGCCTCTGCTCTTGGGACATGACAACTAAAAGGAAACTTTAAGTTTTGCAATAACTAACCCATTCAAACAAGTTTATTTAATTGGTTGAACACAACAGCTGTTCAGTGAAGAAAAATGAAGCACAGCAATGTATTTCTATGAGTTGTAAAAATACATGGGAAATCTCTCAGCCATGGAGAGCTCATTTCAAGCAAGACACAAAAAATATATGTAGCACATCATGAGACTAAAAACTTATGTGGCAGCATAGGTTAGCAAAGTACATGCCCTGCAGTTGTTGATTATTCAGAAATATTTATACAAATAAATCAATATAATATCTGATTGCCCCATGACTTATGGTGTCATTGATGGGGTTCATCTCTTACCTACACCACGGCTTCCAAAACCTAAGCCTACACATCATGCTAAGATACCTTCATAACTCAGGGCAGAGAAACTGGAGTCTCCTGGGAGGGTATTCATCTTATTTTTCTTTGCGTAGGGAAAATAAAGGGAGGTGTTGGTGATTAACTTGTATTTCTACCACTTAGGAATCTGTTAAAAGTGAGAGAAGTCCAAGAATTTTTCTCTCCTTTTTCTTTTTAATTGTCTGTCCAGATTCAATAAAGACAATACCTAATAGAATGTAAAACTATGTACCATAATACTTTCATAATGAGAAACGCAAAAACTTGTTTCTTTCCTTTCACAGGTGCTGTATCACTTAACTCGAATAATTCTCCCCTCTATAGCTTCACAATCTTTTTAAGACTACCTGTATGTTCCAATGTCAGACAAATGCTGGAGTTTCCCTCTAATCTTAGGATGGCAAATACCCAATTTAAATGTGTGATGAAAAGCAAGAAGAGACAATTGATAATGCCTTGTTGCCAGATCCTTGAATACTGGGGCTGATCAACGAGTGCAGGATAGTGCGAAGACCACAGGTTTAATGACTCATTGATTCATTAGAGGAAATGCATATCATCAAGTTTTGCTAAGTGATTATTGATTCTGTGCACTTTGATGCTGATTTAGATATAACCCGGACACATAAAAATGGGAGCATGCAAAGTTAGTGACCATTTCTGCACTAACTCAAAGAACACGGGCTTCTGCACTAACTCAAAATCCTGAGGTCCACATTTATCTAAAAAAAACAAAACAAAAAAAACAAATTGGAGAAAAACTTTGGGAAAGAAAACCTTCTATATTTCTACATAGAGATGAAAATTATGTTGGCTACATTGAGTTGAATAAAAGCATCATCTCGAACTGTCAAGGTGTCCAGATTTGTGTGTATCCTGTGTTTTCAGCCTCAGTGGTAATGACAACTTTGTTTACAGGTAGAGGGAAGGGCAAATTCCAATTTATTTATTTCTCATTATAATATCATAAAATGGAAAAGTTCACAATCAATCATGACCAATTTGAAAGGGTCAGAATATGCTACAAGAGCGCATCTATCAATTACAAAACATTTTGGCACAGTCTCAATGTTTGAGCCTTGAACATGATACAAAATCTTTCTATTCCAATATTTAAAATGTTATTTCCTTTAAGTAATTCAGCACACTATGTTCAAGCATTCAAAAACCAAGGGAAATAAACTGCTGGCAATCAAAGGTGGTTCATGTAGCTATACTGTACATCATTTAAAAACATGGCTAGATACGTACTAGTAAAATCAACACCCTTAGACATAGACTTGATGTATCATATTTAACAACAACAGAATAGGTCAAACTATATTCTAGCATGTACTTAAGTATTGAGTAATAGAGTATGCTCTCATTTTATCACATCTATAATGCAGGGCTACTATAGTGATACTATCAGCTGCTGATTCCTATCATAAATAATCTTCTCATCATATCTGCATAGACACACAATAGCACTGACTCCCAACTTAATTTTAACTAGGAAAGACATATGGGTCAGAGTTAAGGAAAAGGATACAACAATTTTCCTGTAACTATAGCAATAAAATTCTTATTTGATCAAAATAGCTCACAGCTAGAGAATACAACCAATGGAAAGGAATAATGGTGTGAAGCAGCCTTCTAACACAAGGCTGTCATCAGTAAACATCTGAAATTACAGGAAAAAAATTACAAAAGCAAAGTGATACAAGCCGCAAACACTTCAGTGCTTATGTACCAGAGTGTCACCTCCAGCATAAGCCACAGGATACTGCTCTGTGTCTTGCACGGTTGGTTAGGAGTCATTCAAGTGTGAAATGTCCTAAATTCTGGTTGTTAAAGGATTGAGAACCTCTGCCCCCCTGCCATGACTTATACCATGAAAGGAATATATTTGTTTGTGATAATAATCTACTGAACTAGTATCCTTCTGCAGCACACAGAAGTTTCTTTGCTGCAGTATTAGGGCATATTGCAGGTAGTATTTCCACCAAGTTACGAGCTTACCTATCATAAAGAAATTGGTTCAAACTGTTGGCAGACTCAAAGGACAAATTTATACCTCATGTTCAGTTGATGTTTTTCAGCTTTAATCTTTCATTATTAGGCAAATTAGAAATACTCTAAAAATGAAAGCTTACCTCCTAGGTTAATCATATAACTTTAAAAACCAGATGTCTTGATGGTTTTGCCTTAATCTGGCCCTTTTTGATATATCTGATGAAAAGAAGGATGTCTGTTCAGGTAAAAAAAAACAAACAAACAAACAAAAAAGTCGAACTGAATTCCATCACATTCTAGTGGAGAGTAAGAAGGCTTCAACTTGAGTCATATCACAATTAAAAAAAATACTATGGCATATAATGTTGCTTTTTATAGCTGACAGTGAGTTCCATTAGACTGTAGAAGAATCTCTGAAGGAAAACGAAAATAGCCTCCCAAGAGAGTGGAAGCCCCACACAGCATGTTTTAATCGTGGCAGCTGGGCTATGGGAGGAAATGGCATTTTCCATTGAAAATCTGCTGCCAATATATCTCCTATGGCTAGATTTTTAAGAGAAATGTGGCAGTTGTCCCTCTCTGAATTTCAGCTGCTGAGTTTTAAGGACGCATAGGCAGGAAAGGTAGCAAGACTGAATAGCAAAAGCTCCAGAATTATGTTCTGTCCAAAGACCAAAGAGTAAAACGGAGAAATAACTGGAAGTAGGAATGTCTAACAGGAAGACGGCAAGAGGGGGAGAAGATTCTTTAGTTTTAAAAGATAAAAGCCAATTTTTTAGAAAGTGTGTGCCACTTCAAACGCTACTTTAATTTTTTTTTTTATTAGTTTGAGGTATTTGATGTTTAGCACATGTCACTGAAAGTTGGTTAGCAACGAGTTAGTTACTTTTAAAAGTGTTCTCTTATGTGGCAAGATCACAGGTCATGAGTTCCTTAGATAATAAATTCCCTACTGATAACATGTAGGTATATAAGCCTGGGAGTCACCAGAGCAATCATGTGCTATATCCACACTAAGAAATAGGAAGTATTGTGAAAAGAATACTTCTACAATAACTTTTCTGTTTTTGATGTCTGCATATACTTGCAACTCTGACATAGCCATAATCTTGAAAATATGACTCATAATCCAAAAAAGACACTTTCTGATTCAGGTGGAAAAGTCATGCCCGTAGTATGGATGACTATTGCTTTCTCTTTTGATTACAGGTGGTGTGGTGTGGTACTGTTATCTGACATTTTTTATTTTTAATGACAATTCAACAGTTTTAACAAGGTTGAAAAAAATTGTCAAAAAAATGGAACACCCTGTGTTTTTGTTTTTTTGGTCTCTGGCTTGAGAATTAACAAGATGCTTGCACCCATTCAGGCTAGTGGAAAAACCAGTACGTTGTTTCCTAAATAACTGCTTGTCCAGGATGCGCAATTACCACGGATTTTTTCAGCAAAAGGGGTGTGATTGCAGTGGTGTCTATAGAAATGAGATGCATGTTAGTGTGAGCAGAGAATACCTGCTGTGTCTTCTGGATCAGAGGATGCTGGCACCTGCAGCCTGAAAATCTCAAACATTCTGGCAGGTAGAAAACCCTGAGCAGCACAGCTTAGATAAACTGGCAGCACTTCCTGGAAATACACAAATTGGTTTTCTATTACAGGTTTGGTCAACTACAGACTTGGTAATTTTGTGGATCTTTGTCTTCAACTTCAGTACCAAAGGTCTACTTGTAGTTGTGCTCTAGAATTTTGTGTTTATTTTCTGATTTATATGTTGGGAAATGCTTCTTGTGAAAACCCCAGATGTAGAAATTTAATGGTGGAAAACCGTAGTCTCATCTCTAAGTGACTGGTAAATGTACTAAACAGAAGGTGGGCAAGGTGCAAGATAACACTTTGTGTTAAAAATACCTGGAAGGTTTTGAAGGTAGGGATGAAAAGCATCATAGGTATGACGCCACTTCAAATTATCTGGTATCATGCAAAGCTATATTGCAACACAGTCAGTAGGTAAATTGTTCCTGACTCTTCACCAGGTAATTCTAAATTTCCTTTTTGTTTAAAAAATAGAGATGTTGGTATAATCTCATTATCCCTATTTCTCAGATCAACCAAACAACTTTTGTATTTCTGTGAGTTTGCGGTTTTTTTATAGAGTTCTACAGCAACATCATAAGAAAGTGCCCTGGTGTAAGAGGAATGGAATTCAATTCCTGCTTAGAGAAGAGTTTAACCCATAGTATACCTTAAAAAAAGAAAAATTGCTTCTAACAAATCTAAACTAACCATGATAGTTCTGTTGTGGTTCTACCAAGCTCTGCCCTAGACTGATTTCTAAATCTGATTGACTGCTTTAATTTTTAAAAAAACAATTAACAATTACAGTAGACAGAAAAAGCTAAGTGTTTTCTCTGTTTTACAGTTTTGATTAAACGCTGACATTTTAAATAAGTTGTTCCACTTTCAGTCAATACCATTTTAACTGTTCAGTCCTTCCTCCTACATCCTTTTAACAACTGGAAACCGCAAGCTTGACTGCTAAGGTTTGAAGTTAACACAGCAGCCAGAATTTATTTGCATTGTTTCTAAAATGGTATTTGTTTTATAACTCTTACTCAATTTCTGAGTCTGTCCTTTTCTGTGATCTCCTTAGGTCTCACAAGCCAAGCTACGCCAGGCCATGTCAGTTCTGAGAATGTCAGTATTTCCAAGGAACATGTAGATGCTGCAGAGGCAGTACTGCAACTCAGAAAGTAGTACACTTGCCTTGCCAGAAGCACTGAAACAAATTCACCATTGTGGAAGGGACAGAAGATCTGTAAAGCTGGTAATTCCCTATGTCACATGGAATTAAAGAGAAGAGCTAAGTGTCTCTGTTTTGAGAACTAGAAATATTAATTCCAAAGTCCCAATCAAAATAAAGTCATGCAATTACATTCTGTCACAATCGTTCCTATATTTTCAGACAGAAAAATGATCTATTAGTTTTTCTCTTTCCATCCCAAGCCCTGTACCCTATAAATGTGTGCTGGTAAAAAGTTGCTACAACCAGTCTTGTGAGTCATTGCGGTGTTAGGAATGTATTACATTATAAGCAATATGACCTTTGGTGTCATTTGAAATCAAGTACTTAACACTGCAAAATGGACTGAGGCTACTGAGTTACATTTGTGAAATGTTTTAAAATTAACAGCTGAAGAAGCCTTATGAGCATAAAATACAGATACCCTGGTAAACTGGCTGCACTTAGCCCATCCCACTGGGGCTTCGTATCTTCTACTTCCTTTTGCAAAGTATGGGATATATAGAAAATTTTATGAGAAATAGGTTTCAAAACCAGGGTTTTTTTTGTGGTAGCTACTGACGTGCAAACGTCTAGAAGACTCGTGTCAGAGAAAATGAATCACATATGTCATGATGTATGATATATCCTCTTGTCTGAAATGACAGTTTGCTTGTCCCCTTCTTCTGAAGTGGTACACATGGTTACTAAGAACCAACAAACCATTAATCCTCACTCATCTTTCTAGAAGAAACCATGCCCAAGCAAAGTCTACATTAAATGTAAGCAATTCTAGTACATTTTTCTTACTTTCCTTGCAAATCCTAAATAACAAGAAAAAATTTGGTATTTTTTGTAAAAATGAACTTTTGATATAAAATGGATGGTCTACACCAAGAGGCACTGGAGTAGAATTCAGAGGCATGACTCAACTTCTGTCAGGGATGCAAATTTCGTGTGTGGTAGCAGAGTCACGAACTCCTGGTTTATCAAGGGAGCAAAAGCATTACAGCTCTGTTTCTATGCATAGCTGCACAGTGAAGTTCTGACATCCAAGTGAGGTATGTTTGCTCCTCTTCTAATACCTAGGGACATGTAGGCACTTAACACACAGCAGAATTTAGACACTGTAATTCAGGCTGGTAGAAGGTATTTTCTGTAGAGGGGGATTTCCACTCCTGGAATTAATCACTTTAAGCCTTCTTCGTTCTTTCTTTTTTTTTCTTTTTTTCTTTCCCTCACAGAAGCAGAGATTAACTCAGTTTTTTGACTTGGAGATGATCAGGGGAGAAACTGCAATCCCAGCCTTAGCCATTATCTAATCTAGAACATACAGTAATGTGTGAGCAATTTGTGTTTAATATCCTCTTTTGCCAGGGGTAACTAAAGCTTTGTTTTACACTTCTCAGAAGACTGCTTGCTCATGAGATTTCATAATACTCTGGGTTTAGAGTGCACAATTCTCTACTACTTCATGCGAAACAAAACATTGACATCTTCTTTACTACCAGTACTTTACTACCAGTGAAGGATTCATTCAATTTGTCTCAAAAATGACTGTCTCCTATATGAAGTGCTAATGCTGGGACTGAAAATGGAGTCCTTCTGTCTCCAACTGACTGCTCAAAGTTACAAAACTATATCCTTCCCTCTCCTTTTGAATACAGATGAAGAAAAAAGAATGCCAAGTATCCTGAATGCAAGTATTCCATATCTTAACTTCTTTATAGCATAGAATGCAAGTTCCCAGAAGATGGGAGAAAACATCTCTAACCAAATCCGGATGGACTCCAAACCCTATTGACAAAGAAAAAAAAACAGTGGGAGAGAGGCATGCTTGTACAAATCACAAATTGAGGGGCTTTTAAAGCACTTGCTACACTGAAATAAGCAGAGGAGATATTAAAGATAACCTATCTATGCTATTTACTTATTATGGTGACAAGGTGCCCAAATAAATGTTTTCACAAGTCTGATGAGGACCTGCTGCGGGAACTGGGGTTGCAGAGGCTGGAGAGAAGGGGGTTGAACGGTCTTGCTGGTCTCTACAACTATCTGAAAGCAGGTTGTAGGCAGGTGGGGGTTGGTGTCTTCTAAGTAACAAGTGATGAGAGGCAACAGCTTTAAATTGTGCCAGGGGAGTTTAAGGTTGGGTACTGGGAAAAAAATCTTCAGTGAAAGTATTATCAAGAATTGGAACAAGATGCCCAGGGAAGTGTTTTAGTCACCATCCCAATCAATGGGTATTCAAAAGATGTCTAGATGTAGCACCTGGGGACATGGTTTAGTGATAGACTGGGCACTGCAGAGTTAATGGTTGTACTCTTAGATCTCAAAGGTCTTTTTCCAACCTTAACAATTCTATGACTTGATTTGGACAAGTCTACTGTTAAAAGTACAGTTCTACTGTGACTTTGGATTTGGACACAAAACAAGAGAACATTGATGAGAGTCCACCCTTTGGACTTAAGGCAGAAGTTCAACGCATACCAGCTTTTATCTCTAGCTTTTTTCCTGAACATGTGCTCCCTGTTCATCAAGTACAGGTAAGATTTTTACCTGGAGACATTAAGAGGGTGAAAAACAGCAGCAGGTGTATATCTCTGGTGAATTTCTTCCACAAGAATCAGCTCAACAGAAAGCATTCATCCGCTACTTGTGCATCCAATCCAGTGGCCGGCTCACTACTTTAAACAAAAAATTTGATGGTAGAGAAATCTGCCCCAGTCCCAGGGAGCTGAAGGCAAAAACCTTTTTTGTTAAATGACTGGTTTTGGCATTTAAAGCCAATCATATCTCAGTATACTTTATAGTATTTCAAATTTTATCATAATTCATGGATGTGAGACACAGACCTAACTTCAATCACAGGAATATTTTCTCTTAGACATTCTACACTCTTCCACAGATAGAGCATGACACTACTAGTTCTTGCAAATAACACAAGGACATTAGTTTCTGCAATCCCTTTTCATGTCACCAGTAAGCTCTAAGACTTTCTTGGGAAGGTGATTCAGGTGAATAGCCAAAAAACTAACTTTGTTAGTCCAGTCACCTGGTTAAAGTTATCGACATTTACAGTGTCCTAGGCTGTAGAGTGCTGAGGACATCTTCAGGAGCTATCCATCCCCTGAGCCCTTTAAATTCTGTGGATGTATTTATTTAGATTTATTATTGCCATCAAAGACGTTCAGGACTACCTCTCCTTTCCCTGTCCTGAGCTGACATCACTAGAAGCAGTACTTCATATCAACCACTAACAAGAAGTGATGTCTTTGAAAAGGCTGTCTCAACTTATCGGAAAACCTCAGAAGAAGTCTTTACAAACACATCATGGCATATTTTTAGGCCTCCTTCATATCTGAGTTGGTTTCTTATGTTCTTCATATTCTTTTGCTACCTCAGGTAATACCTAGGGTGCTTGATCTCATAAAATATGAATATTTGAAAGAAAAGATAACTATAATTTTATTTATTTATTACAGATATGATTTATCCTCCCTCCTTTTTGATGATTCTAGCAGAGTTGAGATTGTTTTCACTGAGGTGGAGAAAAAAGAGCAGGGCAACGCTGCTCTGATAGCACGGGTGCCACCTACAGATAGAACCTTTTCAAAGTCATGTGTTATTTGTGTTTGTGTGGACATTGGAGCAAAGAATAAGATGGGGTTCCCTGTCCATCCAGCTGCCAGTATTCACCAGTAAATTCTCCTGTCTCTAAAGCTCTGACTTAGGATGCTCCAATGCACAGGCCATTTTTCAACACACAGCAGCTATGGCTGCTGCTCAGAACTGCTGGAAGGAGGAGGTAGGCAGCTCCATAGCACCCTAAAGTCAGTGCACTACCTTGCTTGTGGCTTTCTGGTTTAGTCTTAAGCTTAAAAACTGTCACTGCACTTTCACTAAAATAGATATTAAGGGAAAATTTTTGTTAAATACCTCCAGCTCTTCTGACCTTAGAATCAATATTTTTACAGAAATACTGTAGAAATAATTGACAAAATATGACAATCGGGAAACTAGACAGGATTCTAAATATAAAATTGTCTTCTCATGACAAATCAGTTAATTTTGCTCTAGAATCCAGAGGAATGTTTTGATCAAAAAAGCACTGAATTTTTATAGTTAGACATTTTCTGATGATTCAACAGATCTTTATTTAAATATCAGATAAACATCAGAGACAGACTTCTCTCTTTTTACTACATTTTTAATAATCCCCCATACATTCTTCTGTTTTTACACCTCATGATGCCTAAAATTTGCTTGCTATTTACCAATGGGGAAACAGAGGCATAATGAGATGAAATGTCTTGCCTACCATGTGCAAATCAACTCTGTAGATACTCTTTTCCACTATGAAAAGCACAAGTTATTCAACCTCAAATTATTTATTTCTCTCCTAAGAGGACACAATGTACTTCGCAAACCTACCAGGCCAACCAAATAAATTTCCCATAGGTAAAGGGAAAATATGTATAGCTACTTCCACGATCTTGTGGGGAAATTATCTCCCCAGTATTACTGGATGTTTTGTTCTTTTGTTCTGTTTTGTTTAATTTTCCTTCCGATACTCTCTGCATGGTCTTCATCTATTTTGTGGCTGACAGGGACATCTCCAAACAGATCTGTTCACAGAAAACCCCATGGCTGCAAGTAGACTGCTCCATGAGAAACATGCTCAGCACCTTCCATTTGAAAGAAAAGGAGATTTCATTTCAGCAACCCTTGTGTAAGCCAGGGCACCCACTGCAGAAAGCACATCCAAAATTGACTCTTTGCTGCTGCTGCACAGTTAGGTCAACACTCTCCGTGCTCCTGCATGGATTTACTTTCTTCCCCTTGCCCTTATAAGGCTAGTACTCCTAGTACTTGCAGGCCCTGCAACTTGTTGCCACTGCAATAGCTACTCCCAGCCCAGATGGTGGTAGCAGTAATTGAGCTGTGGTTCCTTTGTGTAGTCACCTCTACACAACGGCCACTAGCATGCAGAGCCTCACACCCGTTGCTGGTGTATATTTGCTTGATGGTTTAGACCCAGCTTCGTACCTTTCTAATCATAAATCAACAATCAGACAAAGGATTTATTGCTGAATCCAGACAGCAGCCAATACAGACCTCTAATACATTATGGATTCTCTGTCAGCACAATTATTTATTGTTTGCAGTGTTCTGTTTGAAAATCCCTATGCTTTTGCACTTATTTATTTACTTGCTTACTTATATCTCTTTAGCTGGATTTAACAAAGCAACGAAGCTTCATCTATTAACATTTTTTACAAACCCTGAATGGTGAATTACTTCTACTTCATGTAAAATGTATTTGTAATATTATTCTTGGTATTTACCACAACTTAACAAAGTCTTTAGCAAACATGCTGTTAAAGAAAATAGAATTAAATTTCACAGACAAGATCAGAGTATTTCCTCAGGTAAATATCCAGTAAATCATTTTATCATTAAAAACACTGTAATAAAGGTTGACTATCATCTGAGAGACAAAGGAATATACATTTCTCTATAATTCCATCATCCTGTGGGATTTTTCACAGTATCATGAAAGCAAGCAACAGTAAGGACCTCACTGTTCTGTGGTCAGGCTTTAGCACGAAAGCATCAGTGGACCTCTGGTTCTGCACAGCGTGCAACCATGCTGTGCTATCAAATTAATGTTAAAATATGTATGTCCTAGCTTCGGATTTATAATATCTTTGACAAATAGTAAAAAGGACAGGCATGCCATAAAGTTTATGGATAGGGTGATGGCATGCACAATGATGTCTCATAAAGAATAAAGGGGGAAAAGTTATTTATTCTTGTGATTCAAGAACTAAAATACAGATAGACTGGCTGCGTGCACAGAATTTTTCATAAATATCCCACAGTGCACCCTGTTGTACAGCAGCCATACATTAATTAGAGCATTCAGCAGACACTGCAATGTGTTACACTCACCCAAGTGAATCTTCATTTTTCACATGCAGGGCCTTACTAATTAAAATCAGCTTTGCAATTAAATGTGGAAAATTGTGTTAAACTTTGAAGCGTGGTTTAGAAAAAATGTATTTATTTTTAGGGTATTTTATTTTGATGCAAATGAATTCTCCATCAAAGTGAGACCAGTAAAAGGAAGGTATGAGGATTTCTCTTTTTTGTATTATAGATGCTCCTCTCGGTTGCAAGTTGCAATGCTCCACTATCTCTCTGCCAGTACCTGGCCCTGTTCCAATGCTTTTAGTGAGTGCTATCTGTCAAGGCATGAATAATACAGCCCCTAGGCTGTCGGCAGAATCCAAATGAGGCATACATCAGGAAGCAAGCACTCGACTTTAGCTCCAGAACATGCTCCTGTGAAGACAGGCAATTATTCACCCACGGCTGCAGCCATGGCAATCAAACTGGTGGGTGAAAAGGTATATGAAATGAAAAAATTTGAATAAGAAATATGGCACAACAAGGCACAGAAATTCAATAATTTTCTAATAGCAGAGAGATATTTGAGCCTTTTAATTTTGAAGTTTGGGACCCTGAATTATTTCACTCACTCTGTTAGAAAATGTAGACTAAAATACAGTATATATTGTCAAGGCAATACAGTGGTACTTGTTTGGCTTTTTTTCCTAATCAAAACAGCAATGCTAAATTCTAAGGTATTTATAAATTTAAATTGTTATATGAAGTGACAAATCTCATGCCTAAAAATTAAAAGATAGTCAAAATAATTCTATCTGTATAATGTAATAAACCAGAGACAGTCTAGTAAAGCAGTAAAGAACTGGTAGTATAATGAAATTTGGTGGAAAATTAAAATGCAATGTATTCTATAAAGTTAGGGACAATTCATATGTTACAGATACACGCATCATTTTATGATCCCTCTTTGGTTTTGAGACTAGCCTTTTTTTTGTAAGACATTGTATCAGTAATTAATGAAATCCCTTACAAACAAAATATGACCTGAAGAAAAGGCATGAAAAGTTCCCTGGTAGATGAAATGTTTAAGTTGGTTTATTTCACCTGAATTCTTATTTTCAGAAATAAAATAGAAATTAATGATATAGTAAAAGCTGTATCAGTATTTCCATTTTAAATATGAAGGGTTTATCATTTGGTCTTAACATTTTTCACTGAAATTTTATGCATATTTTTTCAGACCATAATTGGTTTGCTTTAATTTCTATACAATGGCTGTATCTGTTTCCAAATATATACTGTTGTATGCTCTAAAAGAATCCTAAATGAATATACACAGTGCTATGCTACAACCTTAAGATTTTTTTAGGTTTCTTATTTGTTAGAGTATTATGTTAGAATATATGTTATATGTTAGAATATTATTTGTTAGAATATTATGTTAGAAATATGGGGCAGTTGGCAAGTGATTAATCCATTACAGAATCTAATTGCTTTTGTTACTTGAGAAAAAAAGAAGCTATTTTGTTAAGAAGCTTCTAAATAAGCCACTATATGCAATGAGTATTTTTTAATGGAATTTAGTTAGGATTTTTATGATGTGTCTACATACCTACTTACATGGCAAAACATTGGCACCCATTTGGTATATGACATTGTTTTAAAGAGATGCTAAATGGAGACCGATGAAGTAAAGTGCAATATTTCTGAATCATTCACATCCACTCAGTAAGTAATATTGGCCAGTTTGCACTCAATTACTCTAGAGTAACTAAGGGATTTGCACCTGCAGAAGAGACCAGAAACAGGACTCTTGTTGCCTCTAAAGTTGATTAATGAAACTGGCAAAGTTTCTTCTAATTGCAATGAAAGAACACTTGAATCTATGATTTTCTTCAGATGCTTAGTAAAAAGGCATCCTGAAAACACAGTTGTGGGAACAGCCTCCTGGTCTGATTAGAGTCTCACAGCTCAAAGTATGTAAGGATCTGGACCAAGCTTATTGTTCAAAATTAATTCACAGTACTGAAGATACAAGAGCAGTGTTCATTGTTATGCTGCTATGCACAACGGGCCTGAACAGCTACCGAGGGACTCAAAAAACCTGCATCAGAGGCATGGCCTCTGGAGATGCTCTGGTTTTCACTCCTAAGATTTGAATTCTTCTCTTGTCTCCACCACTACCTGAACATGTTTATGGTTTATTTTCTTTTGTTTCTATCTTGCATTCAAATCTTTCACAACCTTTATTTTCTTTTTATTTTTCAGTTCAGTTGGCCTCAGGTGCTTTGAAACATAAACAACAGCTACTGAAGTTCTATCTGTGTAAACTCTAACCTTGAGGCATTGCCTCATGCTGTGTGTCACAGACAGCACTAGAGGGTCCATGTCAGCTTCAGGTTTCCAGGTATTACTAAAATATGAAAAAAAAAGGAGTCTGCTCTAGTTACGGCAGGCACACCATTCAACTTTGGGTACTTCTCTTCAGTGCCCAAACTGAGATGTTAATCCTTCTGACCTTTCCATGCAGCCACTGGACAGAGGTGTTTTCACCATGTTAATTTTAGAGATCCCAGCATTCCGCCCTAAAGGGCCCTTTACAGAAACTTGTCCATCTAAGCTATTAGCATGTCCGGCCGACAAATCGACATCAGGCACTGAACTTAAGACCCAGGAGGAAGCTACCTACCAAGTCATGCAAGGTTTTGCTTCCCTTCCAGCTAAGATTTGACACAAAGAAAAACATCAAGGAGATGGAAATGACACAACAAGCTCTTACCACTGTCACCCTACCTAGTTCCAGTCTCGTGTTTTCATACAACTCAGAGAAAACATCAATGGCACAGAAAGTCTGCTTGTTCCCTTAGTAAACCTACACTGAAGATCTTTTAATAATTGAAAATACAACTGAGGCAAAAATCTTAGATAAAACTCTCCTTTAACTTCTATATAATATTTTATCAGCTGAACAACCCCTGAGTCCATCTGAGGATCTGTTTATTTCGGTTGGAGCTTAATGTACTATTTGAAGATGGTTTTCCCTGTCACAAAGACAAAATTACAATAATAAATAAAAAACCCGAAAACAACAAACAAACAAAAACCAAACCAAACCAAAACTGTCACAAGGAAACCAAACCAAACCAAACCAAAAAAAAACCAAACAAAAAAACCCCAACACTCTGAATTCCAGAGACTTCAAGACATTTTAGAAGAAACAGAATTCTGGAGAGCTCTGACTACATCTAGTGGAAACAAATGCATTTCATTCCTAATAATGAGCTGGTCTGATATCGTGAATGAAAAGGTCTCAACCTCATTAAAATGCTCTGTAGGTCTAAACAGAATTGGGTTAGGCATCAGCTGAGGTACCCAATTCCCTGAACACATGAAATTTTTAAGACAGTCTGATTTCCTTGGAAGAAATGTTCAAGGGTTTTTCCCACCCATATAGCAAAATAGAAAAAGAGGAAAATTCCTTCAAATTCTTTCAAAAAGGTAAATTAATAGGTATAGGTGGTGAATAAATAGTACGGCTCTTCTAGAAAACAGAAATTTAAGATCAATGTAAATTGTAAACCTCAACAAAGAACTTTGTGTTTTTTACATTAAATAGGACATATATTGGTTAAATATATTTTGATTAGTGGATTGGCAATCATGGTGACAAGAAAACATAAAAGCTCAAAAAATTCTTTAGTAGAAAAAAAAGGAATTTTTGATGTATTTCCAATTTTTATTCTTATCGCATCTGCCGAAAATTTCATTTAATTAACAGCTCTGAGATTCAGTCTGTTCGTGTACTGACATACCAGAATCATGTCAAGAAAGCAAAATATGGAATTAACATCTCAAAACTGCATGTAATCTTTCCAAACCTCACATTTATTGTTTCCTCTTTCTGCAAAAGGGTGATCTTACACAAATGCAGACACTAACTCTAACACAAGTTAGAGCAATTCAGAAGAAAAGTCAGAATTTTTCAAGCTAAAGAGTTTCTTTCTGTATGTTTTAAAACTTTTCCTTTTGATATCTGCATAGAAATTCCATAAAGTGTAAAGAAATGTATGTAGCTACAATCTTGTAACTAGAAAGGACATTATAATCATATCACTTAACTGTTGACAGGTCATGAAATTTCTGAGGGAAAAGAAGGATTTAGTGCCATTCTTTAATTACTTGTGAGGTTTGTATTTCCATAAATAAAACAAACAAAAGAAAACCATGGTTTGAAATGAGAAGTCACAAGTGATTTTAAAAATAATTATTATGGATGCTTTTTTTAAATCAGTGTTCCAATCTAACCAAAGCCTTCAAATAGCCACTAAAATGCTACTGCTCTTATGAGTGAAGAAAAGATTAAGAAAATAAATGTGAATAATTATTTTCTGGTTTATACAGTTTAAATGTAATTCAATGTAATTCTAATATCACTGTTCTTGGTCTAATTTTGAAAGTGTTTTCTGGACTTGTCCCTAAACTTCATTCACTGGTATGAAAAAAGGTGTATGAGTGGACTGAGTGGCACTGTTCAGTTTCTTTACCTATTTCAAATAAATGCCTTAACCTCAAATGTATAATTTCAATTTAATTCCTAGACCCCATATGCCCATTTCATGCAGTAATCAGATCTGGTGTGAAATATGTACTCTTATAAACACAAGTGCTTTATAAGCTGAAAAATCAAGAATGAAAAAGAAAATCTTTAGAGTTTCAGGATAATTTAACATTGGTTGAACACTTCCCTCAGTTCAGAAAAGAGATGGCCTAAACATCAACCATTTTATCTCCTACAATGGACTGCTGTATAAATATGTCAAATGAAATGGACAGCAATGAGAGAAAAATACAAGTGTTCTAGAGCTGATAAATTTTCCAAATATTGCACAAAAAGTTCATGGACAAATGATTCAGGAAAGGAATGAGGTTTATGCAGATGTACAACTACTGAACATTGACCTTGTAGACACAAAAATGCAAAGATTGAAGTCTAAATTAATTTGAAGCACATGCAGTATGTTTAACATATGCTACCTTGTATACTATTAACCATAAACAGCTGCATTTTTTTAAAGGAGATGTCTTCACATTTCATAGTCTAGAAACTGAAGTAAAAGTATTTATAATACAGTATATAACATTTGAACCCTGAAGTCTTATTATCATTGATTTGCCTTAAACTTTGATCTTTGAATCTGACCTGATCATTGAGCTTTAAGTCCTCAGAAGCTCTTTTTCATTCAGCTATGAAACACATTAAATAATATGAACATGACTGCCAACATGTAAGTAGGGCCAAATCTTAATTTACAACACATAAGCAAGAGAACTGTATGCAAAAATTGAGAGAAGATTGACAATGAGAGCAAGTCTCCTCAGCAAAAATGTGAGTTAAATTTTGTGACATTCAGAAAGAAAAGTAACCCTGACTCTAAATGGCTTCTAGAATATCTAACTGCTAATTTTTATCATTGTTTGGTTTATCAAGGTCATGACAGATACCTTGTTTACCAAATCTCATCACTAAATTATGAAAAATTACAGATATTACCTTCTGTGTCTTGCATATTTGCCACTAACATGACCACTGCCATCACAGCCAGGCGTGGGACAGCTGCAAAAGAGAGAATTAATCTATAAGGGGCTGGTGTGCTGCAGAAAGATTATACTAAAAGCAGGCAGGCAGTAGGTATTACAGAGATGGAGGGCAACAAAGACAGAAAGAGAAATCAAATAACTGAAGGGGAAAAAAAAAAGAGGGGATGCTTTTTATTAGCAAGTCTCAAGGGAATTAATTTCATCAGTGCAGCAGGGCATGAGCAAACCACCAATGAACTTGAAAGTGCATTATACCCATTAAAAGGCATGAATTTTCTAAATTGCTAATGGGGATACATTTTACACTCAGAGCACTAACCTGAACAGCTCTTGTATGGCTGGTTCCACGGGAACTGCAGAGAGATGGAAAACATATAAAAATTTATCATCTATTACAAGTACCCCTCTTCTACAGAAAATTACCAGAAAGATTGTGTAAAAGCAGGGTCAGAATGAATCGTGCAAAGAGATTCTGGAGGATGAAGGTCACCCTGAGCAGGGGCCTTGAGTGATTTACTGAAGCAAGAGACATACCTCGAACACCTTTGGAGCGTGTGCGATGGCGCTTCTCGTCTGCATCCACCTCCATCTGGGAATAGATTAGCAGGCAGTCAATGTTCTTATCCTGCATGCACAGACTATCAATGCACAGACTGATACAGTCTCTCACACGATTTATTGACACTATTTTAATTCCATTTTATCCTGTGAGGGAAAGTTCTCCTTACAGGGGATTTTTAGGATCTTCGTGTCTATTTAAAAACAGAAAATGCAGTAATTTCTGCTTTATACCATCAGTTTCTGTGCCCTGATTTCATAGCAAATTGTGTGCAACTAAGTGCTGGTTCCTCTTTTCAAGGGGATACTTCTGACATAAACCCTTCATTACCCCCATATATTCCAAAACAAGGACTCAATAGATTTCTACACAATTTAAAACTAAAGTCAAGAGGTCACACACCATGGGTTGCTTTCTAACCAAATCCTTAACAGTGGGAAAGAGAGAAAGGCATAATGATTGAAATGAGATGAAGATTCATCATTAGACCTTCAAATATTTCATGTTATTTTAATATGGCATTACAGTCTTTGCCAGCATGTTTCATTGTTTAGTTGTGTTTTTCAAGTTTCAGGAATGGGCTTACTTGCTACATGACTAGATCTTTATCTTCATTTTACAAACAGCTTGCCTATCCAGTGTAGCTTTCTGTGCAGTAATAAATATATAGAAATCTTACAAATTTACCAGACAGGAGCAAGGCTGCAGATTAGATCTTGGAAAATATCACAAACACTGATCTATACTAATTAACATAGACCCACATAATTTCTTCTGATTTTACATGCAATTGTCACCAGACTTTAAAAGGTAAGCTAAATAGGATAGCTAGAGTTCAGGATTTTGTTCAACAGAAGCAAATTGCACTGAACTATGCTGAGAGACTGAGTCAGGGAAAATATATGCAGTAGCTGTATCACCAGCTCCTTTGGCTGTAGAAGAACAAGATGGCAAGATGGATCTACAGTGCTTCATACATAGTGATGATACTGTAAAGGTCATGAAGAACAGAAATAGACCATGGAGCTCTCATTCCCCCAGGGGAAAAAAAATCAATCACCCCCTTTACAGCAATATCCTTGGGTTTATATCTGCTAAGAATGTCATATATTTCATGCAAAAACATGGAAAAGGGTCCAAGTGACTTGCAGCTAACCCTTTAACCACCTAACTTTCTTTGGTCAGTACCTTAAAGCAAACGATTTGGGAAATAACTAGAAAAGAAGAAATCAGGAGTGTTTTTATAGAGCTCCCTCAACACATAACAGCAGGAGGAAAAAACCACCTCAACAATATTTGTGGGTGACAGGGATTTGGTATAAACAAAATGTCACTCTCACAAAACTCTGTGCTACTGATGTAGCTCTCGGCAGTTTCTCGGCAGTCATCACCTGATTCCTGGTGGTGTGCTGTATTCCACACTAAAGGGATGATTTAAAATAGACTGATATTATGAAAGCTAATAGACCACCAGCCTCTTTTAGGGGACTGCAGGTCAGTCTTCTGCATAACTTTGAGTGGGTTTCATTTAAAAATCAAGACACCTATATTTCGCTATTTGTGTGCAGATACATTCAGAGCATAAGCTTCCATCTTCGTCAACCAATCATGCTATCTGAGATCCCACAAGGTATTCCACCAAACCTTCTACTTCCAGTCCAGAAAGTATGGAAGGGTGTAGATATATCCTTTGTTGTATCTACCAACCCCGTGCAGAAGTTTCAGGTGTTCTCTGGCATCAGAACTGGCACTAACTGCCTATGCTTAGACAACTGAATTTACCTCTAGGTTAATGCAGCCAGCAGAGCTTGAGGACCAACCCCTCTGATCAGCTACATGATATTACTGCAGGCTGGATAAAATCAGTCTCTAGGCACCTCTGTCTCTACTGTCTAACTCTACATCAACTATTGCTTGAGAAACTTGTCATGCCTGTAGTTACCTCCTATAGGCACCCCAAATGAATCTTAAAGTTTAACCCACCCACAAGTATCTATCCTATATCTTGAGTTCACATCCTAGCCAGTTTCTTAGCTCCAATGACTTGAGGGGCATTTGAAGCTTTTAAAGGTGCCATATCGAAGCACACAACAGCTTCTCTGGAATATAAAAAATACTTACTAGATGATGATATTCTTTTCCTTTTGCTAATAAGAAAACAGTGCACTGCATTATTCTATAACTCTTGAATGTGTAAGGACTTGACAGGAGACCAAAAGTGAAGTTACTTGATCTTCAGACTAGTATGGTTTTGAAATGTTTGAAAAACATTATCTAGCCTCATTTGTCAATACTGAAAAACCTGCTGAAAGAACTATTATGATCTTAACCTGGAAAGGCTGGCCCAGTTATTATGATAGTCTGTGTAAATTTATAAGGGACAAACTACAAAACAGATTTATCTGTCTTTCTAAACCAAAGTAAGCACTTCAAGAACACTGAAGGTAGTATAGTGCACTTTTAACTACACTGACAATTACAGAAGAAATCACTAAGAGGGAAAAGCCCCTATAAGATCCACACAATCCATATACAGAAGCAGGTCAAAGAAACAAAAACATTATAAAGCCTGCTGGCACACAACGCTATTTTAAATGTTGTTGTGTATCCTACACAGTCTGGTGCTTCTCCAGAAAAGCACAAATTGACTTGCCATTGTCTGTGACCTAGGTGCCCTCTCATATATGGTAATGTGAGTCTTGGATGCTCTAGGACACATCAAATGACAATAGGTGTCTACATTTAGTCAATGGAATTTTGCTTTACCTTGATATTTATATGCTTGCTTACAGATCTTTGTCAGTCATGTCAAAACTTCAGCTTTCATTCCTCCATGAATTACATTTTGGATGCTGGGAGCAAGCAACTTCCTGAAATTCTAGCAAGATTTGCATTGGTTCTGCAAAAGTCAAGTCACCTGGTAACCCACCATTGCAGTCCTCACAGGCACCCCTGGCACTTTCATGGCCAGGAACAGAATTCTGCTACAGACACCATCAATCTCACATGGATTTCCTCATCACTTTCACAGGCAGAAAAAGGAAATGTGGACCTTGGTCTCACAAGGAGTTCACCTTAGTAGTTCCACTTTATTCATGACCTCTAAATTACAGCTCTGTAGCTCAGCCCTTACTCTAGCCTCTGTTCCAGAAAAGAGCTTGTGGACATGGACAACAGGCTGGCTAGAGTTAGTCTTAGCCTGGCATCTAATACTATGTATCAAAGCAAAGAGAAAGGCATCAGGAATAGGAAGAGAAGAAAATTTCAACATTTCTTCAAAGAGAAGTTCTAGAAATGAAAAGGTCTAAGCTGATTAGATCTCTCTCCTACAAGAAAAAGCTGAAAGAATTTGGTTCGCTAAGCCTGGAGAAGAGAAGGCTTCAGAGTGACCTAACTGGGGCCCTCCAGTACCTGAATGGAGCCAACAAGAAAGATGGAGAGGGACTTTTCACAAGGACATGTAGTGACAGGCTAAGGGAGAATGGTTTCAACCTCAGAGTAAGTTTAGATTGGGTATCAGGAAGGTATTCCGTCAAGGTGGTGAGATACTGGAAGGAAGAGGCTGCCGAGAGAAATTGTGTATGCCCACCCCCATCAGTGCTCAAAGCAAGACTGGATGGAGCTCTGAGCAACCTGGTCCAGTGGAACATGCCCTGCAAAATCAGGGGGATTGGATGATCTTAGAGGTCTAGATGGTCTTTAAGGTCCTCTTCAACCCAGGCCATTCTGTGATTCTACGATTCTCAATTCCCAGAAGGAAAAGGTAAAAGAGGTCTAGGTAGAAATTGAATCTGTTAATTAGAACTTAAAATAACCAAATTCTTGGACATGCTTTACTTAGGATAATGGGCAGAGAGTGGCAGACCTAGGAACTCTGTACCACCATTATATGCATTCATGTTACTGAAGATTTAGAGAAACAAGACATGAATAGTTAAAGTGCTCTAACAAATAAACCACAAGATGCAACACTAAATATAAATTTTCCGAGTAAAACCAAAACAAATGTCTGTGTGGTCACCTACGTGCAGGCACTAAGACTTGTTACATCTTACTGTAGAGAATCATATACCAGTAACTACTACACACACACACAAACACAGAGTGCTTTTAAATTGTCAGTATTTGAAAGCTAGAAATAATAATGAGACAAACTGAGAAAAAGACAATCTTATAACATAAAATTACTACAATTACGAGCAGCTGAAAGTATTTCATTAAATGTCAAAAATAGAAAAGGTACACAGTCATAAGAGAAGAATTCTTTAATAAAAGAGATTTGATTATTATTATTTGAAAATGTAGTAATAGTAATCAACAAGTATTTTTTTTAAAAAAGGGCTATTTGTCACTATTTATTATTTTAAAATCAAAGTCTCAGACAACATTTACCCCCCAAAATAAACATATGCTAATAGGTCTTCAATACAATGCTGTTACTTGGGGAATGAGGGAGTACTGAAAGAAATATTCTGAAAAGATTTTACTTGTAACTTTTAAAATTAACCTTTACTAATTGTTGAGAGGATGGTGTGGCTCACTAAGTTAATGTTCCTGATGCTGACCCTTAGAAATGTCATACAAAAACAATATGGGATACAAGATGATGACATAATTAGCACCAGTCAACACTTAGTCACGGAAAATCTGTAATCAAAAACACTCGATACTGCTCTTTGAGGATACTCTAAAAGTTGTCAGTAAAGGTAGCTATGTCAGGATACTATATACTTAGACACCTTTGAAGCATGTTGTTTTCTCTTACTGAGCATTCAGACAACAAGGTAAGTGCTTCATAAAATCACCATATTTATCAATTAGCAACTATTTCTCCAGAAAAAAATATTCTGTGTTAAATATTTTTCCAGAAAAATTATTTTGTATAAAAGTTATTTTTATATAAAACTTACTGTAAAAACAAAAAAATATATACTTAACAAGAGCCTTTCTAATATAATCCCACAGGCATACATTTTAGCCCTACAATATTCAGGATCTTCACCAGTACTCTGGAAGATTATATGCTACTGAAATATGCAGATAATAGAGAAATTAATGGAATGATAAACTATGTTGGAGACAGGCCAATTACATACAGGCCTGCGTGATTTGGCAGATCTGATCCATCTGAAGAGCATGCTGGTTCCAAGCTCCTGTACGTATGAACAATACTTGTAGGCCATTCTTGAGAGACAGAACATCACAATCTGCCAGGCAGTAACAGTGAAGTGGATCTGGACAACCAGATGAGTACAACCAACTTGCACACTGCTGCAGCTGAAGAGCAGAAGGTGATCTGCAGCTGCACATCCTTTAAGGCTGCATTAATTTTCTAGGAAAACACTGAATTTTTCAGACACGGTCAGTAACATCGAAGAACAGAGAGCAAATTTTCAAGAGGACATCATCTGTTGGCTTGCTGGATACCAAGGCTTTGAGTCTCACCACAGAGCTACCTGAGCTCCTAAAACTTTCATAACCAGCACCACTCTCCCAGTCTCTAGATACACTCACATATCTACCATATGGACTTTCTCAGGGCTGCCAGCTGTAAATGATCAAGAGACTTAGGTTCCTTTCCAGGACAAATTGTGATTTTTGCTCCCTTGCGTGGAAGTAGGTCAGCAGTTTCTTCCCTTGAGGGCAAGTACTACTGAAAATGATCCTTCCTGTTAAAATTCTCAAGGTTTCTGAATTTCTACCTAGAGGCATGGTGACTGCAAGGTCCAGTCTCAAGTTCCTAAATTTCCCAGTCAGCCAACACTTTCTTAGTGAATTATTATGGTTTCTCTCTAGCCATGATGTAACAGAAGTCTAGAAAGCCACAAGAGAGCTAAAGACCTTAGATCTGAATGTCTAAAATTTTTCTTTCTTAGTTTTTTTCTTACTTGTATTTCTTCAAATCCAAAAACTGGATTTGAAGAAACACAAACACTCTCAAAAGATGTCCAGTGTTTACTGAGGCAGAGCATTCACTGTCTGTGCTGTAGAAAGTTCTGGGCTCCTCAGGACGAGACCGACATGGAGCTCCTGGAGAGTGTCCAGAGGCAGGCAACAAAACGATTTAGGAACAGGAGCATGTCTCTTAAACAGGAAGGCTGAAGGAGCTGGGCCTGTTCAGCCTCCAGAAGAGGTGACTGAGAGGGGCCCTCATCAATGTCTGTCAGTATCAGAAGGGATGGTGTCAGAGGATGTTTCCAGCCTCTTCTCAGTGGTGCCCAGCAATAGGACAAGAGACAATGGGCAGAAACTGATGCACAGGAAGTTCCTCCTGACCATGAGGAAGAACTTCTTTACTGTGTGGGTGACTGAGCACTGGGACAGATTGCCCAGAGACGCTGTGGAGTCTCCATCCCTGGGGATATTCAAGAACCATCTGGACACAATCCTGTGCCATGTGCTCTGTGGTGGCCCTGCTTGAGCAGAGAGGTTGGACCAGATGCCCCACTGTGGTCCCTTCCAACTTGACTCATTCTCTGATTCTGTAGATGATCATCTGTGACCTCAAAAATCTATGGAAAATACTGTTAAATTCTAGAATTACTGCATAATTGTTATTGTAAATCAAGAATGTTGCTTAAAATTGTTAGAAATCTTGCTTTTTCCTAATCAGTAATATTAGACATACTCATAATGTGATAAAAGTAAAATGCTTGGAGAAAAATACTATGATTTTCTGAAAATGTAATACATTTATTATAGTAAAAGATTGCAGTTTAAAATTTATCTCCATGTTACTCAAGTTACTCAGTAAAGGCAGATTTTCAGCCCCTATGATGCAAGATTCAAATTTCTACAGGTAAGATTTATTATTTTTATAACCAGATTTTGGTCAGCATCTTTTTTTTTAACTTGAAGAAAATGTTATTTCTTCTGTGTGAAAGTCAAATGAAAGGATTAAAAGAATTTTTTTTAATCTAGTGTCTCAAGGAACAAAACAAAATATGTCAAATGCATTTCCCACATTTAAAATGCTCCTATATCCATAATCAAAGAAATATGACCTGGAAAACAATGAATAGTTTATGTAAGCAGTGTACCCTATACGATATAAGTACTTTGTGCAGTCTTCCTAAAAAAAACCTGCAAACTGACCTTCTATTGCTCTCCTTAGAAAATAATAGGCAAATCCAAATTGTAACATAACCTCTTTTCAAGCATGTTTGTGTATTCCAAAAGAAATTAATTTCTCAAGTATGACTCCTGGTAATCTGAATATGTTTTTATAAACTGGATATCTCTGTTGCATAGCACTATCTGCTTCCGCAGGTTGTCCTCTCCCCTAAGCAGACAGAACCTGAATCAACAACAATATCTGTACCTTAATTTATGCCTTACTGATCATAGATTTGTAAATTAGTTGCATTCTTGGATAAAATGTGTGTACTTGTGGATGAAAGAAGAGTAGTTGACAGTATTCAGCCCAATTTTAACAAGGCTTTTGACAGAGTATTCTTGTGTCTCATTATGACTGTATTTGCAAAGTCAATTCTTTAAAACCAGTTCGTAATATTTCAATCATCTTGATTAAATATTGTCTATTACTGTTATTAAAAGAGCACAGTAAAATTCAAGATCTTGATTTTGAAAGAAATCCGTCTGACTCTCCCAAACACATTTAAGATACTTGTTTCTTATTTTAAGATCTACAAGACAAAAGAGACACAAAACTGCAGGATAGAAAGTTACTCTAAGAAGCTACTGCAGTTTTTAAGGAAAAGTTAGGCAGAACGGAAAACCAATGTCCTCTCCTTTCAGACTCTTCACCCCACAAACCCACGGCCTTCAGATGAACATCTGAAATTTAGTTCAAATATTTTAGAGTACCCTGTTCAGGAAAAGGCAAACTTTATAATTACAGTATTTGAATCTTCCCCTTAGGAAAATACCAGCACACAACCAGAGCAGAGTTCCAGGGGGAACTCAGCAAAGATAAAAATTACAAGTTGAGGGTACATAATACAAAGCAAACAAATAAGCATGTAGGCAAATGAATGACTAGAATATAAACTACTCCTTTGCTCTCTTTCACTTGTGATGAACACACAAAGCTTTTATTAATATCAAGGAGAGTCCTTCTTGCAGAACAATAGGAGAATAATGCTCAGGACTTGTTCTGAAACTTTGAGTAAGAGTCATTCTCCTGCTGTAATGCACAGAGGGAATCCAATCCCTCCATTTTCAGATGAACAGTGCAGGCTGCAGCCAGATCTGTAAATACAGGCCAGAATAAGCAGAATTCTGGTTAAATTTAAATTCACAAGTTCCTTATATATCACTCTTTTTTTTTTTTTTTTTGGGGGGGGGGAGGAATACGTTTGGGGTTCAATGAAATAACCTGGAGGGAAGCAGGGAACCTTTTAAAGTAATTCTCACCGGCCTCAGATTAGAGTGGAAAAGACCAAAAGTGCACACAGGTCATTTGTGAATCTTTCTCTTATTACCTCTTTTTATCTTGGATATGAGGTATGAGAAAGTAGTGTGGAAAAGAGGTAAGAAGAAACAGCACTGGATCTATAGCACTTCCTTCTTAGGAGCAAAGATATCCACTCATCACGCTGGCTCCATAAAGATACTTTGGATATGTTCAGTGAATAGAATTTGAGACGTGAACCAGAATTTCCATTGGGAAGAAGACATCCAGAATATGTCCACATAGCTGAGCAACTTGAATTGCAACATCCTTTAACCAGTCCGTGACGGTGGTCCTGTGCCAGGCCACTTGATTTGTGAAGGGTTAGGGTGGTGAATGTCAGCACATGCTGACAGGACCTTGCAATATTGAAGTCTCAGGAGCTTTAGAGTTGGTCATCTTCATTTTTCCCCCCTACTTATAAGCATTTCTGACTGGGGACTTATGTATCTTTCACATGAGAAGAAAAAAAAACGTTGTTAAAGGTTTTAAAGCTCCTGTTACAATTCATATTTTGATTATACAGACAGGTTTAAACAAGTATTCACATTTTCTTGCATTAGATGCAGACATTGAAAGAAAGCAGTCTCTAATTCGAAGGCCTCCTAAAAAGAAATTAAATATAACAGAAGGAAAAATAGGCCTACATATTTCTCCAGCACAGTCAGCAAAGCACTCAGAAGGAGCACAGATTAAAGCTGAATGTAAAATTTATAGTAAGAATCAAACAAAAAATACAGAGAAATAATTTGGACCTAAAAGAACTGTGATTTCCTTGTCATGAATAGAAAAAGCACACTTCTATTAGAAGATGATACTTTCAAGTGGGGGTATAAGCAACTTAAACCTTTAGTAACTTCATAAAATGAAATTTCTTGAAGGTTATTTTCTGTATTGTTGGTGATTCTGAATGAAATTTGCACCAAATTCACTGAATTTATTCTAGAAATTCTATTAGCATGGGGTTACATGCATAAAAATCAAGACACTATAATATTTCTTATCCAGAAGTCTCAGTTGCACTCAGAACGATGTACAAGATTTGGCTTTTTGCTCCTTCTGTCTGGATGGGTGTGTGGCTGTGTGCATGATTTGATGTTTGCGTTCACATGAGCTTTCTGTCTCTCTAGAATCTGTGTGAGCAGCCATGCAAGCATGTATTTATGTATATGCACATGTAGTGCACACATGTGCTTTGTGTGCTTCCTGGAAATGAGTCTTCAGCCATGTTCCTGGTTGAACTCAGGAACAGGGATAAGCAGCAGCCTTGCTTCTCTTCAAGTTGTTGAATCTGGCATGATTTATTTTCCTCTAAAATCCTGTTCCCACACAACGTATCCAAAAATGACAGATATAAGGCATCAGAAAGGTTATTTTTCTAATTCTAAATTTGAAGTGCTGCAATTTGTTATATTTTGTATGGGAACAAAGGCAGAAAAATAATTTAGCTCATGGCAGACCTAGATTTTTCATTGCATTATGGAAGAAAATTGGTAAGAAGACTGCTTTGAAAGAAAAAAATGCATTAAAATATTTAATTTTTAGAAATCAGGAAGCCAATAAGACTTACTGAAATACAAAGAGTTAGATTTCACATACATGGGACCCACAAGTAATACAAAATGTTCTACACTTCCACTGCCAGGCTGAAAACCCACTTGCTTAGGGAAGGCAGGCAAGGCAGGTGCAATCTCTATAAAACAGTCTACTTCCTTGGCACATGTGTGTAACTTGTTCTTGCACACACTGTCTATGTGCAAGTCCTGAGGTATAATGTGCTCCAAGACAGGTTTACATTTAACTCCTAGGATTTAACATCAAAGACTAATTTCATGGAAGCCTAGTTCTGGACAAGCTCCAAAACCAAGAAATACCTTTACTTAGTATACATCTTAAAAGTATATACAATGGTCTTTAGGGCACAGCAATCTAGTGAAGGTTTCCATATTTTTGTTTGTCTAATATTTTTGCATCTATGTTTATCAAAGCACTGATTTTATTAGCTGAAAGATACATACCAAGGAAGAGCTGTAGGAGTCTTTTCTGTAACTCATTCAATGTATTCATACTACGTATCTTTGAATTGTCATTACAATCCTAAGAGAATAAAGAACTGTGGGAAATCAAGGCACAGAAAACTCCCAAAACTTTGTACATGCAGGCCCAGAGCTGGAAATGAATACAGGGTTTGATCTAAGACCTTGGAAGAGGCTTCCAGATTGAGAGACCTGAAGCAAGAATGTAGACTTGTAGTTTAAGCAGAAGCATGTTAAGCTCAATAGTTGAAGTTCCAGAAGTTTCAAAGTTTAACAATAGTTCTTGTTGTAGAGTTAGTAAGAAGTTTTAAGGTGTAGTAATGTAAGTTTGTGTGGTGTTACATGATTGGTTAAAAAGAGATGCACTGCGGCAAAGACGTGTAAGACAAAACAATTATTGGTGTAAAAGATACTAACTTTGTGGCAGTAGTTTATTGGCTAATAAACCCCTATAAGGCATTGTAACTAGAGATACTACAGCTTCTGATGTGAGGACGTTTTCACCCTCTCTTGAGACTGAAGATTAAGAGCAATAAATCATCCTTTTAAAACATCTCTCAGTGGTCCCGTCTTGCCTCTATCCCGATGAAGAACAAGCCAAATATGGGGCCTGCACCAATGCTGAGGAGCATGCAGTGTACTACCTATCACCATATGCAGAAATAAGACCAGACGACAAAAAGCCAAAGTACATTCACTGAAATTCAGGTCAACGTGGTCATAACTTTAGAGTTTTAGCTTTATCCTTGAATGTCCTAATGACTGCAATCATGATCATGCTGTGTTTCAACCTCTTTGTTGCCTCAAATCACCCACATTTAGGTCAGGTCTAGAGGCCCTCTGATGGGGAACAACCTCCCAGAGCTGTGCGTGGCAAACTGCTTGGAAAGAAGCACACAGCTCTGTAGAAACATTAAGTCACTGACTTGTTCCCACATTTCAGCCAGAAGCAGAGTTGTAAGAGTTACAGCTCTTAAAAGCTGTAAACCAAAAGATCATTATGGAAAGTAAGAGGGGAAAGGAAAGGCTTCAGTTTTCCCAATTTGCTTGGCAAATTTCACTTCCAAATCTGCCACATGTTCACTCTTGCCCTTCCCTCAACAGGGGAATAGGGCTTCTGAAGTAAAAATACGTTTGCATGTGCATCTTGTGAATTTTTTTCAAATTGGGTTAGGTTTCACACCCTCAAACTTACCTACATTAACTAAGTCTGCAATTAATTGAGGAGACTGTTGGTTTATCTTTGACTTATTCACCCTTTAAATAAGGAATGTATAAAAATACATCTTTTTCTGAACATAAGGAGAAAATAGAACAAACAATTTAAACATATTTAGTACTGTCATGCATTGTTTCTTACTGAGAAGCATACACAGATATTTATGATAAAAAATGCCCACAACAAGCTTTTATATAAGCCAGGCACCGCATCCACAAATCAGTATTAGGAAGTATAAGTATGCCACAAGTATGCACATATGCAACTTGTCTTCTTAAAAAACTAGGATACCAGATTTTAAAATCTCATTTCTAGTATCCCAAATTCAAAAATATATCACAACCAATACACATGCTAAGGTTTGTTGATCCAGTATTGCTTCCAGTGTATAAAACAGTCATATTTTCACTGGTACTGAATCAGACTGACAATTATTGAAGACACCTATAACCATTTTTGAACAAAACAGACCAAAGCACCACATGAAATTATTATTATTATAAAGATGGGACTCGTGTTTAAGGTTTTGATTAAACACAATTAAACATAAGCTAATTGTAGTGGATATGTACCATGCAAAAGACAAGTATTTCAGATATAGGAAAGAACACATTTATTGATTATATCTTCTTTTTAATTCCAGAAGAAATCTATGTAGGTCTCGCAGTTTAGTAAACTAACAGTCTGCACACTGAAAACAGGATAATTAAAAAAAATCTTAGTCTGTTATAACTAGCTAATTGCTGTCACTATTAAGTGAACAGACTAGCATCCCCTCTTCCTCATTCACTACTTCACAACAATGGAGTAGTAAAATTTCTGGTTTTAAGTTTTGTCTAATCACAGCAGTGGTGAGAATACTATTTTAGAACTACAGGGTATCAGAAGTGTTTGTTGCTATTAGTGTACAGGGCACTATGCTTTTCAAAGGGTATGTTATAAATAGCTTACAGCTATTAGAAGTGCAACAACTAATTGATAAATTAATAAGGCAGGCAAGCAAAATATCAATCATGGCCCTTCTAACATAATTAGCATAAATTACACAGAATCACAGATTATTGCAGTTTTTGCATAAAACAAGAGCACCTACTTCAGTTGTTCAATAACTTGAATGCTTTTAACACTAAAACTATGCAACACAATAATCAAAACAAAAGAAAGAGACCACAAGAATAATGAATATTCATCGGTAATTTTCTGCTCAAAACTTGTTTATAGCAATTTCTGGGGTAAAAAAAAAAAAAAAGGAAAAAAAAGAAAGAAGAAACAGCCCAAACGGACAGGATTTTTTAGCATAATGTACAGTAAATCCCAGATATCTTCATAGCACAAAGATGACAACAAGTGTAGTGATACACTTGCTCAGTGACCTAGTGGCTCATACAAGGCCTGAAAAAGTGCTACATTGAAGTAGGCCTGTTATTACCAGCACAGTTAGCAATTTGGATGATTGCATGAGTTTTATAATGCAATTAAGCTGGCATGAAGAGTGCCCCTTTAAATCCTGGACTGAAAGGACAGCCAGGAAGTGATTTTATTTTAATTTATTAATATATATTTATTATGTTTTTCAATTTTCTTTCATTTCTTGTTGTCACTCTGACATCAAAGCACCTGAAAATTCTATTATTATAAATATGGATTCTTTTTAAGCAATTTGAAAAGCACATTTATTCTTAACAAGCACAAAAGAGATAACCTGCTTCAGATTCTTATGCTGTCTGTACTGGTTTCAAGATCTAGAAAGAACTGTTGTTAAATAATTCAAAGTGGTCAAATAAGACCAAATTGGTAGAACAATCCGTATTCTGCCCTCAGTTAAAACTTTGCCTTCTGACTTACATTAATACAGTCACTCAACAGTGAGAAAGAATCTGATTAACTCTGTTCATGTTTGTATGCTATGAGGATAAAAGAATGAAAACTAAGACTTTCAAAATTACATCTCTGCATCCTTAATGTCAGTTTTATGACATACTCTTCTATTATACCACCAGCCACACAGGACCAATGGTGTAAAGATTTTATCTCCTTGATTCATGTTGTAAAGATGGGAAACTGCATCATTAGGTTTTGTTTTGACAACTAGGTGAAAGGACTGAAGTGAATTCTGCATAAAAAGAGGTCCCTTTCATCCTTGAGTTACAGAGATAAACCTAAGAAGATTTATGGAAGTATGTATGTGCATTATTTTACATACACTCTGTAAGAGTTGATCTGATGCAGGACAAAGACAATATTGTGAAGTGCAGGTGCTTTCCCACTTCCTGGGCTTTTTTTTCTTCCCAAATTTCACATTAAATCCTTAACATGAAATGTGGTATCTGAGGCAGCCTTTCTGAGGAGACAATATATTTTCAATATAGTTATGATGCTGTCTGGGGGAGAGCATGTTTCTTGGCAAATGCAAAGAAAGCCATTTATGCAGAAAAAGCAAGCTGACTTCCAAAGACATTGAAAGAGGATGTCCAGAGTTCTGGCTGTTCTTACCACCTATGGGAAAGGAACAGTGCCAGCAACAGGATGGGAATCTGCCTTTATAAAATTTGCAACAGCAAAAATGCTCAGGTCTTCTAATTATTGAGATTTTTATAAAGTTTTGACAACTTTTTGCATAAACCAATGGCTGGCATGTCTACAGAAAACCTTCAGAATAAAAACAAGGTCAAAACTGTTCAAAGTTTTATCAAAATAATTAACACCACATATTATAAAGGTATAATGCAAGATTATTCCTCTGAACTGTACATCCTAAAGAGTTAATATGTGATGCAGGTATCACCACATACCAATATTATGTACACAGAGAACTAAAACTAAACTTGCATGCAAACTCAGATGTGGTAAATATATATACACATAGATGTACAAATGTAAGAGTTAAAATATCTGAAAATATGACTCTACTCAGTAAAATAAAAAGATAGACCACATCAATGTGCTGAAAGTCATGCATGCTTGCTCTGTATATTAGACCACACTGGCCTATAATGAAATATAATATGCAGATCCTTGAGCTCATGTCATGTCCCACTGACATAAAAACTGAAACATATTTATCTGTTTATACTGTAAGTCTTCCGGGCAGGGCATATGTTTGTACAGCACTTGGCAAAATAAAGTTCTGGATTGTGATTGCAGTCCATATGCACTATAACTATAACACTACAAGCAATACAACTAATTACATGTGCATGTACACTCACGTTTTCAAAGCCCAGCAGGAATATTTAGCCTAACAATTCCTTATGCACCAATGAGTAAAGGCAGGGAATGCATGTACTTTACTTGAAAACATCCAACTATTTTCATGCAAACAGAGAAGAAAGCCAAAAAAAAGCAAAACTCTAGATTAGAGCTTGAGCATGTCCAGCTCTGCGATCCCCAAAACAAGCACATGGATCAGTTGAAAGAAATCCAGAGGAGGGCCATGAAGATGACTGGAGGGCTGGAGAACCTCCCCTATGAAGATGGGCAGAGAGAGCTGGGGCTGTTCAGCCTGGAGAAAAGGATTGAAATCTACTAGTGAATATCTCTAGAACCTTACATGAATTTTCACTACCAGCACTTCCACTCCCAACCTTCATAAAGCATGTTTCAGCTTCCTCCAATGACTGGTTTTAGCACTACAAGGTTTTAAATACATAAGTTTCTATACCTCTGTTTTGCTTTCTGGCTATCAGCACTTTATGTTAAAGCAGTCAAGCTTCTCTTTGCAACCAAAACACCTACAAAGATTACGTTTTTAAATGGAAAATTACATTTATGTGCAACTGATATTACAAATAGCATCCTTCAGAAAATCATCTAATATTATTAATTACTGCTTTTCTGAGAGGTCTTTTTCATGCTTAAGACAGAGATGAAGAGCCTTCCTATAAAATCTACATTCCCCTCTTCCAAAGTTCTCCAAAGCCGATCTACAGTAGTATGGTTACGGAATTAGCCAACTAGCTACAGTATGTAGTCACAAATCTTAAATTCCATCTAAGTCCTAGAACCTTGTGTTTGCTATTGCTGAGGTGGCTCCTAGAGCTGAAAACCAGGCAGTAGGAAATTAAGGTACAGGAATTAAAACGTACACTAAGATCTTTGTAGTTAATCCATATTTTCAGAAGTTTTATTCACACTTATTTGAAATCACTGAGGACATCTACAGATAGTTTTTATAACAGCAGTTTTAGAGACTATCTCTGTTGTTCTTCCTTCTTTCTTGATTTCATGCATCACACCCTGTTGTGAATTGGAGCATAACCAATCTGAAGGGGGAACTGTCTTTTAATCACAGTTGGTATCTCCAAATTAAATTTTCACATTAAGTCATAGTATTCCAGTTTCTGTGTCTCTGTGGTGGAAAAAATAGCAGCATAGCATAGTACAAATGATTTCAAAGTGCAGTCAGATATTCATGCTACAACATAAAGGGAAGGAGTAAAAACTGGTAGTACAGGATGCAGAAAGCCAAAGAACCAATTTCGTATTTTACCTAGCAGTCATAGTGAGGTTTGAAAAGTAACACAGAGAAAACAGAGAGAAAGTAAAACTCAACATGGTTGCCCTGATCAAGCCTGTTTTTTGATCTGTGACTCCACGTTCATTTATGTTCTAAATTCTTTTTCATCTTCCATTTTGTTACCTCTTCTGGTTGTCTCTGCACTCACCCACATAATTTGCTGTGAACCAGCTGCTCAGGAGAAAAATGAAATGGTTAAATCTCTGACGTTTTATGAAGGAGGTACACTTGAATACACTTTGAATATTTTAAGTATTTTCACTAAAAAGTGTATATAGTCATATTCATGTGTATTTCACTGTCAATCTATTCAAGTTTTTGTTTGTTTTTGATTAAGAGAAGCCTTCAAAGAATTACTACTAGAATTACCGTGTTAAGTTATACATTTCTTACAGACCTCTTAATACCTCTGTTTCTGAATGTATTTTTGTCTGAGACGTGTGTGCATGTGTGTCTGCGTATGTATCTGTATCAATGTATGCACATATACATACATACTGAAGCATGCACTTATATGCATTGGTGCCCATTCTATTAGTATTAAAAAGCATGTATATAGGAACATGTGTTTATAACACATTCCTTCCTGGGGAAAAAGACCCCAGGCTTGAATAAGAAATAAATCTAAACCCTAAACCCTTTAAAATACAGGTTTTATACTGGAAACCCAGCCATACCTGCAACTACACTGGCAATCACAGGCACATGCTGCACATACTGTAATACAGCAATAGCTTCTGTGCTTTATTCTTCCAGCTTTTCAGGTTTCCATGGAAATGAGTGGGAATCCCAACACAAGGGAAAAATAACTAGGCTATCCAACTCACACCATGGTGCTGGATGTCTGAACAGCTGATACATGAGGCAGTCATCACAAGAACAAAAATACACAGAATACAATACTACACATAACACTAGAGCCAAAAAAACCAGCCACAACTGCACCTCAAAAGAACCCATGTAAATTACTGCTGTAGTAAATACATAGAACTCTGCAAGAATAAGGTTTTATACAATTTTAAAGCTGCTCAGGATATGAATACATGTACTGTATATTGTTCTGAAACAAATTAATTGAGCAAGTCATAGCTATTTAAAGCAGAGCCTAATTTTTCTACTGTGTTCTTCGTTACACAGATGGTGAATTAAAAAAAAAAAGAAAAAAGTGTGGTTTTAAAATTTTATTAATGTTAATATCCAAAGACCTATCAACTGCTGTGCAAGCCTTGGTTTCAGGAATGACAGACCATTTACAGAGAACTCCCAGTGTAGCACGACCATGCCTCTATTTGGATGTTGAGGATTCCTGCCCGTTCTTTTGCCTTTTCACATTAAAATTACAGAGTCATACGGCTCTTCCTTATTTGCTATTATATCTAAGATTCATGTAATTGTTGGTATGGAGACATACATGCTTTTTGGTTTTGTTAATGAACCACTGAAAAACAGAAGCTTCATAGTCCTTAAACTTCCTCAGATGAGGGGAAAAAAGACCAAAAAACTTCAGCCAGTTTGAATAAGTCTCTCTTACCTGGCAACAATTCTGTGCTATTATATTTGTTGATTTCACTGCAATTGCATCAGGCTCACTGCTGGACTTGGCACACTATTTTTTCTGATCAGACAGACACAATGTTTGAGGTGTTTGGAAAGTGTTCGGACTATTTTTCAATGGGAAGCCTTGGAGTATCCAGAACAATATGCCAAGCCCAGCAGAGAGACTGCAGAGAGTGGTATCTCCTGCTCCATATTAGATTTGTCAGCCACACGGCATGAAACAGCAAATTATTAATAGGTCCTTTCCAAGTGATATAGTCTATTAAGAAGCAAACAAAATCTTTCAGACTGAGAGAAGAGAAAGAAAATGACATAGTGATTAAAGAGTTGCCAGAAAGAGGACAAATCTCCTCCATTACATTCTCCATGAGGAAGAACAAACACAGAAGTATTGAATGTCAATAGTGATTGACCACAGGGCCTAGAAAAGTATCTAACTTCTCTATCAAAAGATGAACAAAGCATAGCCTGAGCTGAAGGCTGGCTCACCAAACCTTTGGAGGTGTAGCCTTCCCAGGGGAACAAAGCAGAACTGTGCCTCAGTACCATTGCCTTTGCACAGTCATCCTTCACCCAGTTGTAGATTTCCTTCCTATACATCATACGAGAACAAAACATTTCCAAGTAACCATTGTCAACAGCATTTCCTAAAAACTAAACCAAAAGGCTAAACGTATTATCTTCTCAAAGTGATTCAGTTACTGCTAAGCCATTCTCAAGCAAGAAACAAGAGGTAGCAAGTTATTTTACTTGTGCCTGTATGAAATGTGGTTACCAATTTGCACATTCATATGAAACAAATCATTCAGTGTGTCAAGAACATCATACTGAGCTTTGAGCATCTTCTGACCAATTGTGGTGCCTTACTAACACTTTACTTGAGAATAGAATAGTGATTTACTGATGGCTCAGCCAAACCTACTGAACTTCGTTTACCTTTGGGGCATGTGACAACTGCACATGATCAGGACACAGCACCTCTGAAACTAGAGGAGAGAGAAGAATGGGACTGGAAGGCCAGGATCTTTCCCTGAATGAGATAATAGGCAGTGAAACAGATTTAAGAAGCCCATTTCCTGATCTAACCTCTCATTTCTACACCTGTAAGGCATTTTGACAAATAGCAATTTGCGTTACTAGGCTGTAAACCCAATCACTGAAACTATTCCTCTTTTGGTGGATTTTTTTTTCAGATAAGCACTACTTAGCTGCATTACCATAACTAAGGGGATGACAACCTGGAGCATAGGGGCAGAAATAAGTAGCCAGGAACAGCTATGCACAAATACTCCCTTAAATTGCTTCAGTGCTGAAAAACACAATGCCATAGCTTATCTGCACAAGTATATTTTAGAGATGGAGAATATTTCTTTCCACACAGGCTGACATAAGGTTCCTGAATTGGAAGTGGTTTACCTTGAAGTTGCCATTGAGAAAGAACAAAATTATATTGAGGGAGTCTCTCAGCCTTCATACATGTAGATGCCCTAGGAAATAGTTAGATACCTGCAGCTGCATGCTGCTATGAAAGAGCATAGGCAATTCCCACCTAAAGTTCACCAGAATTACTACTGGCTGCTTTGCCACATTCTGGTTCTCCTTTATCCATGACAATCTCCCACAACTAAGTGCTCTCCAGCACCCTTAATTATCTGGACTGAAGTCTAAACATGGTCTAATTCTATCTCGAACTGATTAGGGAGCTGGAATATCTCTCCTATGAAGACAAGCTGAGAGAGTTGGGGTGGTTGGGCCTGGAGAAGAAAAGGTTTCAGGGAGGCTTCCAGGACCTAAAGGAGGCTTACAAGAAAGACAGAGACATGAGAGAAATGAAAGCAACTGAAACTTTCTCTGGAGTTAAAACATGGAACATAAGACCTAGTCGTTTCAGAGCTGAGAAGGGACTGAAAGGAATGGAAGGGATGATGCCCTGTTTCATGGTGATAGCAGGTGATATCACTGCTGTGGCTATTCTGGTCTTTTGCGCCACTGCCATCTGTCCTTAGTTCACTAGCAGACAAAATTTATTCATTGTAAGATACATCTGTGCAGTCACAGGCCAAGGGTGATGTGGAATTTTCCTGTGAAAAAGCAATGAGCCATGCACAAGGCAGGCACATTTTCACTGCATCTACAGCTTTCTTGGAAATATACTTCTGAAAATTCCCTTAAATATTCAAGCCAGGCCTTGATGAAAAGCTAAACATGCTTTGTCTTTCCCATTTTATAAAATATGGTTATTGATAAGTTTATATATATGTCTTCACCAATCACATGCCCCATAACCTTTTTATGCTACAATAAATGACAATAATAAAGAAAAGCAAATGGAACGAAACTACAATAGTAATCATGTCAGACTATTTAGACACTAATAGTTGAAGTATTAATTATTGTCTTCAACATTTTTAGTATATTTCTTTTTAAAATCTAAATTAAAAAATCACTTTTTGTTAGTCAAAATATGCTCAACAGTCATTTGCGCATTCCAATACATGTTATTTTTAAGTGTCACTTTCATGTGATTTTCTAAAATATCCCATTTCTTTCTGCAGACTGGATAAGGGATGGCCACATAGTAATTTTGAGCTCATTTCATGTGAATTTCTGAACAGACTAGCAGTACCCATAGAGCACACAGACCAGGGAAACTGCAGACAAAATGCCTTCAGGTGCAAAAGGAAGGTTAAAATAGATCGGGAACAGGGAGAAAAGAAGAAGTACAAGGGTTTTAATGCATGATGAGGGGAATTACGGAGAATGTGACTCTTACAGCATGAAAATATATACACATTTTATTTTAATTTGATTGGGGTTTTGATGAGCCCATGCATGAAGGTTTGACTGGAACCCAGGCCTGCCTAAACTGTAGCACTTACACTTAGGGTCTGGCTTTTTGCCCTGCTCTCTGTCTCCCTTGCAATGCAGCCAGTGTTACCAGCTTCTGCTGGCCACCTGCCCAAACTACTTTCTCTCTTCATTTTCACCTCTCCCACAGCAGGGGAACTGGTGGGAGGTAAGTACTGTGACACTACCCCTCATGCCCTCCCTGCTTATCACCTTCCCTCTTCTTTCTTTAGCAAAAAATTAAATGTAAACCAGATGAAAAGACAAAGTTGATGGATGTATGGCAGGAAATTAAAGGCATGGAATGTTAAAATGCTTAGTAGCCACCTTCTCCAGAGGCATAGAAGCAGAGTCAGGCAGAGTCTGCACAATGTGCCCGAGCACAACCAGGCACAATGATGCAACTGAAGAAGGGGTCTAGTACCAGCACCTACAAGGACCAGCTCAAGATCTTGGCAAGAAGAAGATATAAGCAGAAGTGGGATGAAATGCCTTCAGGCAGGTAAGAAAGGCAATACTAAGTACAGGAGGCTGACAGATTAAGGGAGATAGATATGGCTGAGAGGTAAGAATGCAAGGGAAAATTGTTAGAAACATTTTTAGAGATGTCTTTGCCTCTAGTGGAAGAGAATAAAATGTGTGTGAAGACTTCAAGCATATGCCTGCACTGTGCAATAAATTGCTGCAAGAAGTCCCCAACTCCCTCCTCCTGGATAGCACCAGATGAGCCAGCTTTGGCACCAAGGTGGTACAGTAATCCCAGGCGCTTTAGGGCCATCAGACTACTTACATTGATCAAAGGAAGGGTAATTAGCCTTTGTTCAGTTATGCTAACACAGTTATGATTTTTCTGGGTCATGAGATGCACACCATTGCAGCATCATGCCACACTAGCACATTGCATAGGTCTAGTGGATCTCTCCTACAAGAACAGTGCACATGCACATGACTGTTTCCTTCTAATGTTTAATACAGTTATAGGGAAACTGCAAATTCCATGCAGATGATATCCAAGGTACAAGGGAAGAAGCAGAAGTGAACTCAAATAACCCAACAACAAGAAGTATAAAGACAAATCCCTTCCACTAATTTTGCTACAACCGTCCTTGCTGATCAGTAGATACATATTGGCTCAGCTAATATCAGGCATTTTGTGTCACAAATGGCAAAGAAAACAGCATGTATGGTATAGACTGCAGTGGCAGAGATAGCTGCTTAGCTCACCTCTTAGTATGGTCACACTGAGATTGGTGAAATGATTTCTTCCTGAGCTCCAACCTGTCTAAACAATAAAAGAGACCTGCAAAGCCCTGGAAGGAAGATTTTTCAATGGTGACTGTGTGACTGCCTCCAAAATTGCACTGTATAACAGGAACGGCAAAACTTCACACAGCAATAGTGCTGTGGCTGTGTTCAAGTCAAAGCAATAGAGTGTTTCATAAGCCAACCGAAGTGAAAAACAGCCATGGTCTGTCCCAGTATCAAGTGCATACTGGGACTGTGAAACCACAAAGGTGATCTGAATCAGCACTAGACCTTTGTCTGTGAGGTTAGGGATGCAATGACTACAGGCTCCAGGCACAATTCCACAGTAATTCAATAGAGCTAACTGTATTTAAGGTTAGAATACAGGAGAATTTCCATACAGTTACAAAAAGAGCTCATTGTGTCAGTGTTATACTGGATACAGGAGAATTACCACTAAGTAAATATCACTTTAATGAAATGCTTACAATTAAAATTAATGTGTTAAGAGATGTTCTTGAGCTAGCATATAAGATTACCTTTCCCTGGGTGATTGACAATGCCCTATTGGACAATATAAAATGGAATTTAATAATGGTTGATTTCACATGAAATGAATTGTGCCTGAAAAAACAATGGATGACGTGTCAATGTATAGCTACATATATGAAATGCAGAATATCCAAATCTGAATATCAGGGAAACTTTTTATTTTCGTTATTCTATAAACACTGCTAGAATAGATAATTGATCCATCTAAAATTGTACTATTCTTTAGTTAACATCAAATGCTTCAGAGAAAGGAACTGCTTCACCCCAAACACTCCTTCCAGCCATGCAAACATTTCTACACCTCATAATGATAATTAAAGTGGGTCCTGCATTGTATATTCTAACTCCTGCAATTTCCAGCTTTGGTTATGTACCCACTAATGAAAAAAATATTCATACAGCAATATCTAAAAGATCTTTCCGAAGTACATGTAACAATAAAACAAGGGAGTCAAGCATCACTTCTCTTCACATCTTTTTCTCCCATTCGGTGACTTGTTCTGCAATTTCTGTATCACAGTAAAATAAAAATAAAATAGTTTTATTGCACAGCTAAATTAAGCCATTTCAATGAATAATTAAATGTAACAAATACACTAAAAGAATACCTGTATCAGCTCCTGTGCACTGAAATGAGTTGCAAACGTATGATAATAGTGACATTTACGTTCTAATAAGCTTCTCTTGCAAACATGGCATGTCTGGGCTCTTTAACAGGCCGATCTTTTATTGGCTTAGAAAGAAGGAAGGTGTCAATCCAGACACAGACTTTCTTTCTTTCAAAGCATTGGTCAGCAGATGGTAGAAAAAGCAATTCAGATCCTCAAAAGGACCTGATGTTCTTGTTTTCTCTCTATTTTAGGATGCAAGTCCTGTTATCACTGAACAGAATGACACTTGCAGCAGGTACAGCTGACACATGGAAATATGTTGGATCAGTCTCACTAATAGGATCTATGCATTTGCTAGAAAAATCAAACAAATATGGACCATTTGGACAGGCAGGTTCAGAACCTTACTCACAGTCAATTTTCTGTGTGAACATTTGCAAGGAAAGATACCAGATGGCTTAGGCATGTATTACACTGACATGTACATAAATGTTCATGGGTATATATGAAATAGGAAGAGCTGCGACCAAATTAGGGCACTAAATTACATATGTGTAGGACAGAGCAGTGACAAAGGAAAGCAACCCTGAAAGATAGGGAGAAAGAATGGTAATGCTGAATAAAATATGCATTATACATTAGCTTTTCTTTAAGGCAGCTAGGCTCCCCACATACATATACTGAGTTGGGGATTTACGTGAGAAGTTCACTTTAACACTGTGAAAATTATGTGTTAAAATTCTCCATACACTGATTGGAAGACTGTCTTCATCGATCACAGGTGCTGATATTAAAATTTCGGGTGGGAGTTTCATAACTGATGAATTGCTTCACTGGGATTCACTTTGCCTGCCCAGCCAAAGCAAAAGTGCTATAGCAGCAGTCACCAGCACAGAAGGCTGGTTAGAAAGAAAAGTGACAGCGTCAGAATTGAGAAATGAGCAGCACCCATGCATGGATCTATTGGTAGGAAAACAGTAGGAAGAGAAGGAAAAAGCACTTCCTGATAGAATAAAATGTAAGTCATCTTAAAATATGTATTTAAACTGACAGACAGATCCCAGCCTTCCTCCCACAAGAATCCTGAGATCTCTGTATCCACCAAAGTCTTAATGGAAACCTTAAAACTAAGACTTCTTTCCTTTAAGAATGGAAATAAGGTATATTTTGAAATAACACTTTATTGAGAAAGGTCTCTTCATTGAGAAAGAGTAAAAGAGCACACCTGCTTACCTGCTTGGTATTAACAATCTCCTATGTAAGCGTACTGGGTCCAGATAGGACAGAATTCATTTTCATCATAGTAGCTCATATGGGATTTTTGACCAAAATGATACTGGTAACACATAAATGTTCCAGCTTTTGCTGAGCAGTGTCTGCGCAGCATCAAGGCTTCCTTGGTTTCTCAATCTGCCCAGCAGCGGATAGGGGAAGGCAGAGTAGGTTAGGAGGCAGATGACCCAAACTAGCCAAAGACATGTTCCACAACATGTCACATCATGCTCAGCAACAGCAGGGGAAAGACATAGTTTAGGAAGTGTGTTAGTTTAGCACAGATGGTAAAAAAACATTAGTGATTGACTTTTAAGATTGATGGCCAGATTGGCCAGTTACATACAGGTATGCACCTCTGGGCCACACAGGCTAAAAATCAGCCCAGGAAGCCTGGGGAGATCCTCTTCCTTCTGGCAGGCCATCAGGAAACACCACTGCCCCCCGGGGGTGGCTGGGCCCAGCCATGCCTCGGGGAGCCACTGCCCCTGGGCAAGAATGTTAACTCTTTCCTGACACAGATTGAGACTTTCTAACCCTTCTCAGAGAAAGAGAAAAGGCCAAATTGGAGATGTGTAAAGGGACAATATGAAGATATCAAAGTCCGTAAAGGAAGAGTGACCCCTTAGGTGGAAGAGATGACAAGTTGCCTTGGTTCTAGGCTGAAAATCTCCTATGGGTTGTGGTAACAGACTGTGATATGAATATGCTAGAGTATTCCTTTAAATCATGGACAATGTGAATTGGAGAGATGGACTGAGCAAAAGTATCTGTGATTTACTGAGTGAATACTGAATTCGAAACTGTGATCCAGTGATCCCATGCGATGTTTGAACAGAGAGAGATGAGAAGAAGCCCTCTGCACCAGTGAAGAAGTGAGAAGATACCTGTTCCCTGAGATGTTCCAAAGATGATGATGAACACTGCTCCCTGGTTCCAAAGTTTCATTTGGGTTTTTTTCTTTTCTATTTTCTCTTTTCGGTGTGTCTTAATGAAACTATCTTTTTAACCTTTAAATTAGGCCTGTTTTGCCTTTTTCTCCTAATCCTATCTCACAGCAGAAAAGACACTTAAACCACTAAATTTACCAAACAGAAACAGAAGTGAACATGAAACCACTAGAGGAAGTTACACATCTTTTGTTTGGGAACTGGGTGGGCATCAGGGTACCTGTGGGAGGTAGTGACCGATTGTCTTTGTATCACTTTTGTTTCCCTTCTCTCTTTCACTTCTCCTTTACTGATTAAACAATTCTTATTTTTCTTCTTGATCCCAAGTTTTCTTGCTTTTAACCTTCCTTCCCTCTTTCCCCATCCAACTGGAGGTAGCAGGGCGAAACTGAGTAAGCATTTGGTGTGGTTCTTAGCTGTCCACTGGCATTGACCCACAATTCAGAAAATGACCAGGAACAGGCATTCTGCATCTTGAAGGGGTTTTGTTTGCTTCTTACAGTTTAACCTAATAGCTTCAAATGAGATTAATTTAAATTATTAAAAAATCCATCACATGATATGGAAACAAAATATCCAAGAAAATAGCTGTTGAGCCTTACATCAGCCTAGCTTATTTCCCAGTTTCTAGAGATGATATCTAAACAGACTTGCTAGTGCTTTCACTGGAAGGTATTTGAAGTAAAATTCCAGAATTTTTATACTTCACCTTCTGTTCCCATTTCATTACCTTCAAGTTGTATTTCTCTGCTACCATTGTATAGGAACTCATTTGTTTGTCTCTGGAGCTCCTTGATGTGCCGTTCCTGAAACAGTCTGTCTCACTGCCCACTCCCCCTTGACTGCAGGTTAGGTTCACTACTCTTGAGACATGACCTGCTAGCTCAGTTTGGCTACTCATTGGGAAGTTTTTGCTACTATCAAGCCCCAACCATGCTTATTATGACTGCAACTACTTCAAAGAGCTCCTGAATCCTTTTGAACAAGTCTGAATGAAATTCATCTCTGATGCAGTTTAGTAGAGTCAATCTGTGCTACAGCAGGAACTAAGTTGATTCAGCCTAACTTTTCACACCTATTACCTTTCTGGCACACTTATGAGCCAGTGAGCATGTGTGTAATTTTGGCCAACCAGGCTACACGAGATCTGAGTCTTGCATAGCTTTAAGTGCATGTGTCTCTTTCCTTCCTGACTAATGTTCATTTTCATGAACAATTTGTATGACCAGCTTCTACTAAATTGAAGGCTTTTATTCTACTGTTTAATTGATGAGAAGTCTAAAGAGTTATTGCTGTGGAGGGCAGTGAAAATGAGATTTCATGGGCCTTATTTCCTTATGAAACCAACTTAAAATTTTAGGTACTAGAAATGAATAGCTAAACAGAGACAGGAAAGAGGGCAAGTTTAAAACTGCATCCTACTTTAAACTGCATGACATGCCAGCCACCTAAGACATATAACCATTAATTGCTGTCTTTTTCTCCACTCTTCCCCTCCTTTTTTTCAATGATCTCATTTTATAGGATTTGAATGAACTCAAATCAAAACAAAAATGCTTCCATGTACAAGTCTCAGTGAAGGTTCAAGCTTAAGATCTAGGTTTTTGTATTGCTTCTAATAGCTTTTTGATCCAGGCCTCAAACTCTCAGAATACAATAATCTCCACTCTATGAATTTTAAGAAGGAAACTTCTGAACTGCTTGCAACTCTGTAATTCCTGCTTGTTATTCATAAATAACATGAGTTACAGTGAGTTACATGAGTGTCATATGATTTCAGAGGCATGATGAGTGTAAATGAAGTACTCTTTTCACAAAATATAGTAAGGAAGCATATTAGCAATCATCAGAAAATCATACAACCTCACTGGAAAGAAACATTTGTTTGAGTGTGCTCTGGGTTATTATAGGGAAGGGTCAATGAAGAACAGAGTACTCAGAACTGGCACAGTATTTCTGCTGAAGAATGCAGAGCAGTGCAACACAGTGAATTAAACACAGGGATTCAGGCAGTGCAAGTTCTGGTCTTATTTTTGCAGAGGAGTTCTTGGGTTGCTACTGACAAATGACATAATCTTTGTATGCCTCAGTTTCCCCATAAATTAAACATCTAACATACAGGTTTTAGTATAAAACACATTAATACATTAATTACTTGAAAGTTTCATAAAACATACTTTCTCAGGACACATCTCAAGCCATCAGAGAAGCTTCTTCATTGGTCATCAAAGCATGGAAAGATAAAACATTGTGTTACTATGTTGATGCTAAAAAGCTTGTATCTTGCCTACTACCCATTCAAATACTATTTCACATGCAAAAAGGAAATCCTGTAGGACACTTTCCTAGATACTTTTTGAAGATCTTTCTTTGCTTTTCTCTGGAGATGACAGGCATTTAGTATTGAGTGAATCTAGATGACCCTTCACATTTTTAAAATACTTCAAAATGTTTACCATGAACCTTTTCAGGTGTCTTACCCTCTGGAAAAAGTTGCTACTCAGTACCACTGCAGTAAATCATATCAAAGCAAATTATTTTTATTGTGAGCACCTAAGCCAGCTGGGTTGCTTAATGTACCTGACTGAATTGTGCCCAGCTGGAAATGGGGAATGCCCAGGCTCTCGTAGGAAGTTTTCTGCTGATGCTCATGTTTTAGTGCCCATGAAATGCAATAGTAACTTGACAGAAAAATCTTCCAAGGCCCAGCTGCTGAAGTTGGTATGTAAGGTCCTACTGCATACTGGTAGGTATGGTACACCTACAAGGTATTCAAGGTCCTACTGGTCCTTCCTTGCAGAGGCCATCTTTACCCTTTACTACAAACTGTCTTAAATGGACTCTAAAGACCTGCTATGACAACTGCTGGCTTTATCACATGCGCTTGAGATGACAACTTCCTGGGTAGACTACTAAAAGACAATAAGCAGTTGAAGGTCTATATAGATAGAGTAAGATCATTTACTGCAACAGTGCCATGGATTCGTAAAGGGGCCAGGGCCAGGGTGGCTATGGAACAGTGATGACGTTTTAAAAGCACAATAGCTGCATTTATGGGCCCTAAACCCAGTAATTATGTACTCTAGTAAGCGTCCTGACTTAACAGTGCTGAATATTTGTCATTGCCCCTTGACTTCACCTGGACTGTATCTTCCAATTGAAACAATGCTACTCATTCATTGACCTAGAAGCTCTGTTGACAAAGTGCAGAGATGCAGTATTAAACAGCACTCATTTTATTCAGCCAGCTAGAGTTGGTAAGCAGGAGATGCAATTAAAAAAATACAGCTAATTTGACTAGCGGACCCTTTAGCATCAGCACAGATAATTTAGCTTGTTATATAGTCTGGTTAGTCCAGACTTAAAATCTGTGTCAGTAAGTCTGTATATAAGCAAGCCACATTTTAACAAATCAAATAGCACTGCAGCTGAAGGCAGTATTTTAATATTTTTTCAATATGTAAAACTGGGGTCAGATGAGTAAAGTCCAACTGCCATCTCCCAGCAGAATATCTGACTTGCTAAAGAGTGATTTTAAGAAAATTGGTCTCAATTAAGATTATCAGTTTTCAAATGCATTGCCTGTCCTCTTGTACTTGTCATCTGAGACAGGTATAAAAGACCACCAAGTATTTTAGGTTTTTCAACATGTTAGACTTCTCTTGTTTGAAAAGACCAGCTAAAAATATATTTTAATTCAGAAAAGCAAAGAGGAAGAATGAATAGAATGAGAGGTAGATCAGCCTGGGCAGCTGATGTCAATTGATCAAATTGATCCCAACTGATCCCATGCCATATGGCATCATTCTCAGCAATAAAAGCTGGGTGAAAGATGGAAGATGGGAGAACATTCAGAGTTACAGTGTTTGTCTTTCCAAGTATCTGTGGAGTCCCGCTTTCCTGGAGATGGCTGAACACCTTCCACGGAAAGTGATGAATGGATATCTTCTTTTGCTTAGCTTTTGATATTTCAAGTTTGCATTCACCTTCACTGTAATAAAAGCCAAACATTTACATTCTTTCACAAAACAGAATTTTCCTTACTGGAAGTAAACAGTACTACTCATGAAGATATGTTTGAGATGGTCTGACAATATGATCATGGCACAGTGAATGTTATCCTAAGTGACCTGTGTCACAGCTGTGCTGCTGCTCTTCCATCAAACCCAGTGTGGAAAGAGGTCAAATAAAACTGACCAAGGGAACAATTGCATCAATTTCATTCAGACTACTTGGCCTTAATGGAAAGGCAAACAGTAGTTCTTGATGCCAAGTTCATCTATCTTGCTGAGGTGTATAATTACAGTCTGGCGTTTCTATGAACCAAGGACAGCAGCTGTTCCCTCCATGCTCTTTGTAAGAACCCAGCAGAGCTGTAAAGTGTCCAATCCAAAGCACAGCTGGGAGCATGCTTTCTCCACCCTATCCAACCGAGGAGGGGTTTGTATGGGTCTTATTATTGACAGGTCTTGGATAAGAATAAGATCACATAATTAGTATAAGCACTGATTACTGGATACTCTGAACACAGGGATACAAAATAGGAGGCTCCCTATGCCATATGCTACAGATAGTGTCCCATAAGATTTTGAAGTGTCCCAAATAGGAATGGATCCCACTGAGATACATGTTCACGAGAAGTGTTTCATCCTCTCAGAAGCAATCAAGTCTTTCCAGCAGTTTTAGTAACAAACCATGCACAGTACAATTAAGCCCTATCTTCCAGGAAAACGTAAGTATTAAATAACACTCATTAGGCTTGGTCTGTTGACCTCAAGAAAAAGAGACTACTTATCTGCTTCCAAACTTCTGCAAAAAAATTCTAGATCAAGAGGGAATAGTAAAATTTTTATTAGAATTTACAGTATTTTTTCCAACCAACGTTTCAGACATACTCTAGGCAAATGTAATGATTTATTATGATAAAGTACATCTAGGTCATCAGCATATGTATTTTTGCTACTAACACTGACTCCAAATACAATCTTTGCTACTGTCTGGATAGATACTTGACAAAAATTCTCTGCTCAGACTAATCTCACAGTGGCATTTTTCAGTCTTTCATGAGTCTCATCAGATATATTAAATAGATTCAATCTTACTGTATTCAATTATATTTTTTCCTTTATATGTTTGCATTGAAAGTACTACCCCCTCTGTGTGATAAAGGAAATTTCATGTGTATGAGAAAATATTGATGATAGTATTACATGCTTCAGTGCTTGGATTCCTGCCTGTGTCAGAAGTGAAAATCCCATTTACATTTGTTACTTTCTAGGTGCATTTAAGTTATGTATAAACATCTATCACTGCATAGATTAATGCCCATTTAATTATTAATTTTTCATTCATTATATATCTTAACACAATCTGTGAAGCTAATATATATCTGAACAGATTCTTCCAACTATGTATTTTTGTATACACAGCTGAAGTACAAAAATGACCTCTGTATACAGATAGCATGAAGCACAGCAACTTACACAGTCACTGTTGAAAAAGAAAAAACACATTAAAATAAAAGGGCCTACCAATTCCAGAACTTGCTTCTTGAAGTTGCCAGAAGAAGACTTGTGGCTCGTGGGTAATGCCAAATATAGGTTGGGAACAAATAATTTACGATTATTTTAAATTACAAAGATATTTATTTTCTTTTTCTGTTGGCCTTGACTGTTCTGACTGTAAATACTATTCTTAACTACACAACAGATAATAAACTGATTTATTTCAATACCATGTACTCAATTTCTTTATTAAGGCAAGCCCTCTTTACTGTATCACATAGCTACAACTATGGATCTACACCCATACAGGTATGATTATGTGACCATCTTCATTAAAAACAAATGGTTTCCTTCTGGAACCAACGTAACCCTTTGTACACAAGGCTCTCACAATGTTTCACAGAGACAAGTGGTCTGGTTTACTCTTTCTTTTTTTTTTTTTTTTTCTGGTTTGAACTAAATCTGTTTCATGAAAGTTTACAGCTGCTATATTTTCTCTTCTGTATTCATGTAGCTATAGGTTTTGGTTTTGACAAAGATTCTACCATGATACTTTTAGATGTTTCGGAAGTCTCTTCTGCATTCCTCCCTCATTCTTTCTTTAATTCTCTTGTATGGAGAGGTGTTTTTGCATGTGCTCTTCAACCATCACTTTCCCCTCAAAGTTAGACTAAGCTGAAGCTTTATTAAAATGACAAGCTAAAAGTAGTTATACTTTAATTCAGACAAAACAATATTTATGTTCGGTTTTTCATTTCTGAAAAATGGCCTTCTTTAATCAACATCTTCTGAACTGCACTTTGAGACCTTGAGCTTGTCCTTGTTTAGCTGAATCTGTTCAGAAAGAACTATGAGACTACTTCTATGCTAAGTTTTCTTTTATCTGCCTGAATTCAAATTTTAGGAATTTTTTTTCCCCACATATAAATACAAATAGCATTCCATAGCATCACCTTAACTGTTCCAGGAGTTTGTCCTCCCACATCAACCAGAAGTATGACTTTAACCAGCATCACACAGTAGGACACAGAAAAGCCTCAAAAGTGAAGCACTATCATCTTCATAACATTTACCAGTGTTCTGGGTATCAACATTACTTGCTTTTGTTTCAGGATCAGTGATCAAAACCCATCCATATTATTCTGTCATCTAGATCAACACCTTTGAGGCACCACAGGACTATCACAACTGCAAGGCACAATGGAAGATATTGTCCAAAGGATACTGCTCCCCGGAGCAAACTGTATCCTGAAAATTCCTGAACTCTTGACTTCTCTGGGAGACACTGGTGGTGCACATGGACACAACACAGTAGAGACTCCAAAAAATACCTCAAGGTATAAATATTCTCTTTTAAGTGGAAAGTAATATAACATTGATAATTCATTTGGTAGAAATTTGTTTTACATACTTGCTTTGGGGAAAATGATTCTGATACAGAGGTTATTTCAGGAAGACATAGTTCTTATTTTTCCATCAGCTCTACTCATCAGCCACCTTCTACTCAGTTTGAGTCATTCTGACCACTGTTATCAAGATCAAGACAGGCACACGATGTTAGTTTAGTATCAGGTTTTGTTAAACTCTGTGAGACAGGATAATCCTCATAACAACCTGCTTATTCCGTATAGTGAAATCTGGCTGTGACATTCCACAGATTTGTACTTGAACAGATGTCTGAACCTCACGATGAGAAAACCTGGTAAGAGAAGAGGCAGGCGACTCAGCAGTTCTTGACTTTGGACCTTGTTTTAGCCATACAGCATGTGGCCTTTGAAAGTTGGAAAAAATGTACAGTATTTTAAATAGATAGCAAAAGAGAAGTTTAAACAGTGTGCAGCTCATAGACTGTCTTCAGGTCCTAGCGTTCCAATAGCAGGCAGTCTAAGCTGTGCATGAGTTGACTGCTTGATTGAGACCCTTCCAAGAAAATAAATTGTTGGGACTTTTTTATTCTTGTCATTCAGAAGCTGAAGCCAAATTCAGCATTTTCTTATTTTCCTTCCACCTCCTGTGGACTTATATCACTTCTGTGCATTTACACAGTATGAAAAGGTGATGCCATTCAGAGCCAATGCCCTGTTTTGAACAGGGGCTTAGCAGTGCCCAGGACAGTTCTTATTACTTAATTCCCTATTAATTTCTACTGTGAGGTGCAGGTGGGGGTGGTCTTATCTCCCAGCTGCTCAAAGGAGATTACCAAATCTTTTGTTATTTTTCAACATTTCTCTAGTTATGAAACTTGAAATAATGCACTGAACAGTTTAGATTTAATCCTTGTCCACAACGCTTGATGCAGACTTAATGGTCATAGAAATAAATTGGGAATACGACCTATGGTGCCTGTAGTATCAACCAGTTCTACCAGAACAGCAGAGGTAATAATGTCAGGAAAAGCTGAATTTCACACTGAATGCCTTAGTTAAGAATATAGAGGGAAATTAGTCTCTGGTAGATACATCAAGGATAAATTTTGGCATTTCTGTCAGTATTAGTTAGCTTTTTGGTTCATAAGTACATAGAGATATCATGTATAATGCCTTGAAGAGGTAGTGGAGTCAAAAGTAAGGTTGAATGCAGGAATTTAGCCTATAGAACGCTTCTGGTCCACATTCTCTCTAGCTTTTTAAACAGCTGAGCTACTAGAGATCCCAAATGAGCACAGAAGTTTTGCTAGTTTGTCAAAATAAACCCTTAAAATTTCACATACTTAAAAACATAACAGCAACAGTCATTTTTACTGTATGAAATCCTCATTCCAACTTCCTACCTACCTGCACTTTTCAATGTGTCCCAGATTTCCTCTCCCACCTTTCATGAGGTGATTTCTGTACCCGTTGCCAGAGCTCATGGTTTCACTCATCTCTTCCAAGGTTCCTGAGCTGCTGCTACCACCAGGGAAGGAAATAATCTTTTCTGGTTTTCCACTTTCCACAGTCCCTTGCTTTATCCCCATTAGCCATCTCCCTTTCCAGTGTTCTTTACACTGCACAGCATGTGTTAGCATCCTCTTCACCCTCCTCTTTTTGCATTAGGTATTTCAATGTTTTCTCCCAATATCATTTTAACTTCTTTTTCATTCTTCTCAATACATATTTGCTTCCTTTAAAGGACACATTTTGTTCTATGTCTTCCCATTTCTCCTGTCTTTACCTGATTAACCGCTCATTATTATTTAGTAGACTACTGTTGGAATCCCCTTTGCAGCACAGAAGCTGCCTCATTCTTCATGACTGCTCCATAAAAATGAACTTGCCACAGCTTATGCCTGTTCTCTCTCATGATGCAGTTCTCACCAAAGTCAGAAGGAACATTTCTTCTGATGTTTAAAAGGGTGGTGGATTGCAGTCTTACCTTTTTTCTGTTTCAAATTCTAGATGTTCACTCTAAATTTTTTTTCCTTTAATTTAATCCCTGGTGACAATAAAGATGACTATCATTAAATAGCATTTTTAAAAAATATGACTGACATTAAAAGTAAAACTAAATTTAAAATCAGCCTGATTTCCTACCAGCTATAATGTTACACAATTTATATTGATTTTAAACTTTATCTCAAACATGCACCAGATGCACTCAAAAACATAACTGTTTTATGTTTACAAATACATATTTTTAAAATGCATCTATTTACCTCAACACATTATAGAGCAATACTAGAATATGTGTTACCAATAAATGAACAAGGTTTGTTATATTTTCAGTAATCATAATTATTCTGAGGCAATATTAAATTATTTTGTTCCATAATTGGGGATTAACCATATGCCAGGTTTTCTTCTTACAAAACTTTGTGACAAAAATGGAATTACATTCACTTTTTAATGGCTGGAGTGTCTCTTTGGGGGTCTCTCCAAGAGAGTAATCTGGTAATCCATTCTGGTTCAGTAGCAAAAAATAGGACAGCAATAAAAAAATGTCAAAAAATTAATCCATTACTTGTGACATGTATTCTAACAAGAATCAGAAATAGCAATTATCATAGTAATTTGTACAAAAATATGGTGGACTTAATCTTGTGACTATTTTACACAAATGAAACACTCTGTAAGGGTCCAGTCTGCAATTACCTACAGATCAACTTTAATGGGACTGCTAAAGGGAAACACTTATGGTAGTAAATTAAGCATGCACATTTGCCAAAACTTGAAAAAGCCAATAATAAGGGTTAAAACACAGTAAAAAGAATTGATCTGCAAAGATTTATATTTCTGTTTTCAAGTCTTGTACCAATTACAGGACAATAATCCTTATTCAGCATCTATTAGTCCTATTGATTTCAGTGGAAGTCAGACACGTCCAGCTGTTCCAACAATGGACCACAAGACCTTTGCTGCTGAGTATCTGGATTCAGCTCTGCATGAATATATATCCCTGCAAGGAAACGTAATCTTCTCAATCCCCTTGTCATCCCAAACCCTATTATAGGTCAAGACCTGCATAATTTAACAGGAGACATGCATAACTAAGATTAATCATTCTAACTTGATCTTTCAAATGTGAAGCATCCCGAGTCTCTATAAAACTGAGTTCTAAAATTTAATCCAAACGAGTCACAAGTTTCCAAATAACTAATATTGACAATAAGTATTTCAAAAGCAAGTGCTCTAGGCCTAAGTGAGGTATACAGTATATAGTGGGGTAATATGTACCATTTTTCATTTAAAAATCAGTTGCTCGTAACTACCTTGGAGGATCAGGGTGGAAGAAATTATCTGTCATTGTGTTATATCTACTTGTCCTAAATGTATGTGCTTCAAGGACATTTTAGCACAATGGGCTAACTTTAAGAGACAGAATACTTTGCTCATAGGTACTCATTATTTCTTATAAATAAACAACATGTAGACAACAAGCATTCAAATAAGACAGAATAAAACAGTTTACTATTTTTCTCACTTTATTGACCTTCACTTCCTTAACCAACCTGCTTGTGTCTTAAGGAGACTAGCATCTCTCAGGTCCAAGGACAGTGGTGAATTCTAAAACCAGAAGTTTTGAAAATTATTTTTGAAAGAAAGCTTGCAAGTGTGCCTTTCAGAAAAGAAAAAAAATCAGTGAGTATAACTGCTTTTCTCTGATTAGATATTTATATCTACTGTGCTTACCACCACTATCATTCAAGGATAGAACACAAAATTGTTCTACTGAATAAAATCAGAAAATCCATATCAGATAGATATTTGCTTTATAAATGATTCCTATGGGTTAATCTCAATTTTCACTTGGTAATTAAACAGTTAACAACATCAGAGCAAGATCTAAAGAGGAGACACAGCACAGCAAAGGTAAAGGCTGTTAGGCTACATCTTTGAACTCTCTTAAGGACTCTGCAGTACTGGCATCACTCCAGAGCTTAATTTGATACATTCTGAAAGCCTAATCATCTTCTGCAGGGAAGAAACCTCTGACCATCACACTGTTAAATTGCAATGCTCTTATTCTGCCTTTCTGTGTCTGATGCTTTTTGGTTGTTTTTTCTGTTGTTGTCTGGTTTTTGGTTTTCTTGGTGGTTTTTATTTGTTTTGAGGGACACGTGGATTGCTTATTTGGCTCAGAAAAATAAATTATTTGGGGTCTTTAAACTCATTTCATGTGAGCCACTTCCTTTAATATTACCAACAAAACCATAGCTTGCATTTTTGCTGTTTGCAACACTTATGTTAAATGCCTCATATTGTTGTTATTAAATATTGCCAATATGCCAATAAGTCGAGCACTAAAAAGAAATACAAATAGCCCAGTGTACCTGTCAGTAAGTAGTTCTGAAAGATGTGTCCCTAAGATTGTGTCCCTAAGACATAAGTTAGTGCAGTTTTAGTCTGTGGGTCAGTTTATTTAACATGGTCTATTACATAGCTTTCAGTTATAAATACATGAATTACACAAACTTTCACTGCTGATCAGCAGCAAGAAAGAAGAAAACTCATTAAATTAAGCAGAAAATATGTGAAGTAAGTGAAATTAAGTTACTTTAGAAGGCCTTTTTAATTAACATTTAGTGATGAAAAATCAAAATACCTTGAGTGTACTTTTAATAGTGCACTAATACAAGGTCTAATGATACAAGTATTTTTAAGGTTATGTTTTCCTTGTGACAGGAAGATGCTGACATTGTCTATTGCTTTGGAAGCATGACTTTCCTTCCATAATGTTTTAGGCAGCAGTATGCAACAGACACACGACAGAACAGAAGGTGCTACTGCCCTTACTACATTGTTTTAGTGTCACTGGGAAAACACGTTCCTTTGTTCTCACTGACTACAGCAATAAACATATGTATTGGTATAGAACTAAGAAGCTAAATTTAAAAAGAAATCTTATTTTGGGCAATAATACAGACTTCCCCTCATCTTATCTTGAATCACACGGAAGTATGTAATTGGACTTTCATGATTAAATGAAGTACACACATGTATAATCAATCCCAGGTTCAGACCAGGGGTATTTATTTTTTTTTCTCTATTACAAAACCACTCAACATTATAATATCAAAGGTCATCTTTAAAATGTAGGTCACCTACAATGTTTTATAGCATTTATCAATATATTTTACCAAAAAGCAGATCTCAGTTCTCAAGTTCCAGTGTGGAAAAAGTATTAGTCTTTTACCATAAAAACTTTTAAAGCTTGTAAGAAAAAAGCAGTGTGTATTTCTCAGACATCCTGACTGATGTGCAAAACTTATGTGGTAAAAGAGATGTCTGGGCATCTCAGTACAAGGGAAGAATGCACTCGCTGCTTTACAAATTTTTGGCTTCCCCTTTCACTTCAAACAACTGGGAATGCATGTGTGGAGGCAGACTAGATAGTTACCTTCTGTACTAGTGTTTTGATGAAGCTTTCTTTTTCATGGTACAAGCTTTACAAGTTTGAGCTAAGATCTAAAAGGTATGGGTTCTTTCATGGTACAAAGTTTTTTATAACTTTGCCATACTCCAATTACAAAAATTTTTCTTGTTTCTAAATCATATATCCATGTAGGAGACCTTGGGTAAATCAGCAGGAAGACAGCTTCCCAGATGGGAATATTTCATGTGTCTACGTTTCAGGCTCTTTTAGGGCATCTGAGGACTAGGAATGAGGTAACACCAGCAGTGGTATCTGTCCTCTAAGCTCTCTTGTATCCTTTAGAAAGGCCTTTGCAGCACTTGGTGCGTGCCCCCCTTGAATTTTGCACATCCAAAGTCCTGAATCACTAGTGAACCCTACATCAAGAGACCCATCTGCTCCTCTCCTTCAGCTGACTGTGACTTCTGCATGAAAACTGGATATTTATATGGTGAAGGGAAGAGGCAGAGGCCTCACTGAAGTCTAGGTAGGCATAGACTTACCATCACCAAAGTTAGGGTCACTGTCTGTGAACTGGTCATTCACAATCTACATTACAAGTTCATAACATCCTTGAAATTAGTCATTAACCGGAACATGAAAGACCAACTTCCTGTTTCTACATCACACTAGTAATGACACTAAAGAGATGACACACCTACCTCTAGACCCTGTCTCAGCAGAGATCAAGGGTCTCTTACTCTCCGGAGGATGGCCTGTGGAGCCAACACACGGGGCGGCTGAAACCCAGCGGTGCTGACAGGACAAGGCCTGCCAGCTGTCCCCACAAGTCAGGTTCAATGTCAGTCTCCCACACTACACTCCTGGAGAAGCTGGCTTCCCGTGGCTTGGACAGGTGCACTCTGTGCTGGGTTCAGAACTGGATGATGTCTGGGCCCAGAGAGTGGTGGTGAATGGTGCTATATCCAGTTGGTGGCCAGTTACTGGTGGTGTCCCCCAGGGATCAGTGTTGGGCCCTGTCCTATTTAATATCTTTATTGATGATCAGGATGAGGAGATTGAGTCTACCACTAGAAAATTCACAGAAACAAGTTTGGGCTGGAGTGTGGAGACATCAATCTGCTGAAAGGTAGGAAAGCTCAGCTGAGTGATCTGGACAGGCTGGATTGATGGGCTTGAGACCAAAGGTATGAGGCTTAACAAAACCAAGTTCCAGGTCCTACACTTGGATCACATCAACTCCCTGCATCACTACAGGCTGGGGGCAGAGTGGCTGGAAATGGCAAAAGGACCTGGGTGTGCAGGTTGACAGCAGCTGAACATGAGCCAGCAGTGTGCTCAGGTGGCCAAGAAGGCAAATGGCATCCTGGCCTGGATCAGCAACAGTGTGGCCAGGGCAGTGATTGTCTCCCTGTACACTGCTGAGGCCACACCTCAAGACCTGTGTCCAGTTCTGAGCAAATCCAGAGACGGGTGATGAAGTTGGTGAAGGAACACAAGTATTACGAGGAGCAGCTGAGGGAGCTAGTATTGTTTAGCCTGGAGAAAAGAAGGCTCAGGGATGACCTTAGCACTTTGTACAACTACCTGAAAGGAGGTTGTAGACAGGTGGAGGTTAGTCTCTTCTCCCAGTGGCAAGACAAGAGGACACAGCCTTTAACTGCACCAGGGGAAGTTTAGGTTAGAGACTAAGAAGAAATTCTTCATATCAAGGGTGATTAGATATTGGAATGGGCAGCCCAGAACCATCCAATTTACGCTCTGTGTGCACATTTACCCTCTGCTTCACTGTAATCTTTAGAAGGCCTTCACCTAGTTGTCAGCAAGTTTGAGTAAAACTTTAATGGATAGTCTCAGAAACAAAAGCAATGCAAATCCAAAATATAAGTACATTGGGGAGATCATTCCTCTACATCCACACCTGGTATCACAACCCCTAACTCACTTACTTAAAAACTGAAAGGAAAACCTCTTTCACCATTCCTTTTAAATCTCTCCTCATCTTTTCCCAACAACTATATCCCACTTTTCTCCACTAACTATCCTCCAAGCTTAATAAATTTTTCCAGGCTGCACCACAAAAGGGAGGACAAGATCATCCAACCCAGGCTGAATTGCCTTCATATACTAACCTGTTCTTCTGTCCCGTAAACTCTCTCTCCTATCTGTCTGCAAGGGTTAGGACATACCTTAGGTGGAAATGGACAGATTCTCAGCCCATGCAACTGCTAAAAAAGTAAATTTTCTAAAATGCAATTTAACTGTACCCTGGGCTCCTCTGCATGAAGGCTTATGCCAATTCCACCATCTATATTCACACACATCTTTCCTTACCCATCTGTTCCTGTTTGGCCTTCCTCCAGTAGCCATGCTAAAAGTATGGCTCCAAACCTGTGAAAGCAGTGAGTAGGCACCACTGCTGTGCTCACCACCTAGCACGGAGCAAGAGACAGTTGCCCCAAGCACTCGCCAACTCTGAGTGCCTCACTGGAGGATGCCACCCAGCCACACTCCAGCATTTCTCCTCCCTCCACATGCTCCCCAGCTCTGATGCCAGATGCCTCTGCTCTATCTTGCAAACACACTCTTGGTCCAGTCACTCTTTCAGTGTCATCTGAGGATGCTCTTCTATATATCAGAAGCTGAGAGCTTGACCCAGGGTATACAGTTATGGCATTTGTCTTCTGGGCTGAGAGAAGGAAAGGATAAATTTAAAACTAAAAGATCATTATGTCCAGAGAATAGCCCTGATGGTTTTAAGACATTTTTAAGAAAACAAACATTATTCACTACCAGATACAAACAGGGATAGTGCTAGCAAGTAGTAATATTTTGAAACGTATAATTATACAATAATTTCTTTTTCAAGGGCTCCTGGGCAAATGCAGCAAATATGAGACTGGGGAAAGGCTTGTTTGTAGAGTATATCTCATTTTAGTCCCATTTTTGTCTTGTGTAATCAACACCTAAAAACTGTATTTCTTTTATTTCTCTTCCTGGTATAGCCTTGCCCCCAGTTCCTGAAACTGAAAAAACCCTAAAAGGCTCACTAATGTTCTGCTCTCTCTCATTGTCCAAGTTGTGCTGCTTCTCATGGTCTGACATTTTAGTCTTTCCCAATAGTGCTGGAGTAGGCTCTTGGAACAAATACCAATAAGTTTGTGTCATGCAGGGCAGCTGGAGAAAAAAAACTAGATGAAAATCTAGCTGGGATCTGGTGGGTGTCTAGTAAGTGATGATGGCCTCAGATTGGGAGGAGCAAGTGGTCTGGTGTCTAGGCAGACCGCACTGGATGTGGGTGATGGAAACCCAGGACCACCAGCAGTGTCTTACTGCAGGCCCAGGACTGCAGTTTATCTGGCACTGGAGGGAGGCACCTGACTGCTCCTGGATGGTGTCCCTAGCCAAGCTGATGATATGGTACCTGTACTAACAAGAAAACTTTCTCCTTTCAGTCTTCCAGTGAAGTGTGTGGTTATCCAGTGAAAGCCTCCCAGCATGGCATTTTGCCACCTACATGCTAAATGTCAGCCTCTTGGAGACTTTCTGGAATATTGAATGCTTCCCTGTCCCAACCAAAAGTTGCCCTTTCTGACCTTGTGTATTTCTATTAATTTCCCAATCCCAAACTAGTTGCTTCCCAAGTGCCAGCCCTACTGGGCCAAGCAAACACGTTATTTCATACAGGAAGCTTTTTTGCATGAGTTTGACAAAGTTGTGGTACTGACGGCTCTCCAACCACAGAAGGGCCACATGTCCTCCAGGCACCACATGCTCCAGGTTACCAGCTGCTGCATTCACAGACCTGACACTGCAATGCCACATCACTGTAAAGGACAGACATGTCAGAGCATGTCATGACAAGTGGTCTTGTGTTGGGAACCTCAAGGGGCTTTTAAATTAAGTCCACTGAAAGGTAAAGCAGGGCACAGAGGAGTTGGTACCCCATATTTTTTGGAAAATTAGTAATGAAGTCAGAAATTGTAAGAGGAAAACATAAATAACCAGATAGTGAGGAAAAATTCTTGAAAAATGCTCTGTCAGGAAGGGGTATGTACAATTCTGTTATGTCCTTAGTCTTCCACAAATACAGATATGGGCAGGGATTGCAAAATCTTTGGCTAGGACTATGAATTAGAAAACATTTACAGTTGTTTAATAGAATCCAAAACCAAAATAATTTGAGGTAAGAAACCAAATCTATATCTGAATACTCCTAGGATTTTGGTTAGCTCATCACTGAATCTGATTCACATGTGACAGTCTTCAAAAAGTACACAATCTAAAATCCTAAACTTGTATGTGAAAGAGGAATCTCAGGAAGGCAAAGTAAGAGATTTCATAGAAATGAGGCTAGCGAGAGATCAAGCAGGACCTGATCACCGGGTAAATGAAAATTCCTGCACCCAGACATTACAAAAGTCAGAGAGCTGATTGTCTGGAAAGCAGTTTTGCAGAGAAGAATCCAAGGCTCCTGGTGGACAAGGTGACCATAAGTCAGCAATGCACACTTGTGGCAAAGAAGGCCAACAACGTTGCCAGGAGGTTATTGGAGGTAATCCTCTACACAGCACTGGTGAGCACTGCTACCTGGATGGCTGTGTCCAGTTCTGGGCTCCTCGGTACAAGAGAGACATGGACATGCTAAAGTAAGTCCTGCAAAAGTCCACAAAGATGAGATGAAGGGACTGAAGAGTCTTTTGGACACGGAGAGGCTGAGAGCTGGGACTGTTTATCCTGGAAAGCAGAGGATTTAGGAGAATCTTACCAGGGCCTGTAAATGATTATGCATATGAAATGTAGTGCCTGACTGGGACACGAAATGAAGAGGAAGACAAACTCTTTTCAATGATATCCAGTAACAGGAAAAGAGGCAACAGGAACAAACAATCAGCAAAGTACAGAAAATTCCACTTAAACATTAGAATTGTTGAGGCTTTGTTTACTGCGACCAAACACTGGAAGAGGTTGGCCACAGAGTTGTGCTGTCTTCATCTGTAGAGACATTCAAAGTCCAGCTGAACGTAACTTTGAGATATCCTTGCCATTACCCTGAGGAATCTGTTCTAACTTATCCTCCTTTGAGAAGGTGGATGGGACTATACCTACAGAAGTCCCTTCCAGCCATAACCTATGATTCTCTAATTCCACATGTGAAGATAAAAAGTCTTCAGGAAAATGATCATTTTGGAGACAACAGATATGTTCTGAATCTGATTTTAGGTTTAGAAATTGTCAGTGGAGGTTAACTATACTTGCTATTTTTATTTTTATTAATTATTTTATTTATTAGAATATATAATAGAATACATATTAGAAATATATTCCAGTGTAACTCAATATATTCTTAAACAAAAGACTGGGTTATCAGCAAACACAAGTTGATTGGTAGTTTAGAGATTTGAGCAAGAAATCTCAGATTAGAATTGCAAAAAAAATTCAAGTGTAAGGTGATGATGTATCAGCTAATCAAAACAATATTATGTAACAGTGATAATGAGTATTCAGACATGTAAGACTTAGAAGATAACATGCAGATTCAGAAGACAACAAGAAACATCTAAGCTAGTGCCATATATACATTATACTTGCTTGGAAAAAGAAGTTCTGAAGTAAAAATGCTAGCCTCTACCATCCAACAACTCAGTTTTCTAACACTTTCTGATACTTCCTCTGTGTTGTCTTTTGTACATCACTGTTTCATAATTGAATACCTCTGATTGCTCCTCGAGTCTTTTATTTGTGGTGGTGCCTGGGCAAACCCTTGACAAAGATTAGGTAGCAGGTGTACTGTGTGAGCACTGCTTGCAACGCAGGACATTGAATGTCTTCCAGTTTGCTTGCACTTCACCATCAGTGTGCTTTTTACCTGCTGTACAGTACCTGCACATTCCTAGTTCTTTACTGTAAGGACTGCCTTTCTACCTGTATTTGTCTACCCTAGATGATGGCAGGCACTGACCTCTTTGTCCATAGACAAGAATAAAATGCCACTGACAGTAAAATTTTCAAAAATTAAACTATTTACTAAACTGTTAGTTGTAACTAAGTTAATATTACTTAAAAGTTTGTCTCCTCTAGAGGTGCTCAGTTCAGGGACTGTTTATAGGGAAGAGAATGGTAACCTTTATCTAAGAAGGGCTTGCTAAAACACATTCATGTGATTCAGGAGAACCCAAATAAAGGTTCTGAAAATAAAGACATTTTAGTTTCATGCTGACAATTTACACATTAATCCTAAATTGTTCATCCATTATGCAAAGTACATGACCACCTGCCCTGCCCCTCACATCCAAGCACTTCTTGGTATGGTACTTCAGACTGTACTGGCTGGCTGATACTAAAGATGATTTCAAATAAGCCTGAAATCCATTGGTATAATTATCACTTCATCTGAAACCTAAACTTATTCATGCACAAGAGAGTATTGAACACTCTTGTGGAGGCAGACAATTTAACGTAACTGGCCATAGTTCACAGTCAGGATGCATTCAGACCATCTCTTCCTTTTGTTATCTTCAGTAGCTAACATTCACAGTTGGGAATATGAGCCTCATTCAACTCTCTGGTCACCTAATAACATTTTTGGTTTCACTGGCTGCATAACACATTGTGGTGAACAACAAGCTCACCTGATGCAAACCAGTGGAAACCGTTTAAATTGTGACCTTTGGTGTAGCTAAGGCAATTCAGAGGCATTGATCTTTTGCCCCTGTCATTAGAGTGAACAGTACATTATGTATACTTCGACTTCTTCGTTTAATGAAAAAGAAGCCTTCTGCTGCTTCAGGAAAGTCAATGAATGTTTTGTGTAAAATCCACAAGAGGATATAGTCCTGAAGCATTTTGCAGCTGTTAACTATATGTTTTCTTTTTCTTCACAAGATTGTGCTTGCAAACAGTAGTCAAATACTACTATTGCTATAATTGAGACATCTGTTGAAACAACGAAAACAAAAAAGCATCACAGTAAAAAGGAATTTTTTAGAACTATTCTAGTCAATGATATAAGGACAAACAAGGGGTTTTACAAATAGATAAGGATCAGGAGATTTTGAGGGAGACTGTAGTCTCTTGGTGTGATGGATGGAGGCGAGTTGCTGACAGATGAGGCACAGAGTGCTGCAAAGCTAAAAGATTTCTTTGTCTCAAGTATGCTCACTAGGGAGAAAGAGGGAAACATGCCAGAATCAGAGAGAAGTTTCCTGGAGGCAGAAAATGAAAAATTAATGACATGAAGAGTGACACCAGAATAAGTAAAAAGGAATCAGTCAGTGAAAAGGAATATACAATTCTAGTACTGGATGGCCTGCATCCCAGCATTCAGAAAGATATTGTATATGTACATTTTAATTGAGATGCAAAATTAATTTATTACCATCAATAGAAAAAGTAGATGATTTACTACACTTACCAGAGTTCATTAGGGTTGGAGGATGGGTTAAAGGAGATTTACAGGCAAAAGACTTTAGAACAGTCATGGATTAGGGTACAAAGAGCAGGCAGCTCTGAAGTAAGGCAGACTGAGCACTGGCTGCAGAAGCCAGTATTTTCACACTGCATATCTAAATGAAGCTATATCTCTGTAGATTAAGTTTGTGTATATAGACGTGATAAGAATCTAACACTCAGAATTAAGACAGGGTTTAGATAACTAAACTATCAAATTAAAAAATGCCCTGTGTCTTTAAAAACTTTACATAGAAAGGTATTGTATGCACCTATATGCATGCATTGCTTGGCAATATTCTGAAATATAACTGCAATTCAGTTAATGTACTAACAAGTACAGGATTCACCCAGCACAAACTGAAGATAAGATATACATATATATAAGAGTATGGACATTTGCACCAGACTCAGAATCTGACAAAGAAATATAGAAACACCCATATTTAGTGGTGCAACTTAAATTAGTGAAAACAGGAGGCCTGAGATGAAAATTTACATAAATTTTACATTTTTTAACATAAATTTTACATTGAAAATTACACTGGACGTAAGATTTAAGTCATTATGTTGATCTCTGAACAAGGTACAGAAAAACATGCAGTTATCTGAAGTGATCACTAATGACATAAAGACCAGGAAGAAAAAACAGAGGTCAGGGACCACAGCATTTTGCACTGTATTACAACCAAGATTTTAAAATAAAAACCAATTTCTAGAATATGAAATCCTATGTGAAAAAGTTTGCCATAAAAAATGAGAACAGACACGCAGCCAAACAGAGTTGACCACTCCATAGGTAACACTCAGGCTTTGTTAAACCTCATAGCTCAATGTTTTACAGCACCAACTAGATGCCAGATTGAGACATGGAATCTCCTCATGATAACCATGATACAAACCTGTAAGTGCCTGCTGAACAAAATTACTTTTTACTGAATTCAATTAAGCAATTTCTGTAATTATGCATTCACTAATAAATATAAATGATTACAACAAATTCAGAGTAGCACTTCCCTTTTCAAATGGTAAAGTTGATTTCACATCAGTGTGTAACTCAATACTAGCTACTTGTGAAATGAAATGAAAATGCAGCAAGTTGAGATAGTGATAGAAGAATAGGAATAAGGGAGATAAAATACTCTCAGATAGGAATAGGATAATGAAAATTAATCATGTACAATTGACTGGTGTTCATTAATCAAAATGGGTGAGGTTTTTTAAAACCACACTGAGGCAATAAAGTAATATTGATCTCAATTTCTACAGACTAGAAGTGATAACATTGAAAAAGAAATTATGGAAGATAGAATTAAAATAATCAATAAGAGTCTGCATATTGCTACAAAGTGCAAATGCTCTGCCGACTGTACTTACAATGCAAACTAATTCATGAATATTAAGTAAGTCTAAATTTTTCCTTGTTGGGAAAGTCATTCTCAGAAATGAAAACAAACTTCTTTACTGCAGTATCTCATATTGCATTCCCACCACCTGTTGCTCATGACTGATATCCCTTTTATGTTCATTTCATCATCCCACACAAAGTACACAATACCTTTGCCCTTTTGAGATAAAGAGGGATGTTACTTTTCTTATGTTAGCATGTGTTTACTTCAGTGACTATGGCCAGAGGCAGAGGCCCTACACTAGAAGCAGAACTGTGAAGGATTGTGAGGAGTTGGTGTCACAGTGTGTATTCTGCCCCGGAAAGGGTTCACTCTCTCCTACCAAGGAGCAGCCACACTGCTTGTAGAGTTCCTTTGTGCCAGAACTGCTCAGTGTAACAGCAGAGTCAAAGTGTAAGATGAGAATGTGTGGCACTCAGCCCTGCCTTTAAATTCACCAGGCAATCCCTCATATTCGACAGAGACAGCCAAGAGAGAAGCCGGTAGTAACTGCTAAAACATGCCAGCTGTTTATTTGGCTCTCTTCCCTCACAGATTACTAAACAGCACAGACTGAAACAAAGGATTAGGAATGCTCATGATTTCATTTTGCTAGAAATACCACAACCAGAGGGAGATATCTTGTATTATAAATTGCTTTAAGTATGACATTTTATTTTTTTTCTACCTGTTTCAACTAGAGCAAAGTCAAATCTGTTAAATAAAATTAATGGAAATAAATGAACATATCTGGCATTTTTCAGCAGAAAGAGAAAGCTTTTACAGTCTGATTCTGAGCCATCACCATATCACTCTGTGCTATGGGCAATAAGAATTCGACATTTGAGATCTTGATACTTGTTTTCAAGATGCAATTTGGTAGGATACTACACAATCTAACTGAGGCACCCCTTCCCACAAAAGGCTGGACCAGATCATCTTCTGAAGGTCACTTCTAGCCTGGGCAGTTCTGTGATAACTGAAATGTTATTTTTCCCATTGCTTTCCAGCTGGGTTATCTTAGTACCTTTTTTTTGCTCCTTAACAAATTTAAAAGCAGTACACTGGAATGATACGGTAGCGATCACTGCAGACTGAATTTCTTCATTAAGTAGTGGGGAGGGTATAATCTTGTGCATTGGACTGATCATGCAACTCGCTGCTGCTTTAGGCAGGCAGTTAAGGTAATTGGCCCATCATAGAGGCGCTTACTCTGATTGCATGCTGGAAAGAGAAGGCAACTGATTTCCCGTTCCCTCATTTACTGATATTAGCTTTATGTTGCTACCACCTGAGCTACAAGTAATATATGACTCTTTACAACTTTGTTTACATGGCATAAAATATAATTTGGTTACTACAGAAATCTTATGTAAGTTTTAAATGTTCATTGAGAACCAAAACAATCCAAAAAACTAAACTCCATTTCTTCATAAACTAATAGTGTTAGAAGTCAATTTAAGGAACAGAACAAGCAGCTTACAAACTATTTAAAAGGCATGCTTTAATCCCCATGTAGTTCTTGAGAATGAGAAAAATGTACAGATCTTAATGAAAACAATTATAAGCAGAAGCTTTTGCTTTCTAATCGAACTCGAAATGCCACTAGAACACAGCTTTTCTTTGTCATGTTGTAATTAGAGCTACTCTTTAAGCATTTATGTATGTGCATGAGAGACAATGGTCTGGACACCTGCATCGGTGCAATTAGAACACTGAAAGAAATGTGGCTGTGATTTTGAGCCTTTTAATGGGTATAAATATATATGCAAAAGGTAAAGTAGCAAGTAATCAATCCACTAGTTTCTATTCACGGAACAGATAAAGCAAAGACCATATAAAAATATGTTTTCTTACCTAACCTTGAACCATGTAACCTCTAAATTATACTGCCACTGCTTTCAATTCTCAGTCTGGTATTGACAAAAGCCCTGCCCATTATAACCACTGATATTCTATGCAAATGTTTCCTCTAAGTAAAAAAATGTAGTAGTAGTAGCTTTAAAAATGGTAAAGAAAATCTTTTATAAACTACTGCTGGCATATGAAGCCAAGCTTTCAACAGCCTGCTACACCAAACATTTCACCTCTCAATTTTTGGAGACTGCTAGAGTTCACTAACCAAATGAAGATATCTATAATACAGAAAATCCTAAGCTCATCGTCCTAAATGCTGCTGACATATATTTGATGATTATATGATTCTAAAAAAAATCTTCAATCTGAATACATTCTATTAACCCAGAGAATATAGAAAATAAAGCATTTACAATGCAGTAGATCATCCTGATTTGATGTGACATTATATCGAGCTCTTATGTCACAAATACATGGTTTTATCTCATGTCTAAGCAAATGTGCACACATTGCAGACACAAAACAATTTTCTTGGACATAAATACTTTGGTGTACGGCTGGACCATCTTACAAGAAGTGTACCAGAGAGAACTATGAAGGAAGATTTTGCTGTTAAGATGCAGCCTGTTAATATAAGAGCAGAGGTTAACTTCCAAGCATAGCAACAAATTGGTTCTATTCCCATGCCTTCGAACTTGAGCCTGGGTATTTTTGCTAGTGACAAGATTCCTTTGGTTCAAATGATTGCTTGCTGTGGCCAAAATTAATGTTGGTACAGAGCCAACACACAAATGTACCATTCTCCTTTTTTCTACTATGTTGTGCCTACAACTCGGCAAAATGCTGTTCAGACCCAAAGTCAAACGCTTTTTAGTCACCTTGCATCAACATAAAACCTGCTCTTTTCAGAAATAGCAATGAAAAAGTTTTCCAGCCTTTATCCTGGACACATGAGTTTTGAGTACTGAGTGACAGCACTAGAGAATGAATCCAGGTTTGCTCAGAAAGATTTCCATAGGCAACATCAGAAAGTCCTTCCAAAATTATGTCAGCAATCATGCTAACTTCTTGAAGAATACCCTATTGATTTGAGAAAGTAATTCAGCTTCAACTTACCTTAATCATTGTTAAAGACAACACAATTTCCTGATTCCATACAGGAAATCAAATACAGAAATTAAAAGAGTGTATATGTGGTCTCCTAGGGCCTTGTCCACCATTTTATATAATCCGCCTAAGCCAAAAATAAGGCCCAACCTACTTTAATTTTAACCCTGATCTAGTCTGGTTTCCTAGGAAAAAAAAACCAAACAGTCCCAAAAAATTAAAAACTGAGGAGAAAGGTCTCAAAATTCAATATAAAAAAGGTATCCTAAAAGCATCAAAAAATGCTACAATGTAACACACCTGAAATATTTCCATGTTTATGCACACAACATGAGGCACAAAGAAGAGGAGCTCAAAGCTTTGGCCTAAGAACAGATATTTTACATGACTGGCATAAGTGAAAACTGTTGGGATGAGTCCTGTGTCTGGAGTGCCCTGTTGGATGGTTCCAGGCTCCTCAGGAGGAACAGGCAAAGTGGAAGAGGCAGAGGGGCATTACTGTATGTGATAGAAGGGGTTAGAACCTATGGAACTCAAAGCTGGCAATGGCACAGTTGAGAGCCTCTGGGTACAAATCAAGGGGCAAACAAATAATGCAGATGTCATGATGGGAGACCACTATAGACTTCCCAGCCAGGACAATGATGCCAATGAATTATCCTTTGAGGAACTAAGAGACACTTCCAAGTCAACTGTGTGGTGGTGCATTTAAGTTGTTAAAGTAATTAATGGTTTTAAGTTCTGTACTCCTCTGTTCTAGTTTCTATACTCCCCTGTTCATATTTTGAAGTTGGTTTATCCCTGAAGTTGTACCCTCCCTTGAGTTGTTCATCTGTCCTCGCCCTGCCCATTTTTCCACACTGTTCTCTGTCAGTCTCCCCCTTGAGTCATCCCCTATCTAAACCCCTCCTTGGAATTCCCCAAAACCATGACACTCCATTGGGCCATGCGACCTCTTCTCCTCCTCCCGTCCTCCCTAATGGTTCCCAAATTGTGTTATTCTATGTTAAAATCCTCCCACTCTGTTCCCTGATTGGTTGTGTTCAAGTTTCCATGCCCTGGCCCTCCCCTGTTTATAAGTCAGTGTACCCTAAGATCTGCACTTCGCTGCCTTGTCCCTTCCAGAGTTTGTTCTCTGAGTAAACCCTTTGGACTGCACAAGCAGGAGAATCTCCTCTTTGTTCCTACCGCCAGCCTGCTCCTGTTAACCATCTCAGTGCCACAGAGCAACAGCTCTAAGCCACTGCTCCTATCAGCCTGCCTGGGAGTAGTGTCCCTCTGGCACCAGTGCTGCGGTGGCAGAGAGGTAGCCCTAGACTCCGGCACGGCATCATAACTGCTCTTGTCCTTATGGGGGACTTCAACTTGCCAGAAATTAACAGGAAGCATCACACAGCTGGTACAACACGGGCCAGAAGATTTCTAAAAAAATGGATGACAACTTTATGGAACAGGCCCTAAGGAAGCCAGCTGGGAAAGATGCCTTTCTTGCTCTGCTGCTTGTCAACAGAGAGGATGTCATGAGCACAGTGGCGGTTGGCAGCCATCTTGGACACAGTGACCATGAAGCGATTGAGTTTAAAATCTCTGTTAACAGGAGGAAAAGTATCCAGAAAAAATTCTGGACAAGAGGAGAGCAGACTTCAGGCTGCTCAAGGAACTAGTGACTAAAGTCCCCTGGGAAAATGCTTTTGCAGGTGATGGGTCCATGGGTGCTTGTTACTTTTTAAACATCACTTTCAAAGGGCACAGTAGCAGGCAATTACCAAATATCATAAGTCAAGAAGATGAGGCAGAAGGCAGTCTTGGCTGAACAGGATTCTTCTCTTGGAAATAAAGCAGAAAAGGAAGGTATATGCCCAGTGGAAGCAAGATCAGGTGACATGGGAAGAATACAGAGCTGCTGCTTGCCACTGTAGGGAGAAAATTCATGTAGCCAAAGCTCAACTGCAGTTCAAGGTGACAGAACTGTGGGGGTCAATTAAAGATTTCTTTTCAAATATACTGATGGCAATAAGCAGTGTAAAAATAATATCCATTCAGTACAGGATGTAGATGGCCACCTCACAAACAGGGACATGGACAGCAGAGGTGTTAAACACATTCTCTGCCTTCGTCTTCAACACAGATGACAGACCATGGGGGTCTCAGTGCCCTGAGCTGTAAGACCATAACCATGAGAAAAATAACTTCCAGTTGATTCCGAAATGGTGTAGGATCTGCTATTCTAGCTGGATCCCTACAAATCTATGAAACCTGATAATATTCCAAGAATTCCAAACAGTCAGCTGATATCATTGTAAAACCTCTCTTGATGATTTCTTGAGTGGTCTTGGGAATCCAGAGAGGTCCTAGTTGACTTGAAGCTGGCAAATGTTGTCCCAATTTTCAAGTAGGGAAAGAATGAAGACCCTGAAAACTACAGTCTCATTTCAGTGCCTGGTAAAATTATGGGGATGATCACTCTGGGAGTTACTGAAAAGCCCCTGAAAGACAAGGCAGTCACTGGTCACAGCCAGTTCGCCTCCATGAGAGGGAAGACCTGCTTATCAAACCTGATTTCCTTTTTTGACAAGATAACCCACATAGTTGATCAATGGAAACCAACTGATGTAATCTTTCAGGATTTCAGTGAAGCTTTCGATACTCTTATAATATCTGTCTGGATAAAATGTTCAGCACTCATCGTGTGATGGGCGAGCAACTGCGTCAGACACAACGAGTCATAGTGACTGGGGTGCCATCAGACCAGCAACCTGTCACTAGTGGGGTTCCACAGGGCTCCATCCTGTGCTCTTTAAGATCTTCATGAACAACTTGGACGTGAGACTGGATGGGGCACTGAGCAAATTCACAGATGATACAAAACTGGAAGGAGCTGTTGACTCTCTTGAGGGCAGGAAGGCTCTAAACAGAGACCTCAACAACTTGGAGGACTGGGCAATCACCAAATGTATGGCGTTCAACATGGGAAAGTGTGGTGGCGGGTTTTTGATAAGTTTTGGTAAGTAATTCTCCCCATGGTTTGTTCCTCTTTTCCCCCCAATGTTTTTTGGTTTGTTTGCTTTTCCCCCAGGTTTTCCCCTCCCCTGCCCTATTGTCCATCACTCCTCCCTCACTGCTGTGTCCCTGATTGGTTGGAAAATTGTAACTACCTCCTGTTATCACCCAGTTTAAAAGTAGGAGTGGGACCCTGTTCTTGCTCTCTCTCTCACACCATCTTTGGAGAATAGACATCTGAGAGAGCCTTCTCTGATTCTTGCTTCGAACCTAGACATCGACAGGGATTGTAGAGAGCAGAAGGCATTTCCACTCTACACCATTACTTGGACTGCTAGCAGTCCAAGGAGGGCCACTCTTGACCAGCATGGCTGGCGTGAGAGCTAGCTGGAGTTCCCCAGCTCTGGACATCAGGAAAGTGCTGGTTTCTGCACAGGCAGAATGCAACCCTGGCTGTACAGACAGACTGGGGAATGAGATTCTAGAAAGCAGTGCTATGGAGAGGGACCTCGGGTCCTGTTGACAGAAACTGAACATGAGTCCGCAATGCCCTGGCAGCCAGGAGGGCCAACCCTGACCTCAGGTACATAAGGCCCAGCATTGCCAGCCAGGCAAGGGAGGGGACTGTCCCACTCTGTTCTGCACTGGGGCAGCCTCACCTTGAATATTGTGTACAGTTTTGGGCACCACAATGTAAGAAAGATATAAACTATTAGAATTTCTAAAAGATGGCAACAAAGTTGGTGAAGGGCCTTGAGGGGAAGTCGTATGAGAAGTGGGTGACCTGGAGAAATGGAGACTGAAGGGAGACCTCACTGTAGTTACAACTTCCTTGTGAGGGGAAGAGGAGGGGCAGACACTGATTTCTTCTCTCTGGTGGCCAGTGACAGGACCCTAGAGAATGGCCTGCAGTTGTATGAGGGGAGGTTTAGGTTGGATATTAGAAAAACGCTCTTCACCCAGAGGGTGGCTGGGCACTGGAACAGGCTCCCCAGGGAAGTGGTCACAGCCCCAAGCCTGACAGAGCTCAAGAAGCATTTGGACAATGCTCTCAGGCACATGGTGTGACTCTTTGGGGTGGTGCTGTGCAGGGACATGAGTTGGATGTGATGATCCTTGTGAGTCTCTTCCAACCCAGCTTGTTCTGTGATTCTGTGATTCTATATTTTGGAGAGCAGTAGAACATCTCAGCTCCATCTGTAAGCCCAATTTTTACTCAAAATGCCACAAGATGGCTCTGGTGGGTTTGGAAGAGTCCCCTGATTACCACTTAGATGCATGGATGACATTGGGCTGTTAGGCTTAACTGGAACAGAGGGCTGGCACGCTGAGAACAGGCAGTGCCAAACAGGCAACCATTCTCTGCAGCCCCTTCCTAGCTTGTAATTAACATGCAGTTTCTTCAGTAATTGTGATATGCAGTAGATTAATGTATTAGTTTAATGCAAAATAGGTTTATATAAAATGAGGGCAGAGAGAATATGGCCTCAACACATTTAGTGCACTCAGGGACACAGAAGAGGCTAAGAGATCATCTATCTTAGAGCAATAAGAGTGAAATTCATACAAAATTACACAGATACTTAAATGATATTCACATTATCACTGCCCAAGACCATTAGGCTCCTCCTCCACATCACTCCAACTTCTGACAAGGCTCTTGGACTAGGCTCAACTTGACTCCTTCTACCTTACAGGAAAATGTCTCTCACAGTCATGATCTCCACAGCATGGCACATTTTTCTAATGAACATTGATCAGCTTTGAAACAGCTAACACTACTGAAACATAAATTATGCCTATTTGAACTGAGCTGAATATGACAGAATCTGCTTACTGGGTACTGCTGAAAGGTCTGCAAAATTCAGTCAGCACTGCTTCAGTCACACCTGGTTAATAGTTGAGGTTATCTTTGTAAGCACTTTTGGGAGAAAAAATTTAGTTTCTGCTACCAATGGTTTGATTTTAGACATGAAAACTCATAGTGCCTCTCTTAACAGCTCAGTCTTCATTTAACAACCTCATGCTCCAGGGAAAGTTAACCATATTCAACAACAAATCCGTCAATTCTTTTTATTGCTCAACAGTGGTCACCACCCTAATGTAATGGGTGCACTAGATGTACATACAATATATAGTAAGATATAGAAGACCTTATTCTTTTCTGGACCATGTTTTATATCTGTTCAAAATTCCTTTGCCTGTTAAGTGACAGGGCACGCATGGGGTGCCAAGGAAGAGTGACAGCAGGGGAAGCTGGAGCCCTCAGTCATTACCCCCAGCAGAGTCAGAGCTGTGTTGTGGTGGAGCAGAAGGCAGACCTGAAACCTCCAAGTGCCAACCTCAGGCAGTATGGAAACTTTCAGAATAGCACAGGACTCCTCACTCCACCTGTTATTAGCAAGGGAATCATGATACTTTATCTTGATTTTCTTCCCATCTTGTCTCTTGAGATAGCAATATATTTGTGCAGGTAGCATTTTTCACCTCTGTATCCATATGGCACAATAGGATACCAATCTCAGTTAGGATGTGTTTATACTGTACATCAGAGTTGAATACATATTCTCCATTTTTTGTGAAGTAGTAATTATACTTTCTTTTCATAAAACTGTACTTTCCCCTCTTTCCTTTAATAAAATTCCTCAATATTCAGATGAGAAAGCAGGAAGTTATTCATGTCTCTCTGACATGAGAGCATAACTTGGTCTCAAACATCATTTAAAACAGCCTTAAAGCTATTCAAAACTGTATCAGGCTGGCTGCAGCCCCAGATCAATTGCAGCATAACTTCAGCCTTCTTTTCCCAGCCTGGAAGCTTCAGGAACATGCTGGATGACTTTACTAGGCTTCTTTCAGCTCTTACTCAAAGAAGTCTCTAATTGCAGAAATCTGGGAAATTTCATGTTCCCTTCCAATATAGGAACACTTCAAAGTTGTTAATAGAGTTTTTGGAGTATGTAGAGAAATACTGAAAGCAAACATTTGGGATTTTTTTTTGTAATGAACTGAAATTAAAATTCTGAAATCTTTCAACTTGTATTCTGAAGAATACAAGTAATGATGAATGAAGAATACAAGTAATCCTAAAGGATTCAAATGAGAACACACAACGAAGTCCTAAGTGGTTATACTTGCATTTCTATTTTACTACCTATTCTTACTTTACTCCATCAGAAAACATATAACTATTGCACAAAATATTTTCTTACCAGATGGGAGCTATTATCTCCTCTTTCCATGACATGAAAAGGGAAAATGTATAAAGGAAGGCAAAATTCAAATATCCACAATGATAAAGTTATACTCCTCAAAAAAATCTCTTCTGAACCATGAAAAATTAACAGTCTGGCAGCAAGGATTAATTATGGGTTAAATATGGCTACCGTTACCCTTAGCTCCCAGTATTTTAAGTACAGTGTTTGCAGTCACATATGTAAACATTAGCTGTTTGCTCAGAGAGTAGGTTTTCTTCTTAAGTAGGGTACATACAGAAACATGCTTTAGAAACTTCTGTATTTATCTCTTGATGTGTAAATATATAATGCTGTACAGACTAGATTGCGCATCTTTTTGTGGGTTAACCCTGGAAGGCAGCTAAATGCTACATAGCCACTTGCTCACTTCTCCCACAGGGATGGAAGAGACAATTGGAAGCACAAAAGTTACAGAACTTCTAGGTTGGGATAAAGACAGTGTAATAAATAAATGAAAATGAAGCAAATAAAACAAACTCAAGAAAAACAGGTGATGCAAAGAAACCCAACTGCTCACCACCAGCTGACTGATGACCAGCCAGTTCCCAAAGCAACAGCAGCCCTGGCAAACTTCCCTCCCAATTTTCACTGCTGAGCATGACACCATATGGTGTGAGATATCCCTTTAACCAGCTGCCCTGGCTGTGTCCCCTCCCAACTACTTGTGCACTCCCATCTTTCTTGCTGGTGAGGCAGCATGAAAAACACAAAATGCCATGATGCAAGCACTGCTGAACTACAGCTAAAACACCAATGTGTTAACAGCACTGTTATGGTCACAATCCAAAACATAGCTCCATACAAGCTGCTATGAAGAAAATTAATCCCACCCCAGCCAAAACCAGTACAACATGCCTTTTGGCATGGCAGTGACCTCAGGACACCCTCTGGATAGCATTGCCTACACCTGGTAAATAAAAGGTATGCAGCACCATCTGAACAGATCAGCTGTAGTGGGGAAGCTTTATCACTGTGCTGGGATGGCTGCTCAGCAAGACCTTCTCACTGGAGTGTTGTGCCAGTCACTTTATTTCTACTACTGCTTGCTTGTTCTCAAACAAGTCTTATGCCTTGCCTTGAGCTCTTGGCAGCCACAGGCCAGTTTGGGTCTTTCTGCTGTTTGTTTCTGCAGTTTGGGATGCACTGCTTTACCCAATGACAAATAAGACTGGTTTTAGGCCTCTATGAACCCAGCCATATACAAGGAAGACTGCCTTCTCGTCCTTCATGAAGTGAGAAGTTAGCAATTACTGCAGTTCATATGTCAGGGTTTTATCCCTCCTACAGCAGCTATCAGGTAAGGTCCCAGTCAAGCATACCACTTCCTGTGATGCACTAAACAACATTCATGCTTATCTACACATCTGGATTGGCACAAAATATCCTGAACAGGACAGTGCAAAATATTCATTGCTATTTCATGTCCATGAGAGGTTGAAGTATATCAGCAACAGTGAGGCTGTCCACCCCGAACATGATCCGCATCTCCTAATCCTAGAACAGGAAGTCCAGTACAACAATGTACTAAGGCATGGAAGTGCACCCCAAAAGAGAAAGGTCATTCTCAAGGTTTTGCACCTTCTTGTTATCTGTCATTCATCCTCAACTCAGTAGACTCAGATGTGTCTGGTGACTTATTGTTGTAAGTCAGTATGTACAGCACTATCCTTATAGTAGTGCTTCTAGATGATGTCTGTTTCCCCTTTATATTTTCTTACTTTATTTAAGAATTTATTAGATGCTATTCCTGATACAGTCAATTCTTGGACCCAGTGCTGACAGTTCTGGAGGTCAGGATTGCAGGGGTGACCCAGCCTACAGTTAGCACCACGAACCAAGAGCTGCTAAAATAAGACATGGGCAGCAAAGGTTAGGGACATCTAACCTAAAAAACTAAACATCTAAAAGACTAAAATAACTCCATACAACTGTCAGTCACGTCTGAAGGGTTCTGGGTTCAGAAGTTGCTGCAGGTGCAGGGCTATGACCCCCCTACTCTAGAGGTTGGTTGTTGTGACCTGCAGCGCTTGGAATTGTGGAATTCTCTGGAGGTAAGGTCTAGTGTTGTGGCAAGAGCATGTCCCATAGCACCCACCACTGGGGCAAGGTACCACACTGCCTGTGGATCTGCTTCCACAGTTCTGGGCCCATTGGCAGGGCAGAGGGGAGCCTGAGGAGAGTCCAGGAGGGGCTGTGGGAGCCCTTGAGGCCTGGGCAAGAGCTTAGTACTACTCTTCATCAAAGACCAACATTATTCAAACGGGTTTTTATCAGCTCATAAAGCAAAGCTTCTTTTCCTCTGATAATTCAAAATTGTCATAATCTCCTGATGACACTGGCTATCAGAACCTCTATTTGTTGACAGTTGAATTTGTTTACTCCCTATTTAGGATCTGCTAATGACAAATTGCTACAGAGAGAAATCAGAAGGCATGAGGATGGAGAAGTATTTTCCATATCATAAGCTCTTACCAGTATTACAGCCATGAAGAACATCTTCAGGCAGTCACAAGAATAGTGTGTTTTACTCTTTTCTTCCTTGTTGCCCACAACTTGGTCACATAAGAAAATAAAGTTTGCACCTCTGTTTCCTACTGCAGACTTTATTGTAGATTTGGGTTTTCAGCCTTTCCACCTTTGACGTGCTCTTATTCTTGAATTATTTTCAAAACAGCAGAAAATGTCAAAGCTGCAGGATATGGGGCAGGATGTGGGAAGGTAGTTCCATGGACACCTCTTTTCCAAACTCAGTAGGCTTTATATATCCTAAGTCACTTTCATGCTGTATTTCATACTTGCCACATGCACCAGCATTGTTAAGTCATCTGCTCGGTCGAAATATAAAATCAATTTTATAAAATTGATAAAAATATAAATATAAAATATAATGAATGATATGGACTGGAAATGGGTTTTCTAAGTCTCTTGGCCGTATTGTATTTTGAAATTGCAACCCCCTATATTTTAATATTGGGTTAATATGCTGAATAATAATAATAATTTACATTTATATTGGAGCTTTCATCCTGCTAGATTGCTGAATGCTTCCAATTACATGCGTACCAGAACACACTGATGCAGCAATCTCTGTGGAAGGATAAAGTTGGCAGCAGCAGATGAGACAGGACCTTCAGGGCTTAGGACAGTATGGCCAACCCCTAGACTTAAGCCACCAGCATAGTATCCTGGACCTCACACAGAGCAAAGGAGCAAAGTATCTTGGTTTTAAGATAACATCAGAAGTCCTGAAGTCTACAAATTTAGTCTCATTTGTAAAAACAGATGATAGAAATCAGTTCTGCATGGAGATGAAGAGTATTTCTACTGAAAATACCACCACTGAGGTGGTCCAAAAGAAATAGAAGAAAATGTTGGTGACAAACAATCTCTTTTGGATGCCTAAAAACATAATTAAATAAACAATTCAATTATTACTATTTTTTTTTCAGAAGGAAGAGGATTGGAGGAGATAGATAGATAGAAAATGGAGGGGAATGGTTCAGAGAAAGCTGATTTTCATCCAAAATAAAATTGGAACAGATCCCAGCCAAGTGACTGGTCTGATTTCTATTCAGTTTTGCCAGCCCAAGTGGGTCCCAGCATCACTATTATGCTCAGTATCATGTGATTAGTCTCATTGAGAGAACACAGTTTACATGGTAAAAGTATGAAGCCTTTAGCATACACCTGCTTTTTTTGGAAACATTTCAAATGTTTCTTTTGGTGTGGGGGAGTAGTGAAGTCCTGTTTAAAGGAAAAGCCTCTTTGGGGAAATATTGTTCTTGTGACTGGAAAAGCTTAGTTTTGATTTATTCAGCAGAAATTTCTCCTCATAGAAGGCCATTCCCAGCTTTCTCTTCTCCAATACAGATGTCAGTCCCAAACACTAATAAATAACCCCTGAAGTGAGAAACTAGAGATCCTTACAGAATTGCAAGTTCTAATTTATTTTTTTATAAAATTTTGTTATAACCTTGATGCCAGATTTTCAAGAAAACTTAGCTCCCATCTAATAAGTGAAGAGTTCAAAAGCTACCAGCTGCAATTGTTGGAGTTCTCTAAATCAATCAAAGATTATGACAGTTGCAGCTATCGGGATCTTTAACAAAAAGGCCAAAATTTATGAAGAGCCTGGGAAAAATGCTTTTTCCATGGGGATAAATTCTCTCCATCTGACTTCAAGTTGGATTTTAGAGAATTTTAGAATGCCCATGATAATTGTTTGCTGTTGAGCTCTCCAGCTGTTCATGCAGGTGTCTACCTGGCTAAATCCAAGGAAATCTTCTACTGTAAGTTCTTACTGTAAGTTGCTACTACAAGAGCAAGAGAGGGTAATGGCTATCATAAGCAATAAAAAGTTAGAAAAAAATATCAATAAAGAAAGAATAACAATAAAGAAAGAACAAAAATTTACAGAGGGAAAAGACTTAAAAAAGAGGGTTAAGCAAAACTTCACTCAATTATTTCCATCTGCATTTCTTTTTTAAAAGTGCGATTTTGTGGCATCTCCCTTTCCCACTCATCTTCTGCCATCAAATATTTTTAAAAAGGAATTTTAAAAGTATTTCCATGAATAGTCATGCGAACAGACATCTTTTATGGGATGAAAGACCAGTGTATGTAAAAGGGACTGCTTCCCTACAAGAATTCTTCATCTCCCCATCATCTTGGAAACCAGCTGTAGTAAGGTTTTGTTTCCTTCACTCCTTCCAGATCAGACAATTCAGTAACCATGTCACAGGACTGGCACAAGTTAAGAAGGATCAAACCTTGGGAAATAATTGATTTATAATTTTAATGGACATGCACATTCTGCATTCCTCCTGAAAATGAGAGACTGCAAAAAACCTGACAAATAATCTGAAGTTTCAAAGAATACTTTTCCTTTGTTTTTAATATTTCACTACCTTTTGGTCGTGCAATTAAAAAGCTTATAGTTTTTACAGGGAGATAATCCGGCTGCAGACCACAGTAAAGCTAGGAAGCCATAAGTATGCTAAGAAATATATCAAATTAAGTTATCTATATTCTGCATAAAATATGAGTCAACTCTCACCTCAGGCAATGAATGCAGTTTCCAGGAGAAATCCCTAACTTCTTGAAGGAGTCACTCAAATGGCCAACAGATTTTTAAATCAAACCTAAACGTAATCAGTGTAACTGCTTTCATTTAAATGTTAACCTCCTCCGAGAGAGTAAGACCACAAACCCATTTTGTAGGTAATAGTAAGCAAACATTAGCAGAAATACATTTAGAAATAAAACAGTTTATTGATATATATATATTATTTTCATTATTAGAAAGGTGTTTTAACAAAATTATCCAGTATTTCCTATTCCTGTTGCAAAAATGTTCAGGGACCAGTTTCCACTATCAGAAGAAATAATATATGATCAATTAAGAGTCCTTCTTGCATCTTCCAATGTTCAGGCAAGCTCCTTCTGTCCTCTAAAAGAAAGGGGTTTGATCTGAGAACACATTACTTCAGAAATCTATTTTAAGAATTGCAAGCCTGAAACTAAGTGGCAGGTTTTAAAGCATTGTTCTAAGTAGACTGTCAGTTATGAATGACTAATGTTACTAATTTCTACTGAGCATGCTCAGAATAGATATCCAGCCAGAAGAGAAGGTTCTAAAAAGATTTTTGTTTATTATTTAGGTCCAACAATTCATTTCATTTTCCTCTTAATCAGTCACAGAGATTTGATTCCATACAGGTGAAGATCCTACAAGAATGACCCTTTTACAGAGAAATTAATATCAGCTTCATGTTCAAAGCTGAATTTTTAAAAACTATGTCATGAAAAGAATATTAACACTAGATTTTCTTACTCCATATCTATGCAGTTTCAGTCTCCTGCTTTTTAAGTTTTCCCATAGGCTTTCTATTAGTGGCAATAAATTCCTACAAATCATTTTGAAAGGACATTGTCTTTGTTCTTCTCAAAGTCTAAAACTACATGTACAATTTCCCAGGTAGCTTGCAAAAGCCCTATATGCTATACAAAGCCTCCTCCTTATCCACCAGTGGCAGATAAGCCTTCAATTTGACATGGCTGTGAACGTGATACATGACACACGAGTACGCATATCACTGGCATCAGCAGCCAAATAAATTTGCCCTCACCTCAGTGAGTGTGGAATCAGAATAAATAATTAGCTTGCTATGTAATTAGTTTAAGAGTTTAAAAAAAAGAAGATGCAGTAATTAGATTGTATCCTCTCACTACCCCTATCTCAGTACATTCCAATGTAATTTTCATCCAGCTTCCAAAAAAAAAATCAGGACAAAAACACCCATGTTTTCCAAATTCTTCTTTGCACGTACCTTTGTTTTCCAGCATAAAGTTTGAAAGCAACACAGGTGTCCCATTGACTCTGATTTAATCTTGTACCTGGAAGTCCTCTACATGTGACTGGTGCAGTGGCGTAGACTGAAGATAAGCATGCCTTGCAACATTAAAATATATGCATTTGCAGAGGCAAAGTAAAGGTATTGAATATTCATGATGGAAAATTTTTTCTGAACCATAAGGTTCCATAGTCCTTGTCTTTTTTCCTGATGAAAAATGTATTGAATCATTTGGTAATTACAGCATTATTTCATTGAATGGACTGCTGAAGTGGGAAGCTTCTACTTAGCTAGAGCTGCCAACTGTCTCATAGCTTTGGAAGAAGGATGAAAGCAGTTGAAAAGTTCTTCTTATGTACGTTTGCAATGTAAGCCCAGAGATGTCTCCTGGAAGCAAGGGAAGACTAAAAAAAAATTTAAAGGAGAAGCCATTGTGTTTTATCTAGAAAAACTGGTTAAGCTTACATCATACCACCATAGAAAATACTGGCTAATAAACAGTAGTTGCAATTCTGTGAAAGACAACCAGCCACAGGTAGCAAAGAAATGAGAAAAAAAAGACGTAAAACTGCCATTGAATGAGTACTTTTCTTATAAAGAATGGAGATATGGCATAGTCAAAAATTAGAGTGTTTGAGGTATAGTATTTATTCCAGAACAATACTATTGTTAGTACTATTATGAGTGACAACACTCATACAGAAACGATTACCCTCAATTCTTTTCACTCTACAGCTGGTGCTGTAAAGATCCAGCTAACTGGTATCCCAACAGTTTAACAGTTACAGCTCTTACCAGTTTAATTGTGCCAGCAGCTTCCACTGCAGACATCACCACTGAACTAAACAGAGCCTGGGCACTATGGCATGAAACTGTCCACAGAATTTAATTGCTGCTACACAGCTTGGCACAGATTTGGTTCAGTGAACTAGCATTCTTCCAGCAACACCTGGGCACAGTTTGGAGGGCAAGGCAAGCCTGGGATGGTTCCCAATATGCAATACAGGCAAGGCTGACACATTTCAGTGAAGTAGGAAATTTAGCCATATGGATGTAAGCCATACCCTGCCACTTGCCCTCAGGAAGCCAGGGTGCCTTTTATTTACTTTGTAAAGACATAGACATTGAAAGCAATTTCATTCTGACATCACTATGACTCACTTTATGGAAGCCAAACATTTATAGCTAATATGTAGAAATCAGAGAATCACCATACCTGTTGGGTGTGTATTTTAGGGATTGAGGAGGCATACAGAAGATGTGGCAATCACCTTCTTTTAAAAGTAACTTAAACCTATTTTACTTTTGCCCACTAATAACAGCATCTGCTCTATTCTGATTTGTCTCTTATTTTTTAAACTTTTTTACTACCAATTTCATTCATATTGACTAGGTTCAGTCATTAGCAGCATGGCACAACCCAGTATTACATTCTGCTCATGGACGAATGTGCACACAAAAGCCTGTTTGATTTATCTGTTGCCTGTCATATAATCTGCCCAGATCATGTAAGTGGGAGCAATACCTCCATGTTTGGTGTTCCCATACTTATATCAGAAAGCAAACACCTCACAGCCCCAGGATGCAGGTAGGCAGCTTTACACTGAACCTGAACTTCCGAGTATCTTATATTTTTCCTCTCTGGAAAAACCTGTTGACACAAGGCACAATTGTCCATGCTATTATACCCCCTATGGCCCTAAACCCATAGGGGTAGCTCCACTGGTTAGCAAAACTACATTTTAAAATAAGAAAGAGAATAGTAAAAAAAAAAAATTAAAAAAAAAACCCAAAACTTTTCTGTAATATTAAGACAAAATCAAAACTGAAGAGATATAGTGGAACAAGAACTAGTCTCCAGCTTTATTGATGTTAGTGTGCCATGTATTGTCATATATTGTTTTTAAAAATATCCCATCTTCTCTGTAAAGGATCTCTCTCAGAGTTTACATGCACAAGTTACATGTTGCTCATTTAGACTTCCTAAGATTTTCTTCTCAATACTATTGGTATGTATCTGTGATGCTCTCATTCTCATTTGTACATTTGTACATTTTTATGCTTCAATGGTTTCTCTGGCTTTCCATTCATATTGTCTGAATGACCTGGCTCCTTTTCAGCCCTGCTTCTAACATGATACAGCAAGTTTACAATGGCCCAAATAAATATAACAGAGCTGGGAATTACATACTTTATTCCTCATACAAAATCCCATGCCGAAACAACCCACTCTCCCTCACAGGCACATTGATAAAACTGCACACAGTTAAAACTTCTTACATAAAGGAAAACAACTAAATTATTTGGCTTTCAAGCATGAAGGAATTTCACTGTCTTTATCAGCTTCTCTTTGCTGATACATACATATACATATACATACATACACATATGTGTGTGTATATATATATATATATATATATATATATATATATGACATTTTAGGGGGCAATTACTTCCTGTCTCCACCTACCTTGACTCATACCACTCCAATCCACATCAACACAACACGGCTTCACAGAGCACTATACAGACCCTCAAGACTATCCCAGATTGCCCATGACCATGGGGCTTCTCCCAAACTCAGTAGATACTTAAAGGCTGAAGGAGCTCTAACCTATCTAACCTATCTAACCCATCTAACCTGTTTCTTCACCTCTCTGTTTCCCAGGTACACTCGACAGTCCTTCACTGAAGAGCAGTATTCACTTTTTCCTTCTTTTTAACATTAATACCAGATAAACACAAAAAGAAAATCAGGGGAGGGAGGGGCAGAAAAATGGAAACAGCAAAACGTAATAACCGACTTATGATGTAAAACCCACCAACTCACACTAAACTGTTTCCCCCACCTTCTGAGATTTATATATATATACATACATACATATATATATATACATAGCACTCAAATTCTCTTTGAAGCATGTTGGTTTCTTCAACAAACAGGAGTAGAAACACTCTGGAACTAATCTGCTTTTGTAATTTTGTGCTGTTGTTTTACTCTGGCAAAACCGTTGCTCAGTAATATGACCAACATACAAAGCTATGAAAAACCTGGATAGCATAATGATGAGATACCTTATGATACCATAAGAACATGGTATTTTAAACAAGGTAAAACTCTTATATCAGAAAAAAGGTTTGAAGTTGACTAAGTTCTGATATTTCCCTGGCACAAGTAAGGAGTTTCTGGCAGAAGAGGCAAGCAATTTGTGATTTTTTGTTGGCCTTGCTATGCCATTTCAAGGCCTTTTCTGTATGTCATAATTTATCACAAAATTAAACATTATCATAGATGAAACTCACCACTTGAAAAGGAATTGTAAAAAAAGTAATAGGGACAATAGTGGTATGCTTACTCTCTAATATAATACAGTAAGGTTGAACAAGAATATGAAAAAAAAACACAGTTACAGTTTCTTAAGAAATGAGATCTTTGGATTACCTTGCTACTTTCTAAAGAAGTGGGTTTGTTTTCAACATGACCAGAATAGAAAAACTAAGTTTCCACTAAGTTTAAAAATCCAAACACACCAAGACTGGAAAACAACAGGGCTAAGATCATTCTTCTAAAAGGTTTTTTGTTTGTGGGGGAGGTTTTGTTGCTTGTTTGGGTTGGGTTTTTGTTTGGGTTTTTTTTGTTAGTTAAATATTTTCTGGTTTTCTGAGCAAACAAAAATCCCTAGAATTTGATCATATGGCCTTACATTGTCAAGACTGGTTATCTGCCAAGCTGGAATAATTTGTTCCACTGCACTAATTACTACCATGCAAGCATATGAAGCAACTGATGGCAGCAGTAGGTTATCATCCTCTAGGTATGTCAGAACTAGAGCAGAATGAGGCAGAACAGGAAGGTTAAGGCAGCTGAACCTTGCCAGAAGACTCTGCAGCTCTCTCTGCCTCTGCCACAGAGCCCCAGCCTGACTGTCATGGCAGTCAGATCATTCCAACCAGACATGGAGCAGGTGATGCCATCTGTGCTCTTCACCTCTGGTTCTAAGCCTGGCACCACACAGCCTGACTGGCAGGAATAACAGGATCAGACACTCCTACTAACAGCAACAGAAACACTGTTTTCAGCATAACACTCAGTGTTTTGAAAAATCTGTGTTTATAAACTGAAAGTAGTTATTTTGTGCTCAAGTGCTAGAGCAGCAAACAACAAAGAGAAACCAATCAAGAATTTTAAAACTGAAGGAACTCCAGTTCCCTGGAACATTTTCTTGCCTTTCTTGAAGGTAGGAGTGTTACTGGCTTTCTTCCGCTCTTCAGGAACCTCTCAGTCACTGTGACCCTGACATCAAGAGTGGCTCCAAAATTACCTCAACCAGGTAATCTGTGCACTCACAGGTGCATCATACCAGGCCCCATGGACTTATGTACGTCCAGAAGGGGCTCCCCAACTCCCTCTTCACTAGGGATGAGCCTCGCTCTGATGCTTAGGTTGTAAACAAAGAACTGCTGCCTGAAAGTCATATTCAGCTAATGCTGCATAAATAATACAGAATAATACACCATTAAAACCAAAATCAACACCTGTTGTTCTTGCTGCTGCAACTATACAAAGACATGCCTTAGGAAACCAGAAGCCATTTAGCTCAGAAGACAGAATTCTGTGATAGTGTGCCATATTTCATGGCCGTATTTCATGAAAAGGAACAAGAAAGAAAAGAATACTACCATTACTAGTTTTATTTATTATATCACTGCTGTTGTTCCTGCAACTGCTATGAATTTTGTTAGAGATAAGAATCCCACTGGCTCTAAGCATATATAATGCCATGGATTACTGTAAGTCTTAAGTATATGCCATATATTCAGTGAAAAAATTACCTGCTCAAAAGATATCACCATGCACAGGTTAGAGGAGGAATGACAAATGCATTCAGTTGAAACGAACAGAAAGCAAATCACACGAGAATCAATATTAATTTGCTGATAGGCATAAAACTAAATAAATAGGTATTAATCCACTAAAAAAGTCTAAGAAAATAAGGAGTTCAGGAAAAATAAGATACATGTGTTGGAAAAAATGCCTTACAAGCAATGTGAGATGGAATTCAAGGGAAAAGGGAAGGTTTGGCACATGAATAAAGAAAGTATTAGGTGCATAATGAAATATTTTTCAGATATAAATTTACTTCTGCCTCTATTAGAGGAAATTAGACCTTTCCTCTGATAATGATGATAAATAAATGACAGGGGAAAAGCTAGGAGTTAAAGAAATTTGATAAAAGTTTCAGACCTAGAAAAAAATCAGTCTAACATTTCGCCTGCAATTTGTTCCTTTTTTCTCTTCCATATAGTTTCTTGGTTACATATTTTAAAGGCCATTGTGACAACCATGTTGATACTGGCAGCTTCACAGCAATACGAAGGTCAGGCCTACAGTCTCAGGAGCAAAGAAGACAAGAGGCTGCTTGCTGGCAGCAGCACTGCCACCCCTGGGACAGGGTCCATTGAAGCCACAAGGATGACCAACCTTCCTGGAAGAGGTATTGTTGTGACAATGGGAATTGCAGAATTTGTGAACATAAGAACACTAGATATTCCAGTAAGGACAAAGCTTAGTAGGCCAAACACACCTGTCTTTTCCGGTTTCTTTTGATTCTGTATTTTTTTTTTCAGCATGTGTCCCAATATTCCCGTTCTTCAGAAGTAAAGATGCTTCTCTATGTATTTTGTAGATGAATATTTTACAGTATTTCCGTACTTTCTAAAGCCATTCTGCTTGTCCATTCCCACTTGCATGCAAGGATTTGCTTAGTATCTAATGTTTTTTAGAATTTTCCTGTTTCTTGGGCTTCTTCTCTGTACCAGGTGTATTCTACCAATTCTTTTTATATTTTAGGAATTATTGGCTCAAGCATTCATCCTGCCCCAGCTTAAATTGAAATAATGTGAATGATAAATTCTCAGAGAAACTTCTGCCCTCTGCACAGTAAAGCAAAGAGACATTTAAACAGGTTATTGAACAACATTAAAAACAGATTGCAAATATGCAATGTTAATTGCATACACTGCATATTTGAACACTGTGCTTTATTTTGCCATTCTTACCTAAACAAAAGTACAGTGAAAAAATGTACAGCCTCAGAAAGGGCAATATATTATGAGAAGCCTGCTAATATTCCTGCTAGACTGTAGGAGTAATAGGTGCATTCGTTCAGAGGGGAGATGGAAATGAAGACTGTGATTGGTGTATCTTTAAAAGTAGTGAACAACAGCAATAAATTAAAATGTATCTTCACACTCACTTCAAGGAAAAGGGTATATTCCATAACGCTGAAATAGTTTCACATGAAATTAATAGAAATTTTGAAAATAATAAACCCTTAATTATCTTAATAATTAGCATAGACCAGCAGAGCAGTCAAGACAGCAGCATTATTGTGCAAGCACTGCACAAGTGGAGAGCATCAGATGGCACTTGCCAGGAATGCTCAGAGTCTGGAGAGGGAGAGCAGAGAAGAGGCAGCCGAGAGGGTGAGCACACAGACAGGCAAAGTGCCATTACCATCTGGGTCCATTTAGGGATGGCTGGGTACAGACAGATGAACTAAATGCGAAAAAGGCTAGCAAGATGGGACACTGAAAGAAATGAAAGGAGGACCAGGCAAGGGAGAAAAAAGGAAGCACAGTCATGGAGCAAATCACAGAGTCTGTGCAGGAACGAAAGAATGATTGGGCAGAATAGTTGTTCAGCTCCAGGCAGCAAACACTCAGCAACAGCCACACGAACGTCACTGCTTTGGCTGCTTTGCAGCTGTTCCCACTGCCGGCAGCCTCTGCCTCTTCCCAGCCCTCCCCACGGCCAGTTTAGGCAGGGCACGGGTTTTGGGGCACCACCTGGGTCCCAGCATCCCCACAGTACAAACACCTTGTGGGCAGGCTGCTGAGCACAAGCAGCATCAGGGCAGAGGTGACCACTCCACAGCAACACTTCCTGCCTTCCATTTCACATGCAAATCCTACAAATGGCTTACACTCTTCCAGTTAATCTCTGTAGGTTACTGCAGTGAGAGTAAGGGATGTTAACATGCAAAACAGACTACAGTTTAATGTGAGAATGAAAAATGTCATGTCAAGTGATAGTAACTACCACAGTTATGCCTACGTTGTTTCTAAAAAATTCAAAAATATTGCAGGATAAAAGTGTGAAGAAAATATTTTGATTTACTTTAAAAAAGCCCTTTTTTTAGTCCTCAAAATGTTTTATTCCCAAACATTAATTGGTAAGAGGACAATGTCCAAGAGTGCTTGCTACAGTGGCTTACACATTAATCTGGCCATTTATAACTCCTACAAGTTTGGGTTGTTTTGCAAAGTCAAAACGAAGTTTTAGAAATGACATGGGAAACCAGAAAAGCCCACCCCTATTTCTGGCAAATGTTAAATGTGGTGTTTTATTTATTCTATACCATCTTTATCTTCCAACATGAGTCATCAAATCTTCTTTTCTATTTGTATTCCTCCTGTACACCAACAGTATTTTAATCACTGCATGAAGTAAAAAACTTTATAATTTTTTCATCAGAGTATTAGACTCTAAGCACATCGCTTATGCACAGAGTAAGGGAATTTGCATTCAATAACTCAAATATCCTAAGTTCCTGAAGGTAGTATATTAAGCACTGGCATAAAGAAAGGTACTTCAGTTTCCTTCACAGCAGTCTCAGCAGACAGCCTTACTCCACAAGCTTAAATTTATTTTCAAATTGCAAGTAACTTGAACAATGAAACTGCAAAAAAGCCCAGCTGGTGATTCTCCCTTCTCTTCATTGGTCTTCTTCCATTAATCTGTGTATAACAGAAGAGAGGAGAAACCTGGGCAGAAAGCAGTAAAAGGCAACTAATGTTCTTGGATTCTGGAACCATTATCAACCTCCTCCTGTATGATTACATGTCCAGTTATGAAGGAAGACCCATTAGCCTTTGTATTAAGAGGTCTAGGTCCAGTGGTAAACAGTGTGGTGAGAAGAAGCCCTGGGAATACCCTCTGACATGTTACAGTCAGTACGTCATTGAAGCTACTTATATGAAATCCATACTGTGGATCTGATGGAGGGATTTAGGACCAGAGAAGATGTGAGCATGCAGAAGCAAACTGACAACTAACCAATTTCTGCAAATTTTAGCTGCAGCCAAGGAAGAATCTAAAATTCAGAATCTTAAATGATGCCCCAAGTTTTAGCTTTCATATTTTCCAGATTCTGTACTGCATTAGTATATAATAACTCTGAACTTCATATAAAGTGTTAGCAACTTCTCACAGTTTAGATAAAACAACCCTTTTCCAGCCTGAGAACCAAGGACACTGTTGCAGCTTCAGACCCAAAAAGTGTAAAAAAACAGTGAATTGAGGAGAGCAACCTGGGAAGAAGGAACTTCATAACCTGAAGCTGTTATTGGACAATTAACCCCAATATGTAAATGGACCAAAATTATAAAAGTATGAAAATGCGTGACCCATGGTCCATCTTGGGTGTAGCCATGGCCAGACTCTTGTACTGCCCAAGGTGTATCCTTTGAAGGCCTTTTAATAAATACCTACTTTATTCCTTTAACTCTGTCTAGCCTCTGTTCTAGGAAGCCTCCCAAGACATCATAAGGAAGAAAAGTGGAACAACACTAAGAGTAAGCTGATCAATATTAAATGGCATGCTGTTTGGCCTAATGGATGAATCGCTTCCTTTAGATCACAACAGAAAAACCTAATTCCGAACTTATTTTTTGGAATACATAGCAGTGATTAATGTGCATGGTCCATGCAGCAGGATCACATCTTGAATGTCACATCTCAAGGACAGACAAAAGGCTGTAACTTTGTCCTACAGAAATTCCTGGGAAAGAAGTGGGTCAACACCTAGCAGTAATCCTTTGCATGAAGAGCCCAGTGTGATCCAGACACCTACTTCAGACTACATCTTACAGCACTCCAGATTGCAAGCTGCTCTCAGATCACTGATGAAAAATGGAAACATGCTCTTCTATATAGTTTGAAACAGCTTCTTCATGTATAACCAGTTATCCTTACTTTTTGGGGTGGTCTTCAAATGAAGAAAGCAACATTTAAAGAAATTAAAAAATATTAATTTTTGTTTATCTAGAAACCCTTGACAAGCTACCAAAGTATGAGGAAAACAACTGAAAACGACTGATTTCGTGTCATGTGACAATTCCCCTTGGTACTTTGGAATAAAATTGTAAGTGCTATATGGCAGATTTGTATTGTACTAAATAACGTACTATACTAAAAGAATGATAATTAGGAAACCAAAAAGCCAAAAATGTTTCTGGACATTATAAATACACCACAACATAGGTGTGACAGATGTTCTATAAAAATATCGAGACATGTCTATTGATAGAAGTCATATATTTTAACAAAAATTACAGTGGTATAATCCCTCTTACAGTGTATAATTACCTCTTTACAGTGGTACGCCTCCTCTTTGCTGCTATGATCACAAGGCCATAGCCATATATGCCTTGCCTGAGAATAAGCAATGCCATTAGAGAACTGGTGACATATTAGACTTTATGAACTATGTATAACACAGTAAGTGAAAAGTGAATGTACCCCAGGTTAGCACAACAGAGGTGCATAACTCATACTGAGTGCCACACTCAGGGAATTCCCAAAGTGACCTCTCTGACTTCTGATCTCATTCAAGACTAATATAAATAACAAGGCTTTGCCCTTCTCCTCTACGACTTACAGTTAAGAGAAATATATGTCACTGGTCATCCAGGAAAGCACTTTAAGAGGAAAGTCTAAAATGCTTTAGAGCCTAGAGAGCACAAAAACCATCTGAACACTGTAAATATTGTTCTAACTACTTTAGAAATGGAAGTCGCTTCATTTTTTTAATAACCAAAGGCTAAGTGTCTGACAATAGTTGCTTTTAAAATGATCTCAAACATGTTTTAACATGAAATATGAAAATCAAAAGATAGATCAAGGAAATCAAACCTGCAGCCAAAGACATGAATCAGTACCAGATTTTTCAAAACTCTCCAGAAGTTCTAGAACTTTTCTTGTGCGTTTTTCCTTGCTTCTTGCATTCAAATAGCACAAACTTCATGCTCAGAGTACAGCTCAGAGGTAATGGTAAATCCCCCACCCAAGTGGCTTTAGAAACTATCCCTAGTTTTCAGTGTCTCCTGGCAGCAGCAGCTTTCTGTGTATCTATTTGCAGCATGGTTCTTCTTGCTTTGATACAGGTCATTAGGCCAAGTCTTCTGTTGGAACTATCACTGAAATGGCAGCCCCTAGGAATTATGCTGCTGCCAAACTCAGATCAGGGGAGTGAAAATACACATTTTCAGATGCCTTAAAAAGCTGATTTTCAACTCTTTGTTCAAATACAGTCTCATTATGGTCAGGATCTTGCTGCCTGATCGGGTCAAGACAGAATGCAATGACAGGATTGCAGCTTAAATTCATTTTCCTACACTCAATATTTACTCTGAATAACCCTGAAATAATAACATTTTGTATGCATATTCCACATTTTGTCTGAGGAATTCAAAATGGTATTATAAACATCCTGCTCTCTCAGCAGTAGTTAGAGAGCCTCCCTAGCAGAACTTCTCCTGACATGCAGAGTAAAGAGGGCACTAATCTGTGGGGTGAGGCGCTCAGTGTGACCCTGCACAATGAGGTGGAAAACAGAAATCCATGTCAATAAAACAGAAGCTGTGGGAGTTCATGCAATTTTGGGTCTATGGAATAAGCTGCCAATCTCTTTTACTAAAAATTATTTGTTTGCCCACCCAGGTCTCCTTCTGAGCTTGCCTGTGAGTGCCCAGGACTCCAGCTCTTCTTCCCATGCTCTAACTTGGCCAAACTCAAAAAAGGTTTGGTCAGAGATTAATTAGCTCAGGCAAGAGGCTGTGCTAAGGAAGCCCCAAGAGTGGTGAAGCAGACCTGGCTGACATCAACACAAGTCTTGACAGCCAGCACAGCAAGTCTCCCCATGCAGGGTGATACTTGCTCTCAGCATGCAAGGTGGATTCACCACTAAGTACTACGTAGAAATGACAATCTCATCATGTAGATTAAAAAATCCAGAATCGTGATAGTAAAAGAAAACCCAGTCCCGATAGTGACAGATCTGAGCCTAAATTTCAATATATGAATACTGCTCTGAAGGTGGATATTTACTAATGATCACCACAGTCCAATGACTCATAACCACATGAACTCCGGGACCATTTTCTTATCCCTATGGAGACCTACAGAAACAGCTCCCTTCTGAAAAGATGCTGGTTTCTGCACCATTACATGTGATTTCTAAGTAGTAAGGTGGGAACAGCAGATAGATTTACAAGGTTTCCTTGTATGTGTGTGTCAGTAAAGAAAGGATTCATTTGTGTAGTCTGTACAACTCCTGGTCAGCTAACCCAATGCCTACAGCTTAGTGCTGCATAAAAGTTTTGCTCCAAATGGCCTTTCCATTTCAGCTAATTCTTTGCTGCATGAGCCAACCAAGTGTGGAGCCAATTTTCACAGCTTCCAGGGTTTTACATAGCTTTCCATGCTTTAGAGCTACAAACTATCCTTTAACTGAATTAAACACATAAATTTGCTGATAAATGTGGAAAGAATACACCCTCCCGACTAAGAAACAGGAACAAATATTGATCTGAAAGTCAGAAACCTCCTTAGAGTTTTGTAATAATACCTATAATTTTGATTTTTTTTTAATGGCAATGGTTTTTTGTTTGGTTGGTTTGGGTTTTGGGTGGGGTTTTTTTTGTTTGTTTTGTGGTTTTTTTGGTGTGGTTTTTTTTTTCAGCGATTTTGAATAATAACTATTTATGGGGCTTTGAAAGATATAAATAACCAAAAGGTGTTCCATACTTTATATTAAATAACATGCAGATTTCAGATGTCATTTGGGTTTTATGACAGTTACTGTATTACAGTACCAGTGTGGCTACACAAAATTAGAGTGATAATCACACATTGAGTATGTACAGGGTCCTACACTGTTACTTAAAAGTAACACTAAAGTAAGCTTGGTCCTTTCTTTCAGTGCTGTTGCATGGAGTTCATAATACAGCCCAGAACTTTATCCCAAGAAGAGATAAGAAGGATGTGGACATGCACACACAAACACACACAAGCAGAGTTAATGTGAAGAAATGAATCACAGTGGATATAATTTCATTTTTCTTCTCATTGTTTTTCACATCATTATTCTGTTAGAAAAAAATAGTGAAACAAACTAAAAGCAAAAATTCTATAGAGGATCTCATAAAATTTCACATCAACACAAAAATATTATTATAAAGAAAGAGAGGTAGGGGAATAAGGGGGAAACTAATGGGACTTGTAAGCACTAAATGTATAAAAAAATCTAGTTTATGTGATGCATAAAAGTCAGCCTGAATTATTAAGAGAAACTCCCTCTGTATCCCTAGGTGCTTTACAATGTCTGTGTAGTCCATATCAAAAGTTCTGGATGCTTTGTGCCAGAATTACAGTCGGTGATGAAGCACAAATTTAAGATGACAGGTAAAAGAGGTCTATGTGACTAGGGATTGATAATAGTCCACTGGGCTGTTCACCTTTATGTTACTAGCTCAAATCCAACCCAGTTAAAATATCAGAAGTTGCTGAGGTCTGAGAGCTGTTCAGTGGCCCATGTGGAATGAATGCAACTATTTGAACCAGCACCCTGTGGACTAGCAGTCAAATCACAACTCTTCCTCTGCCTCTTTTTCAGGGTGACCCCTTAGACCAACAAAGAGAGGAAAAAGAAGCCCAAGGAATGGCATCTACCTTCTCTGCAAGCAGTAAATACCATAAGCTTAAGGGCATTTACATTTATTACAGAACAGTGATTTATACTGCAGTAACACCAGTGGACCTTGACTGCTATCAGTATGAACTATGAGCACAGGAAAAGATATTACTCCCTCTTCAAAAAGACAGGTATTATACTTATGACAAAGGACAGAAGAACAAATCAGCTCTATGGATTGTATTTATTCCTAATTGCAGTTCTCTGTCCCAGCCATGCTACACTGAAGGAAGGCTTTCAGCACCTCACTCTTCCATGCTCTACAGTTACAACAGACTACGCCTAAAATAAACGTATCAGCAAGTGATTTTGAAAGCATATTCATACAGACAAGGCATTTGCTTACAACCAAACAGATAGATAGACAGATTAGATATATAGGTATATAGATAACTTTGTCCCATTTATATATATATATATAAATTCTACTACAGCTTTGAAATATTTTCTCGAGACTATTTAAAGCCTTATAAGTAGTCCTTACTAACAGAAAGTTTAACTTCTGTCTCTCTTATGAGTGCAACAGAATTTTGGCTCTGCTGCTTTGCAGTACCACACCAGACAATCTGCGGATCAGCATAACCACATCTGATCACCTTTACTCTAAAACAGACAAAAACCTCAATGACAGATGAGGGAACAACACTCAAATCAGAGAAGACATCAACAAGATCTGTAAGGAAAAAAGGCTACTAACGGTCACATACAGTACAGTTAAAAGAGACAGTCCCATAAAACATCTCTGATGAAAAAGAAAAAAATAATTTGTGGGCTTTTAAAACTTAAAGCAAAATAAATGCCCATTTATTTAACATTCTTGATTTGCTTTGTACAAGTTTTATAATTTGATTCATAATGTCCTTCTCATTACCCACATGGTTTGGGGCATTTTTAAGAAAAAAAATTAAAATACTTAAAAATTATGTTAGGTGAATTTAACTCTTTAGCCTCAGTGTGTTCTCATTTCAGTTCTCAGATGCTTTTTGAAATTAAAAGCTTTTCAAAATAAAAACAGTTTGGAGACTGAATTCATGGCGCTGTTCTTTACTCTTCCTCCCTCTTGTCTTTCTGACAGCCAACTGTCCATCTCAGGGATCAATACACATATGCTTAGAACATGAAAGAATTAAATTGTATATTTCAGCACCTACATGGACTTCTTAGCTTGAAAACATTTTGTGTTTTCTACTACATTACTGGCATAAATGCTGATTTTGGTAAGCTTATTTTTGGCCTCAAAAGCATATTTAATCTCATGATTAAGAGGAAGCCCACCGGGTAAACAGTATAAAAATTTTCAGTGTGTGATTTTTGTGTGTGGATTTAATATGGCAATATGAATCAAAATTCAAAGCATTGATTAGTATCTTTCAAAATAAAAAAAAACAACAAAGCAAGGGATCCTTCCTTATTTCCCCCCTGTTGTGCAACTATGTACAGTAACACCAAGCTAAATTCAAAGGTAATAGCAATGATGGATAAACAATATAGCAGTAACACACATTTGTACATGCTGAGTGCAGTAGAAAGTCAAGGATGAAGTTAGAAAATAAAACCTGACAGTGAAATTTAAGACTTATGGAGAGGACTTCCTGAGATGAGTTTGCCTGTCACAACTTTTCTACCTGTCACCCCATCTCTTATATAAACTGCCCCATATTCAAACACGTGTGCACACTGCACAATTTACCCACTTGGATATATTATTTGCCTATATAAATTATTTTTGATCACTATATTGCCAAAGATTTCTACCTGAAAACTGCATAGGACATTGTGCCAAGTCCTTAGAATGTGTTTTGTAATACATGGTGTAGATATTCCCTAAAAGAACTTCAAGAGATCCATTGGTATGAGATTAAGAACCACAGCCTAGATGTGTTACAAAGAAAGGAATCTGACACATTTGTACACAACCTTGATGGGAGAATTTGAAGAGGCCTGAATGAAAAGTAACATCTGTATTAGTGGCCTGACTGAAAAGATGGGAACTAAGAAAACAAGCAATAATGAGGGACTAAGAGGGAATGCCGGTCTTGAGCTGTTATTATAATATCTGGAGTACAGATATAAATCTGGGTCAGCAGCACAGACATGTCAACTGCATTTATTTGAGGATAAGACTGGAAAGGTAATGTGTAGAAAGAGAGAAGAGAGGGATCAAAACTAAAAATCCTTAGGATTTTGGCAGAAGTCAGATCAGGAACTTCAAAGGATGAATGAAAGGATGTGGGAGAAAACAAGACAAGAATGGAGCCAAAGATACAAACCACGATGAGATTTAAAGAGATCAAAACTGGCAGTGTGAGAGGAGAAGGAAGAGAATCATTAGGTAGTTTTGTGAGAGTGGTTTCAGCTAACAAGGTCAGAAGCCAATTTGAAGGAGTTTACAATAGCACTGGAAATCACCTGCTTTGAACAAAACAATGTGAATGCGCAGAGAGCAAAAGTGATCATGGAGCAACAGGAAGTGACAGAGGTAAACAGAGTCAGGATGGCTAAGGATTGGGAATGTTTATAAAGACTATTATCCTCTTAAATTATGAATGGAAGAAGCTAGACATGGTCAAGAGAAAACCAGGAGAAAATGACAGCAAGTGTAAGAGAGGTAAGGAAATAGGGTAAATAGGGATGACTGTGGAAAAGAAGAAGAGTTAGAGAAGATTAGATGAGAAGCATTTACATCTGCATCAAAATACCAGTAGAACAGTATCATACCTAGCTAGCTGTACAAAAACAATATAAAAACAACAACAACAACAAAGCACAATGAGGGTGGAACAGGGCACACATAAAGATGTATCTGTGGAATCTGGAACCTCCATCCTTGGAGGCGCTGAAAGCAGTATGAAGCTCCAAGCAGCCTGATCTACCTTTGAAACTGGCTCTGCTTTGAGAAAGAGGGTGGATTAGATGACCTTCAGAGATTTGTTCCAACCTGGGTCATTCTTTGTAAGGACAGAAAAGGAGTAGATAGACTGAAGAGATGGAATAATTATTTCACACTTTATGTATGAAGAAATCATCAGGTTTTTAATGTAGCTCAATGCACAATATGGGCCTTTAGAAGGCCCAAAAAGTGCACTCAAAAATGCAGTAAATATAGTGTTATTTCCAGCAGTGCTTATATATAAGCCTACACAAGCAGTTTAACAGTCTGGCCCTTTATAAAATCCTAGTCAGTACTATATATGTCTTAAGGAATGTCAATCACCTTTGAAATCTGACTTCAAGGTATCAGGATATGTGGATTCAAACCAGAAATTAAAGGAAACTGATGGAAAAACTAGACCTAAATAACAATTTAATAGATATATTTCCTATAAAATTCTCCCTAATAATGCTTCAATGGTCAATAATTAGTAAGAGCAGTATAAGTAGGTTGGAATCCTTTTATCATAGTTGAAAGCAATATATTTCTGGAAATCTCAGCTCTTTCAAACACAGTAGAATTTTTTTTTTTTATTTTTGAATATGAAACATTCTTAAGTTAATGACCACACTCACATTTCGCTGCCTTTCACCTTTTTGGAAAAGACTAAATAGGCCCACAATATGGGATCTAGACCAATCTTTCATCGAAATTAGATTCACTCTTTGACATAAGAGACATGTACAATGGGCCATGCGAGTGGATCGAAATCCCAGACTCCATGAGGATTTTAGAAGTTTATGAGAAAGGAAGCTTGACAGCAGTGCCCAGGAGTGTGTTGTGACAGAATGTTCGATTTTTCCAGGTTATGTAACACCGTGCTTCTTCAAGGAAAGAACAGATGCAGGAGAAGACCTGCATTTCTAAAGACACTTTTGCTGTAAATTATATTTTACATATGTGTGCTGCCAACCAAAATACATGCTCTGAAGTTTCAATGTCAAACAGCTAAAAGTATAAACTGGAGACCAGATTCCTGACTGTGCAGAAGAGAGCAAGGATCACAACTTCAGTGTAATATCTTCTACAGAAGAATTCATACAGTTAAGAGCAATTTAGGTACTGCTCTAATCTTTTCCAGATGCTCACAGTTGTCACAGAATTATTGTCCCTTAGTCATACAATGGCTGTATTCCCTACCAATTATTAAATGTGGCAGAAATGGTGATTGGAAGCATATCTGGTTGGAATATAATCTTCTCTTTTGGTAAACTGAAGATTCGGGTTCTTTCAAATTAAACATTAAGAAAAAATAAAACTACCATTTCCAATCTCTAAGGACCACTGGGGGAGTTCTACTTCAAGTTTGCAGCAAGTTTTATTGCTGAATATTCAAAAATATGTATTTCTCAGAGGTATCCTGTAAAATAAAAGGTCTCTAAGTAATAACATCATCATGAAAACTAAGTGGCATATGATCCTAATCAAATTGACAAGCATGGGTGTAGTAAAATGCTGTATCTTCCACATTCTGTATCAACACAATCAATGCTGTTTATTTAGGTAACGAAAGGCTTATTTTCTGATGTTAACATCTCTTGCCTTTAACAACTCAAGAACTGGCATGTGACTCCAGCAGAACAACGAATTTCCCACCAAACCATGCTAAATAAATAGTATTTGCTCTTCAAGGGTTTACCTAAGCATGTAGAATCATTTAGGTTAAAAAAGACCATCAAGTCCAACATTAGCCCACTATTGCCAAGTCCACTACTAAACCATGTCCCTAAATCCCTCATCCCTAAATGCATCACTTGGGGCAGACAGCTCAAAGAGAGAAGCTACTGGGTCTAATGCACAAATTTGAAGTATAAGGGCAAGACACAGGCCATTCTGGAGGAACAGGAGCAATGCTGAAATATGAGCAGTAGTGATGAGGTGTAAGAAAGGTAATACAAACCATGAAAGCATGAACATTTCTTAAGGGGAGGGGAAGATAATAAAACAATGAGGAGAACTGTGCAAACAAAGGTGTGGAAAAATTCAGTTGTCTTAGGTTTAAAACTTCCCAACCAATCAACAACAGTTCTCATATCAGACATACCATCAGTATTACAGCACTCATATAAGCCATAATACTACACTAGGTTTAGTGTAATTATTTTTTTTTTCCTTCTTTTTATGATATCTGTGAAGCAACTATTTTAATATCTGTGAGACAGTGCTGTTCCCATTTTATTGATAAGGAACTGTGTCACAGAGAGACAAGAGCAGACCAATGTGAGCAAGGCAAGGAACTGAGAACAAATCTCCCATAATTATACCAATAAATCTAACCATCATTATTGTCCTACCCCAAATCTAGTATCCCTGTTCTGATTTAAAATATTTCCCACTGACTACGTCATGAAGTTTAGGCTGTTCTGGCATCTATTTTTCCCAATCTTTTATTGATCATGTGCTCTTCCAAGTTTCTTGCCAGGAAAAGAATAAGACATCAAGATGACAAAGCAAAGTGCAATGGAGTAAAAGAGCCAGAAACTGGAAGAAACAGAGGGCAGACTTGTGAGGCTTCTAAAACATTCTGCACTTTGAAAGCATGGGAATTAAATACAATAATTAAACAATGCCAAGTGAGTTTTTTTTCCAGTGCAACCTTGATTCCTTTTATATGGGATACCACTTTCCACATTAAGATATTGCCTCAGTCCATCTCAGAAATTAGAAATTTGGTTAGAAATTCTAAAGATATTTCAGAAGTTATGAAAAGCTTTACAACTCATGAAGGACAGAGACAAATGCACCATTGTGTGATATTTTAAATTTAAGTTCAAATAATGAGCAGGCCTTCTTCAGCTATAGAGTGATTCAAGAGTATGCAGCCTATGTTAAGCAAGATGACACAAGATAAACTAGTGATCCCTTCTACATTCAAATCTTACATGAGTGTGCAAAAAGTAAACTGAATAGTATCTGGCACTATACAATTCCCACAAATTCATATTGCAGCATTTTTCTGCATAGGCTCTGTCCAAGTTATTACATTACATTAACATCCTGCTGAAGAGATTAACCTGCCTAGTTGTTACTGGGATGTGTTGAGATGGGTATCTGTAACTCAAATAACTGGTGGGTTTAATTTCAGTACTGAATTCTGGGGTTGTACCCATGCAACATCCCAAAAGTCTGTTTTCATCTAGCAGAAACCATCTGGATTCAAGACCGATGATCAGATGAAGTATGACCAGCAATGGAGGAAAAAAAACAGAAATGCCTAAGTAGATGCAGACATGATACGTATCCAGCAGGACTAGAAAAGTTTGCCTGGACTAGGATCAGGTCTTGAGTATCAGTCATGGGTGCATTGCTTCTGTGTCCTATATTTAGATTTAAGTCCAAATTTTCAGCAAAGAAATTAAGCTCATGCAAGTTGTTCTAGAGTGAGCAGAGGCTCTGCTCTCAAATTTACAATGATATTTACAAATATCGAAAGAGTTCTATCAGCTTCCTACTGCCCAAAGGAAAACAAAGCAGCAGACAGGAAAAGAGGGGAAGAAGCAACATTTCACAGCAGTGTTTGGAACAGGAGTGCAAAGAAATTGATCTATGGTTGGAGCACAGAAACCAAACACACACCTTGACAATGGAGTTCTGGCTGGACAGCCAGTGGGAATGAGACAGATGTACACAAGCCCAGGAATCCAGCCCTGGAGAAATGAGGGATGAAGGCATACAGATATGCCTGGAGAAAAGTACTGAAGATAGCAGGTAAAGAACAAGTACTTAGACTATTCTTGTGATAATAAAAGAACATGGTACAAGAACGCAGTGGGGCAGTGAGAAATAGAACTGTTCTCCTTAGGACACAGAATTGGGTTATACTCAGAGTCCTAACAAATAGTGGACAGGGGTAGGTAAGGTCACTGAGAACTGAGCAGAGAATCAATAATGACTAAAACCCCCTTCTGGGTCTTCTAGAAACCAAATTTCAGTTTCTCATTATTTCTGTGCCATCAGAAAATATCTCTGCAGTCTGCCGGTAGTGAAAATAGATATCTTGCATTTTACTCTTTCAACAGTAGTTTTTTCACCATATTATTCCATGCAACTTGTTTAATAGAAGAATGGTACAACATTGTGTGGGGGATTTTAAGGTTCCAAGATTCTCACAATTCAGACAGGGGTTGAGACATTCTCAGAAGTTTCTATTTTAAAATGGTAAGTGTGCTTTCCCTCTGTCTCTATTTCCGTCTCTCTTTCTCACACAGACACGTTTTCAAAAAACTTTTTTAACATGATCAAATCCAGAACAAAGGTGCCAAAAGTGCCAGGTTGCCTATATAACCAAATTTCCCCTCATCTTGTGAATGAGCATGGAGACTAATGGCATGACTCATATCTATTGTCACCAGAACACACCTGCCCCATACAGTGCACAAGACAGCCTTGCTGCAAGGATGAATCAGAACTGTCTACTGTAAATGGTTCACCTGGTAAAGAATTTTGAAGACATGCACTAAAAAGCGGACAGCATTACAACAAGAATAAGAATAGTTAGAGTAACTGGATGTCAGTCTAGAAAGCATGATTCTATCTTTCCTTGACATAAAGTTTGCATTATAGTAATTCAAACCAGCTTTTTTACAGGTGGTCACTGAAAGTATATTCTTCATTTTCCATGCTGTTCACTGAGATGAGGCATTTGAATTTGCAGAAGAGATGAATGTTTAGAGACATACATAGCTGGAGACGGGAAGACCTGAGTTGAAAAAGTTTCATGTGACAGTAATGAGTCAAGGCTTTTGGACCTCAGCAGCTCAGGATGGTCCTGTAGATCAGTGGCAGTTTTTAACATGTATTCTAGGCCATGGTTCCCCAGCCATAAATTGGAAATCATACTGTCTGCCAATCTCAGAGGCCTGCAGTAATGCTAATTTAATATCTGCTCATCACTTTGGCACTATTGTGATCCTAGGAAAATCCTAAAAGGAAATTAATAATAATTAACAACTATGTCTCCAGAGCAAGGCTTAAATATTCTATAGTAAACAAGGTGTGGGCCACACACAGAACAATGTAATGAAAACGAAATATGGAACAGCTGCTCATTAAGTGACTATCATATATTTTGTGAACTGAATGAGGAAAAGATTTTGTAAGAAAAAACAATATGTGATCATGTAATTAAAGAAGTCTTTGCAATGCATATGCATGGGGGAGATTAAATTAACTTGCCTTAACAAAGTTAATTCTGGCACATATTAGCTTTAGAGTTTTTGGACTCTTTAATGTAGATTTTCCACACACAATATGAAATAACTGAACATCCAGCTGAGATCTGATTAAAGGACATATATTAGCCATCTGTATTTTATTCATCCAATTCAAAACAGAATTTACTTTTGACTATTGAAATGCAATGCTGGAATCGGTTGTAACAACTGGAATATGGGAATGACTGTTTCATTACCAATTATTCCTGTTTTCTACAGAAAATTGGGATTTTAGCCAAAAACTTCCTTTAGGATCATAAGTGGCAAGAGAAGCAGGTTAGAGGCCATCTTCTATGTAATATGCTACAGCACAGTAGTTCCTGCAGCCGACCCTTAAACTGTCCCTTAAACTAATTAAAGAACACGAATTCAAGACAAAATTTATGAATGATTCTCACAAGTAAAGAGTACATTCAACTTCTATTAACTTCAAGAGATGTAGAGCCAATGCATATGGCTCTTTTTATCAGTCCTGCTCAAACATATACCAGTGTAAGCCAAATCAAACCTTTGCCACCGTTTTTTTATATGGATGTGACTTTCTCTTTGTGAAAATCACAGGCTCCTTGTGTACATATGGGTACACATGATAAATATGTATCTGTGTATCTACCTGATCAAGTAGGTGGCTTTCATTTGAAATACTCTGTCTTTTAAGAATGACCATGTCTCTTACACCACCATATTTAATCACAGATCATATTTTGTAGTATGAGTTCATTCTTTACTTTCTCTTGCACTCAAAGATATGATCCATCACATTTGTAATATATGGCTACTTATTTAAGGTAGAACCTCAGTTTTGAAAGATGCTTCCTGGTTTTGTGTCTGTGTGCACTGCCTGGATTACCAGGGCTAAGTTATGTGTCTTGATGATGAACAGGCAGAACACATAGAAGATTTCATTTCTCTAATCTCTTAAAAGAACACAGAGCCAGTTCACTCGGAACTTCAGACCACACACTGTACACACATGTTCATTAATCATTTAATATACCTTACCTCTTAAATTTTAGATTCCTTAGCCCTGTATTCATAAACAAATTTTAAGATAAAGTGCTTGTTACAATGAAAGTAATTTTTCACCCTGAAAATTTCAGCACATGGGCACTTCTTTGGGTGTCTACAAGCTACAGTAATCATCATTCCTGTCATAATTATCAAACTATAGCAATCACAATTCCTCTGTCTCAGCTGTAGACCTCATTGGTCCCCCAAGAGGGGAAGAAGAAGGGCAAGAACCAATCTCATCTCTCTGCTGACCAGTGACAGGACCTGAGGGAATGGTTTGAAGCTGTGCCAGGGGAGGTTTAGGTTGGATATTTGCAAAAGGTTCTGGGACACTAGAACAGGCATTGTAACAGGCTCCCCAGAGAAGTGGTCACAGCACCAAGCCTGACAGAGTTCAAGAATTTGGACAATACTCTCAGGAACATGGTGTGACTCTTGGGATGGCCCAGTGCAGGTCTAGGAATTGGACTGTGATGATCCTTGTGGGTCGCTATGAAACCAGAATACTCTGATTCAATGATAATTACTATCCCTTATCTTTTAGAAACTTTTAGATATCTTACACAATATTCAATCAGCAGCAGGTATGGAAAGACCTACAGTACTAGAAGGATTTAAAAATTAAATACAATGTTTAAAATGCAAATAAAATTTCTCAGCTGCTTTTTAGATCATTTTCACCCCTGACTCCATATCAATATCAGATATATATTTTATTTCATCGATCTTATACGATATACCAAATACAGAGTACCAACTATTTCAATGTTTCTCACACTTTCACAGTGCATTTTTCAAGTTCAAGTTCACTTAGCACAGTCCTGGTATTGCTGCCTTTAAATTTAAATTCAACTATTTAACATGGACATTTGGATCCTGATCTATAGCAAATAGTTTACAAGTTGATCAAACAAACATGTTCCACAGCTATGAGTCTACTTTTACCTTTAACAGTAAGGTCACAGAATCACAGGAAGACCTGGCTTGGAAAGGACCTTAAAGATCATTTCATGCCAAAACCCCTCCCATAGGCAGAGTTGCCACCCACTAGACCAGGTTAATCAGAGCCTCATCCAACTTGGCCCTGAACATCTCCAGGGCTGGGGCCTCCACAGCTTCTCTGAGCAACCTGGTCAGTGATAGAGTGATTTTACATAAAGTAATTTTACAACACTTGCACTTGAGGATAAAGCGGTTTTAGAACATTTGAACTTGCAAAGCAATTTTTATTTTTGTTTACACATTTGAAATTACCATAAATGACAACAGCTAAATACTATGACTCTGAAAGACATGGGAAATGAGGTAGATACTTAGTCAACATCTGCATGTGATTCAACTTAAATTCATGGTTTTATCTGTGGAATACTTTGCAATTCTGTTCCCACTTTCTTTCGAAAACCATGCCATCTATTTAAGTAGCAAAACACAGATTCTGACCAAAGTGCCTCACTACCTTAACACAGCTAATCTGTTGCAAAGCAAAAAATTACAGGAGTGGTCTTCTAACTTCAAGTTTCTTGCTTAATCTCAGACAGTTCTACACACTTTATTTCTGAAGCCTGAGGGTTTTTTGCTTTTATTTACTGAAGTACATTTGAGATTATTTTTGGCATCTTCACACTGGGTCATGAAACAGCATGTTTTGGCACCTGCTAGCCTCACTAGCAATCTGCTTACTCCAGGCTGTCATCCTTGTGCTGCTCCTGGGTATGCATCTGACAAAAGTCTTGCAGGTTTGCTTGGATCTGGAGTTTTGCAAACAATGGGAGAAGAACAGCATGTGAAAAAGCTTCATTGGTGTTTAGGTGAGTCTTTATTTATTGATTTTGTATTTTAAATATATAATACATAATGTTGTTCATGCTTGTATATTCCATTTTATTGACTATGGTTGATACAACCAAACACAAACCAAAATGAAGACCCTTTCTGCAAAACTCATTTGCTAGCACTTGAAAATAGTCATTGTTGAGACTTTCAGGTATATTTGTACTAACCTCCTCATCTGCTGGGGCATTTAGTGAAACTCTGGCATGAACAGTAATGATTATTATGAAGGACTAATTTAAATTAGTCTACTATCCAAAATTAAATGCGTATCTTCTCTTTCTCCTTGCAGAGGTTTCTGATTGAGAAAAAAGTATCTGGTGCTGAAATGGTTTAGAAGAACTAACCAAAACCAATGTTGAAACCACATATATACAGATTATTAGCAGAGATTGGTAAAAAAATTACGTCACTGTGGAACCAGTGGAATCACTGATGATAAATGTATACAAATTACCTGTTCATAAAATTCAGTGTACTCAATCATCACACCTTAAAATATTAAATTAGGAGAAGGAGGTGTAATACTTTTTTTTAAATTTATCACCTCATGGCTATGACTATGAACATGCACCCCAGCACAGTGAAATCACAAGCTCAGAAGAAAAGGGTGCTTCCTGAAGAGTAGGATTTTTTTCCTCTGACTCTGAACTCTGACTTAGTTCCTATAGACATAAAGTTAATTTCACTTAACTTTAGATATTTGCAATATATGCATCAACATCTAAGCTGATCCCTAGGTTTCCTTCATTCTCTCTAGTAAGGAATGTGCTATTGTACAGTCTGATTCATCTGACCTACTTAGATGTCTACCTTCCGAGGAGATGATTCATGCCCTAAAAGTGCCTATTTCTCTCCATTGAATATAAAGGCAGCCTAGCCAAAGATAATTTTGATAGAAAAGACATTACATTAGGACAGATAAATTTCGCCCCAGAAGCTATGAAAGGAGCAAAACAGGGGTGAATGCTATTTTCAGCAATATTTAACTTCTGTATGATATTGAAATAGAAATACATCCACAAGGTCATGTGGGAACAATACTACTGAGAGCTGCTGAGCAGCACAGACTGGTCTCTCCCAAACCACAGGGGAACAACTCCCTCATGAAATGTGCAAGGTGAATATGAAATGATAGTATCTACTCCCTCTACACCTTCCCAAAAATATATTCAGGAGAGGAGACTTTCAAAGTGCACTGCTTTCTTTAAATGTTGTTTGCAATAAAATTAATATGCAGTCAAAAACTGTACTTTTATTTCTACATAGAAAGGACTGCTGAACTTAGAAGAATCTGCTCATAGCTTTGTCCTCCTGCAATATTTTTAAAAACTTTTTAAAATAGTTTATTTCTAGCTTTGATTGGCTAGGACACTTGTACCTTCTCTTGGCTTTAGCTTCTTATTGGATAAGAATTTTTATCGTCTTCATCATATCCCTTTCCTTGACATTCTTCAGTGCACTGAAGATGAATGAAGTGCTGTAAAAATGCATTTATTACAAATTTATTTATTAAAAATAATAATTTATTTATTAAAAATGCATTTATTATTTTTACAGCATATGAAGTGCTGTAAAAATACATTTATGCATCTCCTCTGTCTCAATATGTGAAAGTCTTTTTTTTTAATATGTACACTCTTTAATAAAAGCTTTATTTGTACTGTATGTGAAGCAGAGTTCTGACCTAACTAAACTGTGACCCAAACCCTACTTGATCAATGAAGTCTTTCTTGGCTTGAGAATGTATACTTCAGTTAGAGCAATACACAGTAATTCATCTCCAGTGGAAGAAGGCAAAATCTGCCTAAGAGTGCTAAGATTTCTTCTGCCCACCAAAAGTTAGTACCCAGTATTGATAAGGACAAAAGAATCATTTAAGATCACATAATAAAGATAAAAACCAGTAACTAGAAGCTAATCAAAATAAAGCTACATGATAACCTTTCTTCAGAAAATGTTAAAGCAGGAGCAAAGAAGAAATTCAACATTAAGATGTAATGATTTAGCAAAATTATTTTTTACCTCTTCTAATCAAATTACTCCAATACTTTCTAAATGTTTGCTACAAAAACAATCAGCTCTATCATCATCAGATTTCTCTTAAAAAATTTGTACTTGTGTGGTGTATTCCCCTTGACCTGGGATTGAGATTTATACACATAGCTGCCAGTGCAATGAAGAGAGACCATGATCTTTCATAGCTGGTTTAATTTGATTTTATAACCCAACCAATTTTCAAGATGATTTAGGGATTAGATGTTCTGTCAGGCTGAGCTATGTATCCAATAAAGCACAAGGAACTTTTTTTTCTAATTCTTAGTGGTGATATGCCCCTGCCCTGGCATTTTTACCTTTAACGTCATATGTTCTCTTTGGTAAGCCACCATCAGCAGCAGCCCATGATCAATCAGTGGGCTGGGCCATGCAATAAAACAGCCATGCCTGCTCACAGGAGCAGAGATGCTGCCTGGAAACTGCAGTTTAAAGATCCTACTGCCTCATTTTTGAAACCATTTAAGTCTGGGAAGAGACAAAGAAAAAGAAGTACAATTTTATGTGATGATTCCTACTACTTACATTTATAGTGACAATTTATAAACTGCAAATTTAGCAACATATGACAGCTTTGACTGATGAACTTTGTTTTTTTTCCAGAAGGTAGTACTAGGAAGACTTACACTGCCAAGAGCTAACATTGTCACCACGTCAGTGTCTCTGTAATACTCTACCTGAACTAACATCAGGCCTTACTTTGCTTTGTGCATCCCTGCCATTCCATCAATATCCTCATACAAGACAAGTATGACAAAGAAGTATACAGAATTGACTTCAGCTAATGAGGGGAATGAGGATTTTTGACTAGTCACTTATTTAAGGGGGATAAGTAAGATGCCATAAACAAGGAAGAACACACGATTCTGCTTCAAAAGCAGAGGAAGTACGGTCACAGTCCCTGATCCTTAGGTCGTGCTGAATTTTGGTCAATACTTAGCTAAGTGTCTTGTTGAAAATTTGTGGCGTAGGCAAAAACTGAACTCATCTTTCCCAACTCTAAACTAATTCTCTAATTAATGGGCCAGACTTTTCTCATTCCCTGAGGCACCACAGAACAAGCAGAAATAATATAAAGCTGCCTAAGAAAAATATTGCATACCAGAGATTCCTACATTGCCTAGTTAGGGTTACTTTGCTATGTCTTTTCTCTATCATGGCAGGGCAAACAGAATGTACAAGCAAGTACAGAATCCCTAATCTGTGATACTGTCCTCTAAGGGTCTGCACCCTGTAAGAGACCAGAATATCCCTTCAAGATGTAAAATAACTATAATAAAAATGCTTAAGATGCTGCACTTTTCATTGGGTCCATAATTTATTACACGATGAAGCTTAATATAAGGCCCAGAATGATGTGTCTGTTATCAGCTGAAATGAGCAATCCTCATAAAGACCATTCACACAGGTAAGTCAGTTTACATGGGCTTTTCTAGTGTTAGTTTCTAAATTTCGAACGGATTTAAACATCTACAGTATGTACAACTCTTGTATATCAGCCATGTCAGGTCTCTGGAATGTCAAGATAATCATTAACAAAATGTGTGCATCTGATAATCTCTGCAGATAAAAAAAATCAAACTTTAGATACATTTTATCTAAAAGAAAATGGAAAAAGAAAATGGGAAAAATCACATCAGCAAGTTTTAAGGTAAGCCCTTGCAGCACTGCAAGAGTCAGTGTGAGAAATTCTGTTTGCAGAATACCAAATGTAAGAAGGTAAACATTTCAATTTAGGCTCTGGTGCTGCTGGTAACTTCTTATGAGTTTCCCCTTCTCTTTGTGTTGGCGTGGGACTGATTTATTTTTTCACCCCTAAGCCCATGTTCCTTAATTCCCTGATTCTTTAGAAGACTCTACAACAGAAAGATCCTTTCATGAATCCGTTTAAATTCCTCATGTACATTTCCTCACATCTCAAACTTCAAAAGTATTTTCTTTAGCAGTCCACCAGAAAGCACTACACAGATGCCTCAAGATCCCAAACAACAGCACAAGAAGTTCCATGAGCTCAACCTGAGCTCAGAATCCATTTAATCCTGCTTTGTATATTCTCATCCCACCTTTACATATTCTTTTACTGCTTTCTTCTTACACTTCCATTTCAAATTATTACTCCTCTCCACTGTGATGTACTGTGTTTCATCAACTCCTTAAAGTACATTGGCAAAACATAAATCACAGGTAATTTTTCCTCTATATCTAATCCAAATTTTTCCTATAATAAATTAATTATTGCCTAATGCAATTAACTGATTCATGCTTCATCTTATTTTAGTATAGAATTTCTGAGTTTAGCTATATTTATAACTGCTGTCCATCATCATCAAAGCAACCAAGTCAGTAGACCAATATAGTGTATATATGTCTCTATCTTATAAATTAGTCAGCTTTCAACTGAACTTCTTGAGTTTCCTTTGAAGAGTGGGACCTGTAATTATTGCAGAGTATACTCTACTAATAAAGTAAAAGTATTCTGGTGTTCTTTTGGGAAAACATAGGGGATATGCAGGAAAATCACAGCACAATTGTGTCTTGTAGTATTAGCTCATAAAGGTCTGTGAGAAATGGCCCTCCAACAGCTGATCAGCATGGAATCTGATACCAGCCTTCTGAATTTCTGGACAATGTATAGATTTTATGAATAAAAGTTCAGCAGAAGAAAAATGATTCAAGAAAAAAACACAGTGATGAACACCAAGGGAATACCATCTATTTTCTCTGTAGTCCACATACATGGAATGCAAATATATCCAGCATTTTAAATAAGTTTGCAAGCAATGCTTAAGAAAAATCCACTCCCCAAAACTGAAATGGATTTCATCATTACAAGCCTCTGAATTCACTTCATCCACATTTTGTACACTTACACACTCAATCTGTACACTCATTTGTTTTTAATGCCAGCACATGACAAATACTGTGATTGCCTGGAGATAGTAGGATGACAATAGGGGAAGTCACCCTTTACAATAAACACAGATACAGTGAAAGAAATAGCAAGTTTTCCAACCTATCCATCCTGCACATCTGCCTCTACTGTTATTGTTTCATGGAAAAAATTTCCTATTTATGTACAATTAATTAGTACTTCTTTTTTGATTTCACAGTAAAAAGAATTTCAGTGCATTCAGGTCCAAAAGGATTCAGGCACTCATTCCTATTCTTTGTAACTTCAGCAGCAAGAATAATATATGCATCATCTAATTTAACTGCAAATGACTCTTAGCATGAATTGTCTGTTTAAAGATAATGCACAGCAGAATTCTTAACTGCATCCCAGAAGTCATGCAGCACCAGGCAGATAAGATCACAGTGGTTACCAGGGGTAGCAAATGGGAAAAGCACTACAGGAAATGAACTCTTGTCAATAATCTCAAGAGAGTGCTATATTTAGGTCAATTGTACCTGAAATCGTTTGGTGGGGTAATTGCTCTTTGGTACAGACTCTGCTCTCTGAGCCTGTCAGAGTGCTGGTAGGTCCTCTGGATTGAATTCACCAATTTTCTTCCAGACTCATTTTCTAAAAATAAAAACAAACAAACAAACAAAAAAACTTTAATGATGGACAGCAAGCTTACCAGAACACAGAAAATCACTCATGTTAAATTTTAAAAATATGCTTTCAATTAATCCATTTAATACAAAAAGATGTTTCAATATCCAACCGATTGCCTCAATTTTCTAGAACAGAATTTTATTCAATTATTCAGATTTTTTATTTGGCCCTCCAAAGACTTCCCAGATCTACTGAATATCTAAGGTGATTTAGAGTGCTTTTGCTGATCAGTTAATAGTCAATGCAAAATCAGAATTGTTACTAAATCTTATGATGCATCCCAGTGCAACATTATTCTAGCTTCAATTCAGGTTGAGTCCTCATCTGAAAATATGGCTTACTGTTTAAAAATTTAAGATGGTTCATTCATGTGTCCTAAGGAATGTGATAAACTCAATTTTAGGAATCCAATCTAATAAGACACTTACTGACATTTTGTATCAGTTAGCTGGATTAATCCAGATACCAGAAGACAGCACCTACTCATTCTGTCTTACGATTTCTTAGAAGAAGTATTTTGCTTTGATAGCACAAAGTCTCCAGCAGAATTATTCCTTCTTCACATTAAAAAGTAGGTATTAACCAGATGAATTTTAAAGCAAGGAAAAAGCTTCCTTTAGCAGCTATTCAGCATGCATTTACCTTCTACAGACAGATACAGCATCATATCTGCAGTCTTTACTTAATGCTTGTGATTAGCACTTACTGTAATTAAACAAAATGTCATGATACAACTATAGCGCTGAAGAATATACATGTATTCTTTATTTTTTTAAAAATTACAAAGGGAATAAGATACACTACTGAAAACTACAGTAGGTGCATCAGTTATTTCAGCTGTTGTTTCTTGTGAAGAACTTCAAATTCAAAGATACTCATTAAACAGAGTAGATGGCAATAACAGACGAAGTGTTAATGGGGCAGCAGTGGAGTGTGTCAGGAAAATGAAGAGACCCTGAGGGGCTCACCATGCTGTTTATGCTCAGCTAAATTCAGCGGCATTACCATAAATCCTCTAAAAGATACTGTACTCAATTCCTTATTTGCTATTTTTCAGGCAAGTAAATATTCTATGAGATTAGAAGATGGTACTATTTTCTATTAAACAAACTTTGCATGTAAATACACTGAATATTTACATGTACTTTTTTTTTTTTTTTTTACAATTTTATAAAAACAAAGAGAGGGTCTTTTAATCTTCGAAATAATGTGTGAATCTGTATGAAAATTTCTGAAATCATACCCAGGAACAGAGCCTTTAAACAAAAGAATCATCATTTATCTCATAAAATTGTTTTATAATTTAAAGACCAGGTTTCAATATTCATTTTCAAATGCATAATACAACTGGCTACAATAAAATTATGCATAAACCAAATAACCTTTCATGAAAGTTCAAAATTCTTGCTTTCTAGTTAGTTGGGGGTTTGAGGGGGGGAGGTTGTTTGTTTTGGGGGGATTGTTTGTTTGATGTTTGTTTGTTTTTGGGTGATGCCTTAAGTTTTAACTTGCATGTTTTTCAGATTCTGTGCTGCCTAGGGGTGTAGTTCTGAACCTCATATTAAGTGCTAGTGAGCTGTCTTCACTGAGTAGGTAGACAAAACAAATCCTTTTCCTGCTGAAGACCAAGGACAACCAACTTTCAGGCCCAAAACCATAAACAACAGTGGACTGAAGAAGGAAAACAAGAAAGGATGGGACTTCATAACTTGGAGCTGTACTTGGACAATTAAACCCCAATATGCAAATGGACCAAAACTTATAAAAGTGTAAGACCTTGTGACCAGTCATCCATTTTGTGACCATTTTTAAGTCCACTTTGGGTGTAGCCCTGGCCAGGGTCTTGTCCTGCCCAAGGTGTACCCTAAAGGCATTTCAGTAAATATCTACATTATTCTCTAGCTCTGTCCAGTCTTTGTTTCAGGTCAGCCTTCCCAAGGCATCATGGGTTTTTGGTTTGATTTTTTTTTTTTTCATTTTAACTTGGCATTCTGAGCGAATAAATTAATCTTAGGAAGTACACATAAACCATTCATTCCAAAAATGGACTGGTTAAAAAGAAGTTATATATGGTTATATATAACATACATGTTATATATGATTATGCATGCATCTTTATGGTGACCTTATTGTGCCTTTGATCTTAGAACAAAACTTAACCAACATAAGGATAGGTGGATTTATTGTTAAGGAGAAAGCGGCTGCAATACGCTGTGTAACTTCAATTATAAACACAACTTCATGTAACACATCATTATCTACAGAAGAAAGGTCCCAGCAAAACTGCAAAAGGCTCCACGGAGTCTCCTCCTGCCCCGGAGCGGCGCGGCGGGGCCGGGCTGCAGCACCACGGACAGCGGCCGCCGACGGCTGCAGCAGCGACACTCACCGCCTGTGCTCCCCGCGTCCCTACGCCCTGCTCCGTCTGAGACATGTCCAAAGATCAAAATAATGGGTGAGGTTTTTTCCAGCTGTCTCCCAGTTCCATTCTTTTGATGTCTACCTACGACTTTTAATTCTTGGAAACAATGAGAACCAAAGAATTAACAGATCTGAAAACTGGTTGTTGACATACATCAAGACAGACCTTGGGCTCTGACAACGCTGGCTTCCACTATGTGCTCTCGACCCTCCACTTCAAAGCCAAAGATCCGATACCCAAAAGCAGTCACGTGGTTTGGGGAAGACCATTTTGCATATATAGATCTCCACATGGAGAATACCTATTCAGAGCCTGCCTCAATACCAAATACTTGGCAAATGCACATGCAGCCACAGGCAACTTGTTTGCCACTGAGAATACTGAAAAATAAAGGCCCCATACTTATCCACTCCTATTCTACAAATGATAATAATGCTTTGTTTTAGGAACCAAAAAAAACATTCAGTCACGCCTGCAGAAGTAGAAATAGGGTACTTATAAGATGCTGAAGTACAGATTCTCCTTACTGCTTAGCACCCAAGCAAAGCACATTTAAAAAACAGATTAAATGTCATGGGCTCTGAGATGCCCTAAGCGATGCACTTCACAAATGAATGGCAAAAACACCTGGAATGGATACTTTATCCCTATAAGCAGTGGATATTTTAGTAGGAGACAAGAAAATTCTCACAAAATGGTTACATTCTGACTGATGCTGAGAACCAGCAATTCCCAGAAAGGTCAAGAAGAGCCCCCAATTCTTATTATCCATGAAGGTGCAGGAAAAAACCTGAACTACTAAAATAAAATCACAAGAAAGCATCAAGCTCTCATGCAAATACTGCCTGCTTTTAAGAGATTGTGTACTTCCTTTCATGCATTTCAACACTGGTGGTCACTTGAGTTATTTCTAGCAATAATTTGCTTTAGTGTTTTTGGGTTTTTTTTTTTTGGGCAAGATTAAATAATTACAATTACTTCAAATACTCTGAGAGGGTTTTTAAAAAATTATTTAAATATTTTCTCTCATATTAGGATTTATGAGGCTACAGACAGTCTTAGTGCCGAGTCTGCTTTGAAATAAATGTTTCCTAAACTTAGAAAACTCAATCTACAAATAAAAAAGTATGATTAAGAAAAAGTGATCCGGTATAAAAAAGCAGGAGTGTGAATGCCCTTCTTTGAGGAAGAAGATATCCAAAGTCGACATTTGGTGCTCTTGGAAAATTTATGAAAACCATAATTGAAAACAGACAGTCGATGAGCATCCCTGTTAATACTGAATGCCATGTTTCTTATGTGAAGTGTAGCTTGGTTAGGATTTATGGTTCAAAGGATCAGTTGCTGCCAAACAAGGATTTAAAACCAATGAGGAAAATATACAACTAATGCTGAGGGGACCTTTTTGGAAAGGCTGTGTGCATCCCTCACAAGGCAGATAAACAGTTATCTCCCGTCTGAAGCCCACTGGAGAAAGTGTGAAACAGTGCACTAATACCTGAGTGAAAAAACAAGGGGCTCTCCTGCCTGCAGAAGGTAATGAGGACGGTGAAAACACAAAGTGTTTGCAGTGTTACTGCCTCTTGCAGTGAACAGCACATTCACTTCCAGGACAATATGGAATTTGAAAATTGCCATTAAGTAGGAGGATGGCACACAGGGCTGCACATTAAAACTCCACTACAAAGTAAGTAATGTTAGGAGAAAGGCTATTACATTAAGAGCTGTTGATTTGGAGGCATTTTCAAGGTCAACCTTTGGGTGGGCAGATTCACCTTCTCAAGACAATGTTACCAAGAGAGCCAGAGTAGAAGAAAATCAGGGGGAAGGTAATCAAAACAACTTGCCAATGATTAAATTAAGTGTAGGGTAGAGAACTGATTTGCCTTTCCAAATCTTTCCTGCTGTTTCCTGAAGCCAGCTGGAGGCAGTGACAGCATCTTAAGCAAAAAAAAAAAAAACAAACTAGAAAAATGGAACTGTATAACAAGTATTGCCCTACAGATTACAGACCTACACACTGCAGACTATGAACTATATACAGCAAGAGTTATTAGCAGATTTAGTTTTATTCTCCTTCACTGACAACTATTGGAGAAGAGTTCTACTACCAGCAAATGCAGCAAACCATTGTGTGGCAGATTTTGGGAAGGGCTGTTTCACAGTCTATTGTGCACCACTGTCAGACCTACCTAATGAGTACAGGTGAAAGCACCAAGCACCTACTGACTCTTCTGTGGGCAAAGGCCGACTTCTGCCATCTCTTGCTACAAGTAACATTTTAATTCTCTCTCCTTTAATCCTTAACTGAAATCACTTAGCAGCAAGATTATCTTTTGAACAATAAAGTAAAAGTGCAATACTGTAACATAAAGAAGTACAGAATTAGTCTTTTCAGTACACCAAAATGAAAGACACAGAGCCTGCTCCAGAAAACTGTATCTGTACATTGGATCCATTTTTGGTGTCTGTTTGATGGTGATTTAAAAGGTCGTATGTTGTACCTGAGCCATGTTTTAAAAAAAATGACATATCTTTTAAGCCTAATGAGCAAAAATGCAGATATATTAAAGAGAGGCTGATCAGTATACAGATACTGATCTTTATCTTCCAGTAACTCCCAGAAAAATGAAAAGAATGGGCAAGCAGGAAGGGCACACAGAAACGTTATTCCTATTTTGCCATATCAAACAAGTTTGATTGAGCAGCAGTATTTTCATACATCACTCTGCTGAAATCTGCTTTACCACCATCAGGACAGACAACAAATATGTATGGGGAGATTCTTCCACTGTCATACTCTGTCACCCCAACAGCTGTCACTTGGAAGCTGCAAGTTCTCATGACCCTTGATGTATCTCAACTGACTCCTCTTTATAATGGTAATTTATATGAAGATATTTAATATTACAATTCTCAGAAGCAACAGATAAACTATGTGTAACTGAATTAAATGCAAAAGAAAATCTGTGTTAGTGCTATACTGATTTTTGTAGCAAATATATAAGAAATACTCTTCTCAGCATTTTTGTAGCACATCATACAAGCTAATGCTAAAATATCATTCTGGACTTCAAAATTACCATTATGTATACTCAGTTGCAATGATCTACATCACAGAAAGTACTGTTGTGAATGAACTTATTGTTGTTTTGTACAGTACTCACAAAGACTTGCCTGAAATGGAAATAATTTATATTTTAGTGACATTTGAGAAAAAATATAAGTCTAAATAATGTTTACAAACTGGCCTATACTTAGGATTATAGTTACAGGATGATACATCCCAAAAGGAAAAACAATATTTACTGCTAGTTATTCACTGCCCTTCAATTACTTTGTTGTTATAAATACTGACTAATTGAAGACTAAAACTATACATGACTATTCACACACTAAGAATAATTGTTCTTAAGTAAACAGAAAGGATAACTCTCCTGTAAGGCTGACATTTGTCTGCACAAACAACTGGAAAACACTGGAGAAAAATGAGTATGCTCCTACTGATCAAATTTTTTTACAAATTATTTGTGAAAAGATTAGAGCACTAAATTAATTCCAAAATGCATTTATAGTCAAATCTAACCATGGATATTACTCTTGCATGTTCAAGCAATTTATGGTTTCACACTATCTCTCAGATGACCTTAGCTCAGAAACCCTCTCTTCTTTCCCTCTTACATTGACTAGTACTGTCAGGTAAGAGAACAATAATTGCTATCACTAATTAAAGCAGTGTCTCAGATGCAAAGGTGGGGTATCCCACTGGAGACAGACAAGGCAACAGTTACAGAACATAAACACAACACAGAACCTCCAGTAGCAACCAGTCAAGAAATCAGAATATGCTTATGAACAAATGCATTAAGAGGACAAAGCCTTGGTGTCCTCTGATCCTGGTATAGGAGACTTCACGTGGGTCGTGGAATATTCGTAGGGCAAGTTCCTACAACAGATTGACTTCCAATAGTGTCAAAAGCAGAAAACTAAGGTCAGCTGATGCATCAGCTACAGTGGGAACTGCATACCGAGGAGCTGTACTAGCGTATTAGAAGAGTGAATGTAAAGCATTCATGAATGGAAGAGTAATCTGTAGATGCAGATACACCAACAGGTGTACAACTTGTCCCCAAAGATACAAAAACTGTATCATTATTGAGATATGTTTAGAATTCATTATCTAATACATTACAGCATGTTTTACCCGTGTACTGGTAAATTTGTATTGAAAGAGAAATTAAAAATGCTTGACTAGCCAGTAGACCAGGTCTGAATAAATAATTTATGGATTAACAGATATTGCAACATAAGACAAGATAAAATTCTATTTAGATGCAAAAATATTTTAAGGGTGTAACAAATAGAGGTGTTAGCTTAAAAGAAAATGTAAGAAAAAACCCACAGGAATCCTAACATTTATAAATGGCAGGAGGAAACTTCTGCCCTTCTATGATCTCCCCTGAATTACAGAACTTCTCACACTCATTGTATTATCAATTGTTTCCTTGTCCAGTGGAAACAAGCAATTGTTGATGATTGTGCTGGAAGGAAAATCATAAAACAGGAGCAGATAATGTAACATACTGTGTGGTTCCAGAAGACACAATGGCTTTTGCAATGGGTACAGAAGATGCAGATCAGGTAAGAAACTCTTCCCTTTACAGTAAAACTGTTTAAGATTTATAGAAAGAGACAGTGAGACAGAAAAATATCTTAATTTAGTCCATGGTATCATGCAATAGGCTGAGCCATGGGTGAGCCACAGTCAGCTCCCCGTCACATGCCAAAAGTTCATCTCACAATGAGTCTGAAAATAAAGCATGAGAAGGGGACCTCTCTCCCCTAGGTGTGAAGGATAGAAGGAAATGCAAGACACATGAGAAATCAAGAGTCAGTGCTGACATGCTGAAGACCACATCTGCATTGCCAAGCAAAAGACAGAGAGCAAAGCAAAGAGATGAGCCAGGAGAGATGGGGAAAGGGAACAAGATGTCTTAGGGATAGGTCACTGAGGAAAGGGGAGAAGCTGGAGGAAAACATGGCAGAAAATCATAAATAGATGTCAGAGAAAATTAAATCAGATCTTAACATTCTTCCTGAGAAAGATAATGAGATGTGTAAAAAGTGAAAATTAAAATGAGGTAAGAGAAAGATTTATTAAAATAAGCTGAAGCTTTTCAAGTTCAGAGATAGTGGCAAGAAGGCCATAAGAGTACAAGTTGAACATTTTCCATGATTTGCAATATTTTAACTTCTACTGTAAACCATTAAGGTGATTCTTACCTTTACAGTTGCTGTGTTAGACACCAGTGTTATCCAAAACCAGTCTGCATAATGTAATATTTCATCACTGTCCCCAGTAGATCCCAGATCATCACCATAATTAAGAGAATGGTATCAGGCAGCTTTTTCTCTTCACTCAGGAAGGTTCCAAAGCTGTTCATGCCATATTTCACTGCTCTAGTCTACTGCTTATCGTTTTAATTTCTTTCTTTTGAGTTTATTGTTTTGCAACAGATTTGAAAAATAGTTAGACATCTCCAGCGTTTTCTCACCATGATCTTCTTTGATCCAAGTCTCATTCCCAAAAAGGAAATAATTTTCTACATCCAGGTCCTGATTAAGGACACAGAGGTTGAAAACCTGCCTTTTTTCTACTAAAAGTTCAAGGCAGGTATGTGTTGCTTTGCTACAGACAATGTGAAATCTAACAGTAGATTCCTTTCTTGGGGCTGAGTTGCCACTCAGATCACAATAGAAGAGTGTGATTGTTGCAGGAGGAACAAACTGAGACCAGAACTGCACGTCAAAAGGCTGCCATAATGGAGGGGTCCCTAACATTCCTGCAGGAGGAATATCAGCTAGGGCTCAGGTATCTGGCTGCACCTCAGCCTTCCAGTAATAATGATGAGATGAAACTATGAACTACAGACTTCTGTAGTTCACAACCTTAAACCTTGGTTATTTTCATGGCTTCAAAGAACAAGAACTGGCTCTATGAAACCCAAATTCTCAAAAGATTTACATGTCCAAGAACTTTTGAGGTTCTGAACCTGAATGTTTTAAGGGATTCCCTAAGAAACACTTGAGACTAGGAGCAGTATTTAACACTGGTACTCATAGTATATTAGAAAATCTCTTACATATGACTAAAACCAAGATGTATTTACAACAGGTTTCATCTTGTTCACATTTAAGACTACAAAAACCTCCTATTTTTAGGAAACAACGGCAGCATAACATCCATGAATTTAGGTAAGACACTTAGAAAGTCTCCCCTTGTGCTACCCAACTACCTGAGGAGTATAAAATAAATTAAAAACTGTCAGCAGTTTAGATTTATTATCCTCTTGTTGTCATTTATTAGTGTTGATACAGAGGTCTAGTACTGAAATGAGGAAAAGTTAGGCCCTAAAACAACTGTTTAACATCATCAGCTTAGACCTCACTTTTTTTTCCATGTATTTTAAATAATCATCACTTCTCTGGATCAAACATTTATTGCAGAAACTCAAAGGACTTCTCACCCAACTTTTCCTAGCGGTTAATCAATAAACCTAATTTCAAAAAACTGCAACCACCAATCATTCAATTGCTCAGGACTTTCAGTAATACAAATTGCAAGGAGGAAAGACTCTCGACTTGCCATGATGGAGAAGCCTCAAGAATTATTAAAACCTAAGTGCAGATAGTTTGGCTTGCCAGGCAGACAGCAGCATAACAGTACATCTGAGTCACAGCAGTCATACATTCTCACGTGCAAAGTCAGTGCCAGCCCAAGCAGCTGTGATTGAAAAATGTCAACAGGATTCCAAAACTGTTTGTGTTGGTTCAGGTTCAGGGGAAAGTACAAGCACAGCAACAACCGACAGGTATTCACCCCAGTGTGCTTGTGTTACAAGGGCACAGAGAAGCACCAGGGGCTCAGAAACCAACATGGTGAATATGAGACAGGCACAAACTGTCAGATGGAGAGGAAAATGCAGAAGTACTAAGGCAGAGGGAAGAAAAGATTATCATGGCATATGTTACCTATAATGCAAAATTTCAGTATGCAATTCTTATTTACAACACACAAAACACCCTTCATTGAAATACATGAACTTGTCAATACAAAAGTCATTAATGTTTTCTTTCTAAAGAACTGATTTATAAATGACAGAGTATACTTCTTTCTAAAGAAATGATTTATAAATGACAGAGTGTATTTCAATTGTGGAAGCCTTTTTATTTAGAAAACTATTTAAAATGTACATTCATTTTCATTTAAAATAAACAAATCACACTGTAATGCAAAAAGGTTGTGAAAGTAAGAGGATTTAAATAAAACCCAGCACACATTGCTGTCAATAAATATCATGAGACATCTGAACATTTTTAAATAGTTGAAAGGTTAAGGAAATGTAAAAATATGAATGGAAATGAGAAAACCATTTTCCATCTACTTTCCCAAGCAAACAAAAAATTACAAGAAAACATGCAAAAAATTGCATTAACAAACTTCAGTAACTTCACTTAATCACAAAATCTAGTCATGAATAGGCTGCTACCATAAGGTAAGACAGGTTGCAGACAGTCCTTTATGTAAAAGCAAATGTCAAAAGAAAAGCTCTGATATTTAGTTGTGGGCTCCCACTTTTCACATAGGCATTTCCTAAATCCATGTTTGATGAGCTTCTCCAGCTATAAATTCTGTAAATTCCCTCTGGAGCAGTGCAGAGTGTGCTTCATGAAAATGTCATCTGCCAGCACTGCAATTACTCACACTCCAGCAATCATGTGCACAATGCAGAATGGGTCGAATTCAGGTGAGAACGAGAACCAGCAATCAAGCCTCTGGAATTGAGAACAAAGCCATTTTCTTTCATTTGCCATCAACACAACCATCAAGCCCTTAATTACAAGGCAAGTGTCAAGCCTGGCTGCTGAAAGGCTTATTATTATACAGCTCAGCTTCAAATCAGTTTTGTATTGATGAACTGCAAAAATGAGGAAGCCAGCTTTTTTTTTTTTTTTTGCCCCACAAGAAATGAAACAGGGACTAACTGATTATGTGATTGACAGGGAAAAATAAGGACATATAAAAATACATTTTAAGATAGTAAAAGAGTGAACAGTACACCTAAAATCTTTCTATAAACATATTTTCTAACTCAATAGCAAATCTGGGTGATTTGATAATTCAGAAGACACCTTCTTTAGTTGAGATCGTTGTATTATCCACAAAAGACACTGCAGAAAGTCCCTCTTTAGGTCATGCATTCTGTCTTTCAGACATTTGTATTTCTCTTCTTCTGTGAGTGCTCTCGTTGTCTCCCTTATATCTATTTGCTTGTCTTTACCTTGAGCATATTAAGAGATATTAAGAGAACTGTACACACATTCACAAGCCCTAGCCCAACAATTACCTATTCACATTAGATTAGCTGTCTCCATACTGAACAGCAGATGAGAAATCATCATTTAGCAACAGGATTTATATATGTTCATTCAATTGAGTTATCAGTAAGTACCACATTGTAACCATGAGCCAAATGTCACCTCTTTTACCATTTCTTATATAAGAGTTTTAAGCATGAACAGTAATAAATAACATGAACTGTTAGGAGGAGGCCTGGATTTGGAACTGGCTGTTGATACAATATTACAGTTATGGTAAATGTTAAACCGTGTTTTGCCTTTTGATTTCTTAAACACATATTTTGACTTAGCTTCTACATGTCTTATGTAACTAGAGAAACATGATAGCTCTTGGTCTGCCTTTTTATATCTAAAATGAATATGCACATGTATAGCAGACAGAAGACCACTTAGGTCAGTGAGCATTTTACCATCAGTTTTAGGCACTTTACCTGAAACAGTGACCATCCATACATAGCTCTTTCTTTAACCATTGCCCAATCCAGAAGATATACAACATACACTTTTCCTCTTGCAACCAATATCCTGAAAATTTCAATGGCTCATGCTTCAGCAAGATATTAAATTTGAAATCAATGAAATTGAGAAAATAAACATTAACACAAAAGAAGATGAAGGGACACAACAGCAGCAGACGCATCTCATTTGTCATTCACTTTCATTGGTTATAAGCTGGATTTGTTTCCATTGGATATATACATACATACAATACATAAAAAAATACATACTAAAAAGTTAGGAAATAACTATTTACCTGCTGAAAAACTTTTGATTTTGGAAATACAAATAAAGAAAAAAACCCAAACACCCCCCCCCAAAAAAAAAAAAAAAAAAAAAAAAAAAACCCCCCAACAACAAACAAACAACCCACCCCCCCAATCAACTAAAAAGCAAAACAAAACAAAACAAAAAAACCAACAAAACAACAGATTAAAAATTTATGATGATTTTTGGTTTTAAGAGGGAAAAAGTAGTCAGCCTTCTATGCCATGTGTTTGAAACATACTCAGGTAGTTTCAACAGAGTTTAGGTAATTTTACGGTATCTGTATCTATCTGCACATTTCGAGATCTAGTATTTTTTAGCACTTTTTTTCATTTCCACTGAAAGACAAAGTACTAAATAGATAATTCCCATTCTGCCATTAAAATGCTCTAGATACAGAAATAGTGTAGACAACTCATAAAAGCTTTACTACTTTCAATTTTCTTCAGCATTAGTTTTATTATTTGTAGTTATATAACTTCTTCCTTCCAAGGAATTTTAAAAGTCCACCTGATTAATTTCTATCAAGCACCATCTGTTATATTTAGAAAGAGGTCTTCGCCTCTTCTGATCAATTTTAGGTTCTAAGTCAAAAGATACATTTTTGTACCACAAATATGCATACAAGTGTTGTCTTACTTAGAAATAGCTGACAGAACAATGCTATACTTGTTCAGTGTCAAAAAAAAAGTAAAATAAGGAAAGTTTTAGGCCTATATGTTATTGAGTGAACCCGACCACAGAGAACAGCCAAAAATACCAAGGACTGTCTGTGTCACACAATGTGCTGAAAGAATATGAAATGTACCTAAGCAGAAAGATTACTGAAAAATGTCATCCACGCATATTATTGAAGAACCCCATGCTTGCAAATCCAGATCAGAAGATTGATGCATTACATTTGAAATCTAAAAGTGAAAGACATTTGGGCAATTGTTAAAGGAAGTATTGATAAGTATGTTGAAAACATTGAGGTTTCTAAAGACTAAGAAAAACGGAACTGGTACCAACGGCTTATCAGAAATTTACTGGCATAGTTTGATGTTTTTGATATGGTTAGTAGACTGCAGTATCTGAAATCCTTGGTTTTTTAAGGGCAGGGAAAAGGTACTTCCATAACAGCATTTGCTGAAAAGAGAGTTTTGTCATGCACTCTGTATAGTCAGACACCCAGATACCATACCACAAAACTGAACAGGTTCTAAGAATAAAATGAAAAGTAAAACAGATACTGGTGACAGATCATTCTGTGGAACCCATCTCTTAATGTCCTTTCAAAGCAAACAATTCTCCTAATAATATAGATTATTTACAGATATAAGTATTTTTCTAAAGTAAGCCCTTTAAGAAAGTAAATTAAAATTTTCAGATATAGCCAAATTATTTAGCAATCTACATTATTTCCTTCAAATGAACTTAAGGTCTTACAAAGAGCACAATGGAATATATCCATACACTGAATTGTAGTGATTTCAGAAATACTCCTGTTTTGCGAGATTACAAAGAGAGGACGGTAAGAAAATAAAAGAGTGACATAAAATATTAATATAATGGCGTAACTGACATTCTTACATATTCACTATCACATGCCTTGCTTTTCTGTACAAGTGTGCCTCCTCATTTCAGAGCTCCTATTTTTTCCTTCTTTGTCCTCACCAAACAAGACAGCGTTTTCTTCAGAAGCAATGGAATTCTACTCTGTACATATATTGGAAGAATTACATGAGACAACTGCTTCCTTGAAGTTCATTTATAAATGTGTTTGTAGTCCATGCAATTTAGAGGGCTCCTCTTCACATGTCTGCAGTTGAGCAATTGCCTAAGAACCTTGCTAGAGTGACAGAACTAGTGCAAGACCCAAACCATTACCTTCTGAACTCTGCCAGTACAATGCTGGTTATCTCTGACATCCAACACACAAAACATTCTTTCAAATAGCAGTACCTGGTAAAAAACATTAATTAAATGCCTTTGAAAGTATGTAAGCAGAAGTAGTTCACCAGCTAAACAGTGTAGTGAACAAAAACAAACAAAATAAACAAATCCGAACTTCTTTTAACAAAAATTTAGTACCTTTCATATGTATCAACTTATTTTTAAACTTAAAAGTAAACAGGCATACTTGGGGTAGGAAGGTAAAGGAAACCTTCTGTGTGTAATTTGAGGATACCACCTACAAAAAATCCAATGGAACCCTACTTGCCCACATTAAAATTGCCACTATGGCAGGAAAAAAGAATGTTTACATTGAAAAGGACAGTTGCTGTTCTAAAAATAGTTTTCATGTACGTGTTGTTTACAATTATTGCAACAGTGTATCCCTATAGTTAGGACTGCACCAATATCTGCTTGGCAGGCAGCAGGAAATCATACTGAATACTGAGGAATTGCAAGCCAACACCTCTCACGAGCAAAGTTTGCATAAACCTGTGTGAGCTACTGACATTTCTAAACTTGAGTTTTACCATCTAACGTGCCTGAATAAAAAAAAAAACTTATTAGTTGTTAAATTTACACAGGAAGTCACAGGGAAAAAAAAAGAAAAAAAGGATTAGCACTCTTAATTGTTTCTAAAAGTTTTCAAGAATCTACAAGATACAGTCTCACCTCATGATATCTTCGATTACATACTTTTATAGCTAGACAACAAGAATTTGAAAATCTGCAAAGGCTGAAAAACTCTCAATGATCATTATTTGTGACTTTTAATAGTGGAAGATAATGCAAACTGAATATTCATCCATAGCTTTATATGGAAATAAAGTAACCATTTCCCCTCATGCTGTCTGAAATCAACATTGGCCAGTTTCCCAGCTTTCCAAATTTGTTACTTCATAGTTTACTATCATCTACTGACATTGCATATATCTTGGTTCTTGGTTAAATCATTCTCTTGACTCAGAGATCTGCATAAGCAGAATTGCACAGAAAAAAAAAAAGAGTGTGAGTTCATGTAAAGTGCAACATAGAGGTTCATGTCTCTCTACACTACCAAGAAAGAAAAAATGGGTAAGTTTCAGGCTTTGTTTCTGATGAAAATGTCTTTCTTAGACTTCCAATTAAGATTATTGGAGGTAGAACCACTGTTACGCTACTCTAAGGCATGTAATTTCATATTAATTCCAGCTATATTCATGCATTTTCACCTTTGTACTTCTGGAAAAATAAATTCTTTTGCCACTGATTTATTTCAGGGATACACATACTTGCATCTTTTTTTGTTTCTACAGAAAATGACATGCTGCTAATTGTAAAAGCATTCTCATTGTAAAGCTACCTCTTACAATAGAGTCCATCCATTGCTCAACCTTTTATTCTTCGTCTTCCACAAGGCACAGAAAGATTTGGATGGAAAAATTAATAAAAACATAATTGGCTTTGACATCTTTATGATCACAGCATTATTAATAGTGTGGCCAGCAGGAGCAGGGAGGTCATTCTTCCCCTGTACTGGGCACTGGTGAGGCCACACCTTGAGTGCTGTGTCCAGTTCTGGGCCCCTCAGTTCAGGAAGGACGTTGAGACCTTTGAGCGCATCCAGAGGAGGCAACAAGGCTGGTGAGGGGCTTGGAACACAAACCCTGTGAGGAACGGCTGTGGGAGCTGGGGTTGTTTAGCCTGGAGAAAAGGAGACTCAGAGATGACCTTATCACTCTCTACAACTTCTTGAAAGGTGGCTGTAGTCAGGTGGGAGTGGGTCTCTTTCTTCAGGCAGCAACTTGACAGAAAGAGAGGACACAGTCTCAAGCTGCACCAAGGGAAATATAGGCTGGATATTAGGTAAAAAGTTTTTTACAGAAAGAGTAATAAAGTATTGGAATGGTCTACCTGGGGAGGGGGTGGATTCACCCTCTCTGGATGTGTTTAAGAAAAGACTGGATGTGGCACTCGGTGCCATGGTTTAGTTGAGGTTAGGGTTGGGTTAGACTTGATGATCTTAGAGGTCTCTTCCAACCTAACAATTCTGTGATTCTGTGATTTCTTGAATACAAAAAAATCACAATTTATTTGTAGGAAAGTCAAAATCCAATGGACTTAGGAATTTCTGGACTTCTTGTCTTTGAAAGCTTCTTCTTCCTTGATCTTTCCTGCTTGATCCCTGGCTTTGTCAAGTTGCACTGTTCCAAAACAACGGCAGTTTTGACAGCATGTGACTGGAGATAGGAGAGACGACATACAGTTCAAATTGCACATTAGCAGTGAAGTCAGGAACTGGCACTACAAGTGGGCTTTCACAGACTAGAAGGCAATGGTACAGGAAGGGTGCTCATAGCAGGCCTCACCAGAAAGGTGCTGCTCTCTCTGCACAGTGTAGTCTTTCAATTGCACATAGCACAATCCCCAAAGACAGAAAATTTTGGTAATCCATTATGAGGATGACGGACATAACTGGTCTAATCTCTACCCAAAAAGAGGTGTCAGAACAATGAACATTTTCCAATCAGCCAAGAAACACATTTTCATTACTTAAAGAACAAAATTTTGTGAAAATTGAATACAGCTAGATTGTTTTTAGGGATAGGAAGCAGGTACCCTCAGTCCACAGGAATTATGAGTACCTCTGTTTGCACAGGGGAATTCTCCCTCTGTCTTTACCATGGCAAATTCAACTTCATTGTTCTTCATCCAATTGTGAACGCTTGCTATCAGAATTGACAAATGAATGAGAAAGCCTCTTATGAGATACACTGACCAGTATGCTCTATGGAGGCACTCTGATGAGTCTTGTTAAATGAGGTACCATCATACACCACATGAGTTATTGCTAAGAAGACTGGTAGAGGAGTCTAGTACATGATGAAGAGCACAGACATAAACTAATGAACTATGAACTTCTATGGAATAGCTTGATAGATGAGGCAGATTAGCCTCTCACCAATTCAAAGGTATTCTAATTCGGAAGCGCTTTTTTCTTTGACTTGTTCAAAATAAACAGTAATTTCTATCATAAAACTTAGAAGTTGCAAGAGCAGTTCTCCTTGTAAATCATTTCAGTGGTATTAAGTGGCATCTATGCAAAAATGAGATATATGCCTCTTTTTGGACAGTGGATATCAGTCCAAGAAGACTTCTGAAGATGCCAGTAGAGAAGAAACACAAAACAAGAAAAGTAGCACCAGTTGTGAACCGTCTGGAACGACAGCAGTGGATATTTCAGTCAGGAACACTACCAATGCAACAAACACTTCTGGCCTATGTCAAGAGTTTACACAGTGACAGATCAAACTGCATAAAAAAATATGCATTTGGTAATTTATTCCTTGCAAAATCCCAACAATTTCATCAATTCACTTCCTCTGACTAAATCAGAGGTAATAACTTAGTACTTCTTTGCCTACTGTGATATGACATCATTCATCACACTACCAGCCTAGGACGGGATTACCTGCTGGGAAGGACGTGTCAGAGTAATCTTCAATGTTCTAATACCACACCCTATAGCAGAAACTTTAAGATGTGAAATCTCTGGGAACAATCTCAAACCTACTGTGACTCCCTGCAGGCCACAGGGAATCTCTTTCTTTTCTTTTTTTTCTAAGCAGAGACAGACAATTTCATTAAGAGATATATTTATGAAATTCTCTGATACCAACATTTCCTTTAATATTTGCTTCTTTTCACAAGCTCACTTTTTACAGGATCAGAAAATCACAGTTATTAAGGCTTAAAGAGATCTCTCTTCTCCACTCAGGGTCAATACTGAAGCCAGACGAGGTTGCTCAGGGACTGTCAGCTGAGTCCTGAAAACCTTCAAGGATAAACATCTACGGTTTCGAAGGGCAACCTGTACCAGCTCTGGTTTCCCCTGTTCATTCCTCTAACATTTTGTACCCACAAAGCTGACACATGCATGATCAGCCTGTGATCAAGACTTTGCCCATTTCAAAAAAGACTTCATGTTTGGGCTTTTTAATATCTAGATTCAAACAATTAATTTCCCCTTAAAATCAGGATTTCATAGCAATACAGAGACAATATAGTTGTAATACACAACTGCCACAATATATTAACTTTGTTTGTTGGGAGAGGTCTTTTCCAACTCAAATGGTTCTACGGTGCTATGATATTTTGAGGAATACAAGTAACTAGAACTTCTTGAACCAGCTAGACAATAAAATCAAGAGTAAGGGAACGAAGTAACTTAATTTATGGCACTCTTATTAAACTTTGTTTTTACTTCTGACTTGATTTAACAGAAAGAAAACATACAGTAGTACTGAAAAGACACTGAACTGACTTCAATTACCTGATTATTGTTATTATTATTACAATTACTATTAGAATTTCAAAAGGTCTCCCATCAGGGTGCAATGTTATTTTACTGCCTGAACTATCAAAACTGATTAAATCATAATAGGTATTTATCAATGGAATAGATTGTTCAAAAATTATAAAAGGGTCAACTCATTCATCTGATTCAGTTTCTTTTACAGTCAATGAAAAGGTATCATGAAAGATGACTCAGAAACTGCAGCAGATACTAATATAAGAGAAAAATCTTACTCCAGACTGCAAACTGGATGGAGTCCATCAAAGCAGAGCCAGAATTTTCACAAAAACATTGTTTTCTAGGCTAGTTGGTTTTTTTTTAAACCTCAGGTAGGTTTAAGTTTTCAGTTGTTACTAGTAAATCTATAAAAACTAACATGTTTGAAAATATAAAGTGTCTTCTGTGGAGTAGTCATAAACATCCTGGAAAGTCTGTTACAGTCCTGTTCTGGCTGTTACATTTCCTTTCTAGAATGGGTTTTAGAATAAGTCACTGGGACATAGGGCTGTTGTGTTGGAGAGGATTATAGCAAACAACCATCCCACAGTTCAAGGCTTTTATAAGCATTCGGATTTTCTGCATCTCAGGTAGCTTCTGAATGCATTTTGAAATGTTGTGAAGTGCTTCTCTGACCACTCACAAGCCAAGCAAAATAATCCTTGCTCATTTTCACAGGGGAAAAAAAAAATGAAACCAGATTTGGTAAAAAAAAAATAAATTAGATGATCCAATTGAAAATTAAGACCCTTATGTTTGAGGAAACAACCCAACACAGTAATTTGCAATTGCAGGTAGCAAATTCTCTTACCCAAATTACACATTTTCTTGTCCAAATGGCATGTTCATTTGCAAATTTTATAGTTAAACAGTATCCAAGCCTTTCACTGGTTGTATGTTAGTCCCCTGCTCAAGGTTGACCTTACTCAGCTGTGGAACTTGCCTTCAGTCAAATCAGTGCCACTGACTGCTAACGACGAAATGTGCTCAACCCCAAGCAAAGCCCACCCAATACAGAATTTACCTGCACCTGCAGCTGGCTATACCCATAAAGGGTAAAACCCCAGCATCTTTACCTGAACTATAGCAACTTATGTGGAAGCTACACCAGAACACGGATGGCAAGAGGTCTCCTAAGATGAGACACTGGCTTGGTTTAGTTTTAATTGATTTCAACTGGTGAGGTATTGTGTTAATAAAAATGAAAAAATAATAATAATAAAAAAGAAATCTAGCCTTTGCTTTTTACCTCCAAGCCCAACAAAAGAATGTCAAATACTTTATGTTTTCTTTTTAAAGTATGTATTCAGTTTCAGACCAGTCAGTTTTTATAGGGGAATACAGGTATACGGACATGCTTCCTACTTTTGCCCAAAAACCTAGAAATAAACAGCAAGTTCATGCAATTTAAATGTGTGCCTTTAAATAAAGCAAAACTGCAGGCTTCTTTTTTGAGGTGGATTTGCTCTTTAATAACTGGCAGGTAGAATCTGACTTAAAACTAGACACAACAACTTATTTTTAATTACCATAACCTCAGAAAATCTATTTTCCTTTGTGTCCAGCCCCAGCAGCACAGTGAAAGCTCCCACTCCAACCTGACAGACAGGCCATCACAGAGCCCAGATGCCAAACTGCTGAAAACAGTCATCCAACAGCAACATCTGGCCCCTTAGAGGGCTCTGCAGGTAGTGAAGCTGACAACTCTGGAATTGCCCATGGGTCTATCATGTAGTTAGGCTGCTAGCTGAGTTGACTTATTCTACTCAGTGCCATTTTTCTTTGACTTACCTTTGATCCTGAGATATTTGCATATCATTATGTGCTTGAGAAAAAGTTCCTCTGTAAATCTCTTATGAGCCCTGTGTGTTTGTGCTTTCTTAAAGTATGAGGTGATACCACACGAAGAGAGAGTCATGATGTGCATTACTTGAGATGTTGGCACGAGATAACCTCTCCCACCACTTACATAACATACCCAGTGTCGGTACATGATACGTGATACTCTGGGAAACCACGCAAGATCTAAAAGCAGGCCTATAAACGACACAAGGCAGAACTGCAGGTACCATTCAATCTGCATATTAATGTGTCAGTCTCCCAGGATGGCTGACTTTACTCTTCCTTTCCATCCTGATTACCACAGTCATTAGCAGACGTCTAGAGCACAGCCAAATCCCAAAGAGTCAGAGAGCTGGCACTCCAGGAGGTTGGAAGGAGGGGGTGAGAGCAAAGAAGGGAAAGGCTACAAGCTAGCCAGCACAGTAGGAACAGGGACTGGGGCAAAACAGAAGAGACTGAACGCTGGTGAAATAAGTTCAAGGGGCATTATTTGACAAACCCAGCTCCTAAGAATTCATCTAGCCTCCAAAAACCATTCATCCCTAAGTAGGGGGCAACATCTATTACCTTTAACAAAAATGTGTATTGTTGTTTCTAAACTCCCTACTTCTTCCCTGAATGCTACTTTGTCCCTAAGGATCTTTTACTATAATTTCATCAAAATGAAGCAGTGACCCTCTTTTTCTTCCTTAAATATGTCTGTTCCCAAGTTTCAGATGATAGCAGCTCTATAGTAATTTTTACTGTGAAGTTTCATTTTTTAAAAGATGTAACATAACTCAGAAAATTAAACTAATTCTTTCTAAATATGGAATTAATTACCCCTAAAAACCCAAGGTTTTTTTGATTTTTAAACTGTTTAGGCAAATAAAAGATTATAGGACACATTACAAATTCTAGAATACGTTCAAAATGAGATCTTTCCCAGATTCTCCTATTCAGCAGCACTGAAGCTGACCCCAGGACAGACTCAACAAAACTGTAACCAGTTTAACTAAACCTGACGGCTATTCACAAATGACAAAGTGCCTCCCTTCTAATAACTCTAAAGCAAATGTTGGGCTCACTGAACCTTGGCTGCACTGAGATAATGATACACTACACCTGTATCAGAATAAATCCTGTTGTGTATGCGAATACACAGATTTCCATTGCAAGACAAAATACAAACTGGTAATTGCAGTGTTCACCTTGTGCAAGCTGCCAAAACCTTGATTCAACACCTACTGCAGCATTTTCAGACACTACACTAGCTCTTCTGCCATGAGTCCGAGCCAGAGGAAAGCAGGAGCCTGTTGTTCCCTGGGCCCTTACAAAGCTTTGCCTTTTGTCACAGCCTGATGGGGGATACTGAAAGATAGTACAAAGTAAAAACTCGTGCTTGTACATATGGTGTGGGACGTGGAGTAACAGTGACTGACCTGCTTCCTTATTTGGACTAAGTATTAATTGTTCAGAAAAATGTGGGCCAGATCAGAACAAAGATTAGAACAAAGGTAAAGAGATGGTTATAATCACTTCCAAGCAATCCTCAAATTTGCTTTGCCTTTCTTGGAAAACCAAGGAGAGCAAGATTCCAAATTAGAATTCCTTAAGGTTTCATTTGGCATACATTGCTACGTTTTCAAAAGAGCAGATCAATAAACATGTGAACTTCACATTCATGAAGTCTGAAAATCTGTCCTTATCTTTGTGCTATTATTCTTTTTCTATCATGAAAGAAAACATGGCATCACCTCAGTGATGAAACTATTACACTTCAAGGTTAGTGAGCAGCAAGTTACAGCTAGAAATTTTTACATAAGTGAAAAAAAATTACAAAATGCAACAGATTCCATAGCTATGTCATATAATAGAATTTCTCATCACAAAGTGTCAGGGTTTGAAAGTACAGTATTGAAATCACCTCTAAAAAGCCAATCAAAAGAAGTTTTACAAGTATGTGATGCTTTTTTCAGTGGTATTGAGTCAAAAAATATTGAATAAAATCTCAAATAAATCTATCAAATCTACTACATCATCAAATGAAAGGCCTTTTGACCTCTCTCTTTACCCTACCCTAGGTTTTTCCAAAGCTAGATACAAAATGTTTTATTCCTTCTTTTCTGTAGCTGATTTTTCCCTTCCTCCCAAGCTCTCTTTGCTCCTTCCTCCCAGCAAATTCTAATGTCACCTCTCAACCAGCTCTGTCACTGCAGTTTTGCCTCCCAGAGCAAGTTCCCCCTACCAGCAACTTACTCCTTTGTTTTGGGGTTTTTTATTTTCCTTTTCCTCTTACCTGTTTGATCTAGTCATACTGGCTGGAGCAAATGAGATACGTCAGTCAACACCCTTTCACACACCCTTATCCAAAAGCCTTAAAAAGACATAATTTCCAAGGAATTCTACCTCTGAATAACAAAACTTGCATCCAAAATTTATGGCCCACCGCTTCCAGTGACTTGTACATTTTCCATAGCAGGGGCTTTCCTATGCCCAAATACAATATATATCCTTCTGGTGTAAAGCTGAGCTGAAACAGTTCTGCTGTGGGCAGATAGGAAGATTAATCAAGTTCTTTAGAGACAGAATAATTACTCTACTTGTACTGCATTCGAATTTGTGATGCAAATAGACACTGTATATCATCAGAGCCTGGGAAAGTACCTGAATCACTCCAGGAAGCTCTGGTTACCACACACATATCATTAGGAAATAAACAAACATAACCCCACAGACACATATTTCAGTTTTAAGGCACTTACAATCCTAAGCTCATGACAGAGGCAGTTACCCTATCCTAATTTGTGTTAGCTCTATCCAAAATCCTATCAGAAGAGAGATCTCTATGTAAAATGAACAAAAACAGCAAATAATCCCATACTGCCCGATTCATACACCTTAGACTTCCTTGGCTCAGACCTCTGACACAGCAAGATACAGAAATGCTGAATGCCAAATACAAACATCCCTCCTTCTGCAACACACATCCACTCCTGCCTGTGCTTTACATTGCTACAGGTAGTTGCCCATTTTAATGAGTGTTTCTTCTTTGCTTCCTTGAAGTAATTCTCAGTGTAAGTAGAACAAACCCCTGACTTACAGAAACAGTTCCTGCAAAAAGCTGAAACACCTGTTTGTATATTCTGATTAAAGCAAAAACTATCTCAGCATTATCTCCACGGAGATGGAGAGTTTAAGAAAGATTACAGAAGCTAGAAATATTAATAATGAAAATTTTCCTCTTGCAGGAGTTCCCAGCTTTAAAATCTTACCATATTTTGTCTCTGGACTTGGAGATCTATGTGTTTACTCTCCTAAATACTGGTACTGTTGAAGGTAAGGAGCAATAACAAATATATTCTAGACTGACCACAAGTAGCAATGAAAACATAACATCAGTTACAGTAGTCTGAGAGAAACAGTACTGCAATAATTTCAACAGTCTGAAATCTGAAAGCACTCTGTTTATAGTGAAGGATGTACTGTATGAATCTAAACAATTTGACAATTTTTCTTGTGTGCAGAACAATGAGATTTAACTCATTAAAGTTTTTCAGTTGACCAACTCCTCACACCCTGAAAAAACATTACCTAAATAAATAATGCAAGAGCAGTAGTGGAACAAAACTAAAACAAATCATATATCATAAATTAACTACTATATTGTTCTAGGGCCAATTTTGCTTGTTCTGTGAGCAAAGCATTTTCAGCAAAGTTGTCACACAACCTATGTTTCTGGCAAAAAAACGATCAGCATAAACCAGACCCGTACTTCCAAATCTCTGTAACTCCATTAACACCTTGATTTTCACCTGCCATCAGGTATTAAATATTTTATCTCCACCCATTGTAGGTAAAAAACCCTCTGTCATATAATTTTGAATGCCAATAGAGTTCGCAGCCATGAGGAGTCAATACCCTGTTCACATGTGTGCTTTCACTAATTCTTTTGTTCAGATATCACTATTCAGATGTCCATATAGATCTTACAAATAAATAGGACCTCAGAAGATTTTAAGAATTTCCTTCTATCAACACAAAGAGACAGAGCTCAAGTAAAATAAAGAAGCTATGCAAGTAACAAACTAAGTGCTCTGCTTCACACTGATTTTGTGTCATTTAACCTCATAGTGTGTATGCTTCTCTTAGAATAAAATCCATGGCCTAATTTCAACAACATAGGTCTCAGACACATACTAAAAGAGATTTTATGTTAGATATGAATAATATCAAAACACTGCCTTTTCAAACTGCCACAGACACACTTCACGCTTATATAAATGGTGAAAACAGTGGAAAACCCTATTCTACCTGACATTCCCTGTAATTAAAGACTTTTAGCATAGTGGACAGCATCTTAATTTTAGGCAGACTGAAATTAGTCACTACACCGTAGTTCAGAAGTACATCCACACACAGTTGTCAGTTGAAAATACAGGGAACAGCATCCTAGAATTTAAGTACCAGCACTCAACCATGATTTGCATCTTGTTTCCCAGACAAGCCACTAGAGGGTGAGACAATAGCAAAGTTAGTAAGATTTGAACAGGTCTGTCTCACGGTGGGCATTGCTGCATGAGCCCCTGCACAAGCAGGCAGGGCAGGCTGAGAAAATGAGCTCTGGATGGCAGCTTACCCACACCTCATTTTGCAAGCTGAGACAGACAGCACAGTCCACCACGTAAGCAGGAATAGGAATCTGACAGTCACACAGCAGTGATTTTTCTTAACATAACAGAGTTGAAGATCCACTGTAAGTGAAGACATTATTTCATGGATTGGTAATAGATCTCTCTCCTTTAAGTCACCAAGCAGCTGAGCAGGTCACTAATGTCTAACTGTTGTTTGCATTTGATGCTAACAGTGTACTCAAAGGCTTCCTACAAAGCAAATAATTTGATGCTTTCTGTCTTTGCATATGTTGCTGAAAACCTCCATCATAAATAATCATTAGCAACATTTCTGTTAGCTTTAAATTCACCATACACTTCTACAGTAATCTAATTTCTAAAAAAAAATCCTGCTTTTTAATCTCTCTAAAATCAAATTCTGACCTGGCAGAAGTGGGCACCATTTCACTGAAGTCCAAACTGATATCAGAGTTGAACTGGGTCTTGTAGATTCAAAATCTGTGATGGAAATACTTGATACAGCCCCTAGTATTCTGCATGGAACCAGTCACCACTCCCAGCTAGTGTTGTATCTAAAGAACCTACCATTTCTTTTATCAAGTCTTGAAACTTGTACATATTAATTGATATTCTATATGTATCCCTACACTGCCAATTTCATATAGATGTTGCAGTTCAAAGGGGACCACAGCAAAATTTTGCAGAAGGCAGAATAATCTCTGCAAAGTTACACAGTGATACGGACACATTCTTGAAAGATCCAACTCTTTCAGAATGATGGTGAATGAACTGAAGCATTTCTCTTTGGCATTGACCACAAGCACATTTCTCTTTGGGACTGACCACTGAGTTTTCTTCTTTTCCATATTAACCACTGCAAGAGGAAAATTTATGTTAAGCCATCTTTCATTTTTAATTTCATTGACACACATATTAGTATTTAGGAAACTGGGAAAGCAGCAGCCTTTGTAGGCTCAGGTGGTATTGGACATAGAAAACTCACTAACTTCCCCTCTCATCCCCTCACATCACAATTTGTTTTGTTGTACTTGTCCAGCTAACAACAAAATTATGTTCTTTTATGGCTTTGCCAACACAGGAACCTTCACAGAAGTGATGACACTTGGAAACAACCTTTTCAAGAAAGTTAGCAAATGTATTTATTGTCATGGTATTTCCATTCTTTTCTGTTTGTTGGAGGTTCTGTGGAATTTCTTCTGAAACTGGTAAGTTTATTATGGATTTTAACATAGATTTTTTTAGAAGATACTATCCTTCCTTTATGCTTTTACACTACTTAAAACATCAGCGATTTACTTATTAAATCAATTCTTTTATTTTTCTGTATCCCTTTTTTTAATGTGTGGTCTCTAACTTAAAAAAAACTCCACATTCAAAAGAGAAAGAAGAAAACAATTTCAAAGATGCTACAGGCAGAGGTGATGGGAACAATTACCTGTGATCTGTATGATTAGGAGATCAACTTGCACAGAGAAAGCAAGCTAAAAAGCAGGCTCTGAACCTGCATGATGAAATGGCGGAACAAATTTCACTGTCACCAAAGCAACAGTTCACCATCCAATAACAAATCTGCACTGGAGGTGAAGAATTCCTATCTGCACTTCCAGTGCTATTACCTGAGATGCCCTTTTACTTACTCATATTTTACAAAAGAATGATGCATTGGAATGTCTAAATACACTGAGAGGCATGACAAAAGCTATGTGTGGCTCTTATTACCATGGAGGAGCACAGGAAAAGCAGCAGCAATGATTGATTAGAATCTTTATGAAACCACATGCATGTGTGTGCACACTCGTTTTTCAATACTTTTCTGTCCTCACTCACGAGAAATGTTTTCCATGTATATAGGTAAGACAGAAGGCAAGAGAAGAAGATATATTTTACATCCTAAAGTGATACTATAAACCTGCTAGGAAAATCCTACCTGCTAGAAAAATCCTACCCTGAACTTGGAAGTTTTTTTGTTGTAGCCAGTAACAGTCAAGAAGCTCAAGAAAAGGAAGATATGAATGTATGTACTGGTGATGTAATACAGGGGAAACTGACTTATTGTCTAAATAAAAGAATTCACAAATTAATGTTTTTGATGTTTTCTGATGCTTAATGTTTACAGTATTTTTCTTTTGTATGCAAGAGCCTATATTACATTCACAAACAGAAACCTTTATTTGTATCTATGCTTTGTAGAAAATGTGATGTTAATCAGCAGCAGGATGTAAGAGCCCCTGACACTTGTAAATCCCTTTTCCTAAAAGCAGTTCATGTAATATTCTTGAGGAGGGATGTCCTCTAGCCCTCTAAGGATGAAAACTTCCCTTGCAGTTAGGAGTCACACCTCTATTTCTGCTGCTCTGTGTAACTGTAATTTCTTCCCCCATTTATCTCCCAAGTCAACTCCTGTAAATGATTTTTTAAAAACATTCGTTATCTTCAGTTTTAATTGATGCCTGTTGTAACATATTATAAGCTGCCCTGCATGGAGGACACATGGCAGGTGATCACAGCACTGTCTGGTAGCACACCATCACAATATCTGTATGCAAGGCCACCTTCACAATCAAGCTGCTGGGTTCCCTCCTTCGCTAGTGAGCTTTGCCAGAGATACGACCCCACACGTCTTCTACAAATGCCTTTGTAGAATTAACAAAGGTCTAAAAATTCTGCCTGTTTGGCAGTCAGCACAGGAGGCTCAGTGCAGGAGTTACACAGTGAGGAGTCCTGCCATAATAGCACTGCCCAGCATCACCAGCCGATCCCGCTGTCGGCAGGAGCGTGCTGCAGGGGAAAAGGGGCTGCAGTTAAAGCACAAGCACTGGGAGTACAAGTATACACACAAACACCTACCTGCCAGAAATCTGAAAAGCACAGACTTTCAAATACATTGCACACAAAATTAGATAACAGGGCAAAGGAAATGACAAAAGAAGAGAAGTGTTAAATGTGAATTCCAGAGAAATTCAGGACATACCAATACTGAGCTTTGATAGACAGAGATGTATATGCCTATGTTCTTCTATATTTACTAATTAACCTGTTTGCAAATAAATATATTCAGGATCAATTAATTAAAATAGTTTAAAGATTAAATCTAAACCCTAAACAATATGACTGCAAGATCTTATGAACACTCATTTTTAATAAATAGAAAAGACAGGAGCTTGACCCTGGAGTTTGCCCATATTTGTGGCAGAGATTTCATCTCCAGTCCTGGACTCTGCTCAAAGAAGACAAACAAAAACAACAGGAAGCCTAATTTCACTTTAGTTGACTGAAATTAAAAAGAGCAGCCAGTCTGTTTTGGCTTACATCAGAAAATACCCCTGTGCATAAATGGCTGTTTTGTTCTTCCACAAAGACTACCTCTGCCTTTCACCAAAGGTAAACCACTTCTCAAGTTTTCCTACATATTTTCTTTACTAGGTGAGAATCTAACATAAAGAAAGAGTAGCAGAAGCCGTTCAAATTGCAGTAGAATCCCTACTCTACCAATAAACATTCTTCTTTATCTAGGGCGACTCTGGTTGCATTTTAATTCAGCTTGTAGAATGTCTTCTTACACACAGTCACCTCCTTCAGCTTCTTTCAATCCTATGCCTCTAAAAAGGCACAGCAGACCACATCTTCCTTGCATAACTGAATTATGTGGGGATCACTTAAAAACCAGGAAGCACAGAGAGGATGGAGAGTGCTACTACATCTGAGTGTTAATTGGTATGTGATAAATGTGCAAAAGCAGACTTTCTGCAAACACCTGTCTGCAGCATCCAGCAGCTATTTAATTTCCTACTCAGTAAAACTACAACAAGAGATTAAACCCTATCCCAAGCTGATCTAATATACATTTGGATTAAATGTGATCAAGAATTTTCCTATTTTCAGAGACACTTCACACAATTTACTTCCCAGGATATATTTCCTTTCTCTCTACATATTTCCTCTCTCTACATTTTTCATGTAGACTTTGCAGCGTTATTTGCATGTCTCCTAATAAAGCAATGGATGTCTAAAAATCAGATATTCAGGCTAAAGTACTTTAAGGATAACACAGACTGCTATCTATATTTCAGAAGCAAGGAAGGTCTTGAATATTTCTCTACTGATCTGACCTAAAACAAGATAGTTCTTCACACTAAGCTTGGCTCATTTATGTCCTCAGACTATGCACGTCACAAAGATGGCTCTCTGGTGAACTCCACAGAAAGAGTCATCTAAAAGCTTTCTTTATAGAGACTGGAGAGAGATACTCACCATTATGGGGCTATATTAAGACAGAGGTCTAAAACTTTAGACAATCAGCATTAAATGAAAGCTTGAGTAAGAGTTGCAAAATACAGTTTTTTCTGAAAAAGTCACTTTGAGACAATTCACATATTAAAGGTAAAGGGATTACAGTACATTGCACAAAAAACTCACTTGACTTACAGCTAGTTCAGTACAGAAATCAAGTCACACTGAACACGCCAACATTCAGCTGGAAATCAAAGCCAGTGGCAAAACATTTTCACCACTGCATAAAAATACTCTAAAATAACTTCTTTAATAATTCTCATAACTGGTTTGTGAATAACACATTGTATCTTTTTTTTCCCTCTCTTCAGAGCAATTTGAAGAGAACAGTAAAGTGCTTTGCCTTACAAATCTACAGAGAATGAAGACAGTGATGCATCTGGAGCAAAATCTTATGAAAAAAGTCTGAGGGAGCAGGAATTGTTAAGCCAGGAGAAAAGCAGACTCGGGAGACCTCACTGGTCTCTACAACCACCTGAAAGGAGGTTGTATTGAGGTGTGGGTTGGTCTCTCATGTCTCAAGTGACAGGATGAAAGGAAATTACCTTAAATTGAGGCAGAGGAGGTTCAGATTAGAAAAAAAACTTCAGTGAAAGTGGGGTTAGGAATTGAAGTAAGTTGCACAAGGAAGTGGTGGAGTCACCGTTTCTGGAAGCATTCAAGAGGCATCTGGATATGGCACTTGGGTTGATGGGTGATTATGGTGGTGCTCGGCTGACAGTTTGGCTGGATGATCTTGATGCTCTCTTAAAACTTTGATGATTCTTTGAAAAGTTAAATGGCCAACATAAAGTACTAACATTTCTTGTATCTGCTTTCAACTTCACCTTCAAACTGTCATAAACCTGAATTGTGCCAAGGGTACACAAAATGTCACTCTTTTTTCCTGTTTCTAGTTGGGTGTATGTTTGCAGTTTCTTTACAACCTTGGGTCTCAGCTCTAGTTTTGAAAACATAGACACTCACTGCTTTGTACCTTGCCAACTTGGCTAGGATCCATTTTAGAGTCTGCATGGTGACTGAATAAATGAGACATACATAAAACTGTGCCTGTTTATACACAGAAAAGCTACATCAAACCCTTTAAGAAAGAAAATAACAGGTAAATAGAATACAACATCTTGCTCACACATGCACCCTTGGTATCCTAACATACCAGCAAAATTTATCTCTTTTCACATTCAAAATCATTCTTTTTAAGAGGAGATTCAAAACAAACTGCTAGGCTTCCGTATGCCTGAGTTTTGCAGTTAAAGATTATTCTACAACTTCATTAGAGTATGAAAATGCTTTTTTAAAACTCAATTAATAGTGTAATTGGTGTCATTTTTGCATGCGCTTATACATTTGTTACCACATAAGAAGAATCATTGATTTTCCAATTCTCTCTGCGAGGCAATAGGAAAGCTGCCCTTGCCACTTCTTTGGGAACAATAACTATCACATGAACTGCTTTTCCCTCAGAATCAGAGTCACAGAATATTCTGAGTTGGAAGGGACCCACAAGGATCATCCAGTCCAGCTCTTAAGTGAATGGCCCATAAGGGGATGAAACCCACAACCCTGGGGTTAGCTCCAGGCTCTGACTAACTGAGTTCATCTCAGTGGCAACATGCTACCACCATTCTTTTACTGTCTTCTGCATAGCTTGTGAACAGCAGGGTCCATATATTGTACTGTATTAAGCTGCTTCTTCATGTTAATTGCTACTTTTTTAAACAAGCAAAACTTCAAACCACAGAAACAAATAACACAACAGAAACTGTAAGTTGCAAGATAGCATAAAATGCCCAGTACTCAAATCAACCCCAAATTTCTCTGGGCTAAGACCACAAACTAACATTCCTATGGACTATGGTAGTTCCCAAAATCTACAGCAAAATGACACAAAGTTACTGTGTTATTTTAAAAATACAATCAAATCCTGCACCCATGAAAAGTTGTCATTAAAGTAGCTGTATCTATCATTACTAACTCTGCTATTTTTTAGCATTAGTCAGAAAAAAACCCCACATTTATTTCTGAAAAATAAATGGGAAGATTATACACCTTGATGGAGCTTCATTTAATAGAGCCCTTTGTATCTACAGACAGAGAATAATTTGTACAAGACTCACCTTTCTACTGTAAATCATGATTTGGAGGTAGCAGGCAAGTAGCACAGTATTACTGGTAGCCTGGTGGGATACAGTGGGAATGGGGAAGCAGACTGCCCTGCAGTGACATGCATATTCACACAATAGAAAGCAGCAGTACACATCCAAGCAGGCCTCCTGTGGCATGCTTTAATTCAAATTATTATCCCAGCTTGCAGAATTAAGGGATTCAAAACCAAAGAAACTAACAAAAAAGTAGAAGTCTGGTTTGAAATACAAAATTGCATTAGTCAGTCTAATCTATTGGGCCATATCAAATGCAGCAGTACCAGCAGGACAAGGGAGGTGATTCTCCTGCTCTTGTGAGAACTCATCTGGAGTGCTGCATCCAGTTCTGTAGCCCCAAAAATAAGAAAGACATGAAACTGTTGGAGAGAATTCAGAGCAGGGGCACAAAGCTGGTAAGAGAACTGGAGTACCCCGTCTATGAAGACAGAAGGAGAAAGCTGGGGCTGTTCAGCCTGGAAAAGAGAAGGCTGAGTGGACACTTAGGAATCTTCCAGTATCTGAAGGGGACCTACAGGGAAGCCAGAGAGGGACTCTTCATCAGGAACTGTAGTGATAGGACAAGGAGTAATGGGTACAAACTAAAAGGGGAGAAATTTAGGATAGATATATAGAAGAAATTATCTGCTTAAAGGATGTTGAGGCACTGGCACAGGTTGCCCAGAGAAGGTGTGGATGCCCCAGCCCTGAAGTGTTCAAGGCCAGGATGGGTGGGGCATTGAGCAACCTTGTCTAGTGGAAGGTGTCTCTGCTCATGAAAGGGGGTTTGAAACTAGATGATCTTTAATGCCCCTTTCAACCCTAACCACTCTGATTCTATCACTTTAAACAGCAGTGGTGTATGAAACCCTGGGAATGAGGTCCAGGTATTGCTCATTGCTCCAGCAAGGTTTCTACTGCTTCAGTGTGGAATGAATATTTGGTCTCTGCATGTTCATCAGATGCAAATCCATGACATGGGGAGATTCTTTTAAAAAAATGTGAATCTTCTAAGTATTACTACCTCTGTATTCAAAGACACATACTTTTAAAGTAACTAAATCTGAGAATTTCCTAAAGTCCATCTACAGTACTGATATGAGCTGCCCATAGTCAAAATTTCTTGGGTCAGTAGCCAAAGCAGCCCCTCAGAACTACATGCATTTAAAATGTGAGAATTTAACATTTGTTGTAGCATTGGTCATTCAGTCTACTTTAATGCATTTCTGGGATCTAAATGATGCACATTCAGCCTGCTCTCTGTGTGGGGCTGATTTTCACCTCAGTGCATAAAACACTTAATTATAAAACATGTCAAGTTTCCAAACAAGAATCAGAAGCTCTCCAGAAATACCTTAGGATTGATTTTGAAGTACTCTAGCAAAGAAAACAAAAAGTGAACAGCATCTGTCTAGCTCAGAAGGCTGATATCAGAGAAGATTCTGCTGGCACCACAACAAAAGAAATGTTTAAAGAGGGATTTGAAGGGGAATAATAAAGAAAACTGAGATTATACTAGGATAGTGCTTTCAAAATGAAGGAAAAGCACAGAAGAAAATGCCTATATGCTTCCATATAGGCAAGACTTACAGTGAGTCTGGAGGAAAAAAATCAGCTCACTAATAAACCTGAGATGACAGAGAAGAAGAGTGTATTTTGTGAAAGACTTTCAAAGTACAGTGATGCATGTTAATGTGATGCATAAAAGGCTAGGGGACAAAAGCAAAGAGGCAGGTGGCTATTAACTGATGCTGCAGTGGTCACAGAAAATTCTGATGTTCAACTGAACCCTCTTATTCCCATTTCTTAGAGGAATATACTGCATTAAGTACAAGGAAGAAGAAGTATAACACAGTGAAAAAGAGACACTTTAAAATTCAAATCTGAGAAAAAAAGACCATGAAAGAGGATTCCATAGGGTGCCTCCATTCTGATGCAGGTGAAAGAAGCAGAAGTCAAATGAAGGAAGACTTAGCAAATAGTCTGGGTAAGATGCTGTTCTGGCAGACCCCCACTTCAAAACAGGGATTGAATAATGGGGAAATGAAGTCCAGAGAGGCTCGTTAACACCAGCAGAAAAGAGAAGAGACATCTGCAGCACAGATAACTCTAAGGACTTTAGGATCCTGCTTGGGGAAGAACTATCACAACCCAAGGGTTCAGCTCCCCTAGAGAAGCACAGAGACTCTAAGCTTTAACATAACAGATTAGTTTTAACTGATACTATACATTTGAGGTAATGATGCTAGGGAAACAAAAGCCAAGCTCTTTTCTAAACATCTGTGGGATGCATATGTCCACATGCAAAACTATGAACATCATTGAATGCTTCACTTTTTGTCTTTATTTTCATAATTTAGCTAAGATATTTAATATATCTTCTGTATTTCCTTACGGAATGACAATGAAGCTTAGCTAAAAAGGGAAAGTGTAATGAATTTGCATGCACACAACCACAGAACCCACCCCCCCCCCCCCTTTATTAATATCTGTTGGTGATTGCCATGTGATTCTCTGGACCTGACTTCTTTCTAATCTACTGTATTGTACTGACAATTACTTGTAATTTCTTGCACAAGGTTTTTTCCTAAGGAAACAGTAATAAATAAATAAAAATAAATTTTGAGGCTGTGATATTGCCTGTCATCCAAAGTATGTTCACAACACTGAAGAGGAACGTGGCATGTAGCCCACATCCCACTCCTTTCTATCAGTATCTGAACTAGCCTAGCTATAGTTTAGAGATAAAACATCTCTACATTTCACTACAGTGTCTCATCACAATTTGTACAGTGACTGTAATACAGATATACCCCAGTTGTGCCTCTCTCTGGAACTCCCAGCCTAGCTATAAGCTTGCCAACATTTTGGTTGATCTCCTCTGAGGACATTTAACTCAATTAGTATATGGTGGCTGGCATTTCACAGGTGAGATGAAAGATAAATTGTGCACTCTGGCATTTGTGTCTTGAAGATTTCTTCTTACACAGATTGCAAAGTGTGATATTGACTGAACTAATAAAAGATGACTTGAGTTTAGGAAAGATCACAGGAATAGACTCTTTCTTGTAAAAAAGACACAATTCCTTTTCCCTTTATAGAGTCCAAGTGTGTGTGTGTGTGTGTGTGTGTGTGTGTGTGTGTCCACACACCTTTCCTCTTCCTCAGCATTTTCCTTCCTTTGACACTTGAATCGGGAAAGAAGTTGGGTTGTTTGGGGTTTAAGTAGTTACTATTCCTATTGCTCCATTCATTTTTTAGCAACCTACAGAGTAAAAGGTTTATTTATCGTTCTATATGAATGTGCAATGGTGTTTCAACACTTCTCTGTACTGAACAGTGTTTTTTTTCTACCCATTTGGACATACCTTCTCCTTCTAAGCACTTCAAAGATCTACTCAGCTACAGATTTTTCCTGAACTAAGGCCTTAATTCATTACTAAACACTGCTATGATCATGAAAAGTAATGATATTTGGTATGATTATAATTAGGCAGCTTGAATAAGTTTCACTTTCAGTATGTTGCAGAACTGAGGAGAAAATGCTGGTCCAAACACAATAAATACTGGTTTGGGCAATATTTAAAGCCAGGCAATAAATACATGAACAGAATTTACCTTATTTCATAGTTTTTACCCAAGGTTCTATTTTAAAGGAAGTAAACACAATTAACTGTTAGATTAACTCTCACAGAACATTGTTTCATTCTGTAGCCAGCGATACATGCCATGCCAGGTTGGTACTAAAAAATTCTAGGAGAAACCCAGTTCAGAAGTAATTAATATACAGAAGTAATTCATATATGCCAAGTGCAGACCAAGAACTGCCTTTTGCAGGAACTCAGGGGAAAAAAAGAGGGTGTATCACTTTTGGAAAAAGGGGCAGGCCACTCAGCTAGTGTTTAAGGAAGTTGTTAGGTCATGCAGAAAGAAAATTAGAGAGGCAAAAGCTCAAATGGAACTTAATCTGGCCACTTCTGTAAAGGATAATAAAAACATTTTTATAAATACATTAACAACAAAACAAGGGACAAGGAAAATCTCCACTGCAGGGGGGGAATATAGTCACCAAAGATGAGGACAAGGCTGAAGTACTAAACACTTTCTTTGCCTCAGTTTTCAATAAGACAGGTGGTCCTCAGAACAACTGGCCTCCTGAGCTGGCAGAGAGAGATGGAGAGCAGAACAGCCCCCCTGTAACCCAGGAAGAAGCAGTTAGTGAACAGCTGAGACACTTAGATGCTCACAAGTCTATGGGAACAGATAGGATCCATCCTAGGCTGATGAGGGTGCTGGTGGAAGAGCTCACCAAGCCACTCTCCATCATTTATCACCAGTCCTGGCCAACCAGGAAGCCAACCTGGACAATGTGATGCTCTTCCATAAGAACAGTTGGTAGAAGGATCCACAAAACAAGGATCCTGACACGGTTATGGAACAGATCATCTTGAGTGCCATCCCACAGCACCTACAGGATGACCAGGGTCTCAGGCCCAGCCAGCATGGGTTTAGGAGGGGTTTGTCATGTCTCCTCTTATGACCAGGTGACCCACCTGGTGGATGCAGGAAGGGCTGTGGATGTTGTGTACCTGGACTTCAGCAAGGCCTTTGACACTGTCTCCCACAGCACACTCCTGGATAAGGTGGCAGCCCATGGCTTGGACAGGAGCACTCTTTGCTGGGTTAGGAACTGGCTGGAGGGCCAACGCCAGAGAGTGGTGGTGAAAGGTGCTGCATCCAGCTGGTGGCCAATCACTGGTGGCATCCTCCAGGCAACAGTGTTGGGCCCAGTCCTGTTTATTACCTTTTTTGTTGATCTGGATGAGGGGAATAGGTCTTCCATTAGTAAATTTGCAGATGACACCAAGTTGAGTGCAAGTGTCGGTCTGCTGAAGGGTAGGACAGGCTGTATCAAAGGGCTGAATTCAACAATATGAAGTTTAATAAGTCCAAGTGTCAGGTCCTGCACTTCGTTCACAACAACCCTCTGTAGTGTTACAGATTGGGGACTGAGTGGCTGGGCAGTGCCCAGGCAAAAAGAGTCCTAAGGACTGAGTGACAGCAGCTGAACATGAGCCAGCAGTGTTCCCAGGTGGCCAGGAGGGCCAATGGCATCCTGGCCTATATCAGGAATGGTGTGGCCAGCAGGAGCAGGGAGGTCATTCTTCCCCTGTACTCGGCACTGGTGAGGCCACACCTTGAGTGCTGTGTCCAGTTCTGGGCCTCTGAATCTAGTAAAGATGTTGAGATGCTGGAGCATGTCCAGAGAAGGGCAACAAGGCTGGTGAAGTGTCTGGAGTGCAAGATTTAAGAGGAGTGTTTGAGGGAGCTGGTGTTATTTAGCCTGGAGAAGAGGAGGCTCATGGGAGCCTCCTTATCACTCTCTACAACTGTCTGAAAGGAGGTTTTAATGAGGTGAGGGCTGGCCTCTTCTCCCAGGGAAACAGTGACAGGACAAGAGGACACAGTCTTAAGCTGTACCAAGGGAGGTTTAGGTTGGACATTAGGAATTTCTTCACAGAAGGGGTGATGGGGCATTGGAATGGGCTGCCCAGAGAGGTGGTGGAGTCACAATCCCTGGAGGTGTTTAAGACAACTGGATGTGGCACTCAGTGCCATGGTGTAATTGACAAGGTAGTGTTAGGTCATAGGTTGGACTCAATGATCTCAAAAGTCTTTTCCAACCTAATTGACTCTGTGATTCTGTAATGCTGCCATGAAATTCTCACAAGGATTGCAAAGCAACAAGCTTTTTCAGCAACAAAAGGATATACATAATGCTTCTATTATACCTACTACTTCTCAAGTCCTGAAAACATTGGTAAGACTTGCTTAAGTAAACAATGTGTAAAATTAATAACCTGTATGATTTTACATTTTGTTGCTAAAAAGTGATGCCTTTCAAGTAGATGAAGTAAAGAATTTATCTCATTCTCACTGAAATATCATGCTTTCAAGAGATCATAGTTCCTAAATGTTGAAGTTATATTTATAAACAAGGTGAAACAATTCTACAGAACAGGCAATGAAGCAAATGCTCAGTTTCAGGACCTGACAGATACAGATCCCTATCTCCTTGTTAATTCTAGTCAATATTGCATGATTCATGTTTTCTAACAAATAATTAGGAGTTTTTAGACCCAAGACCTCATTTGATCCCCATAGTTTTGAATTTCCAAACTTGCAAGAAATTTACAAATAAAACTGGGAAAACTGAAGATATATTTTAAAAAAAGAGGGAAAATACCATTGATTTTTTTTTATTTCGTGCAGGTATCACATTTGATCTTCAGAATTAATTTTGTGCTACAGAGAGTGACAGGAATAGGGGATTTAGGCAATTCAGTCTTTATTACTGGATCATTAAAGCTCCTGAAAAGTCTGTAGTTAGAAATTAATTCAGTTCCCTACAAGTCATATAAGTAGTATGGACAAACCTAACTTTCTTTCATAATAAATAAATAAATAAATAAATAACCAACAAAAGCTCAGTCTGTCTAACTTGATTCTTTTAGGTTCAGCTTGGGTCTCCCTGTCGGACTTTTCCTTAACAATTTCCTTACTCATTCAGTCAATACAGAAACAAAAAGATATAAACAAAACAGATGTGTTTATGCACATGTTAACCAAATGGTTCATGCCATTCCTGTTAGAATGTTAGCATTTGCTGAAATTGCTGATATGTGTATGTATGTAAGACAGACAATGTAACTAAATATGTGGTTAATATTTGGTAAGTAGGGCAGGTAGTAAAACTGGAACAGACACTCTGCTCTCATTTTCAATCTGGGCAATACCAGGAGAATTAGAGGGGTTAAGTGATGGTTAAATTAGGGCAGAATTTGACCTCAAGGATGTTAGAAAGCTGAAACTGTAATCAACATTTTGTTACCTACAGCTTTAAACACAGTCCTTATACAACACCACACTGTCAATCCACAAAGTCATTACCTGTATGTTCACTTCAAATTTAAATGGAACATTGCAACAGCACTGTGATGAAGCTAGAACATGCAATATTTTTTTCCCAGACTCAACCTTTTTTTCTACTTTTTGTACTTCATAATACCTAAAGACACGTAAGGCAATAGTGAAGTTGCATGGGTGGAGCCCCTAGCTCTTCTAGAAGAACAAGCTTAACATCCCTGTTCCTGTAGTGGTGTGTTTTTGGTTTTATCAGTTTTATGTATGTATTTGTTCCTTGTTTTATATTGGTTTTTTTAAGTTGTAATGGTTTGTCCCATGTTTAACCCTTTTTGGTTTCACCCCAACCCTCGTCATGTGTCAGTCATAAGTTATACAGCCCCTGGGTCTTGTCTATCACTTTGAAGCCTCTCCCAAAAGTCTAGAAAATTCCAGGGAGGGCGTCGAGTGATTGGACAAGACTCTGGCTGTCTCCCTGCCTGAGTTACTGATTTGTTGTAATATGTGTCATTTACCTGCAGAGCCATGCCCACATGATCCCTGATTTGTCCTCAGTTAAACCCATCCCCAAGTTCCTCCCCCCAATAAAAGGTGTTGCATTTGGGTGCTCCCTCTCTTTCTGCTAAGGGCTCCTCCTGGTGTAGGGTCTGTGCCAAGGCAGACACCCTGAGCTGAGGTTATCCCCACTGTGGGATGAATAAAGCCAGTGGTTGAACCCTGAGCAGACTGTCTCCTTCTTTCCTGCTGTCGTGGCTTCACTCCTGCAAGGCAAACCAGAACCCACAGGATGGGCAAGGTTCATTCAGAGACCGAGCCGTGCCCCTTCTTGCCGTGGTGCCAGGGCTGGCCAGGGCAAAGAGACACTGACACCGTGACATGCTCCAAATAAGGTGAGTTAAGGAAAAGGATCATAGCACCAGAGTTCCTCCTGGAATTTAAAAAAGGATCCACACTTCATCTGCAATTTCGTAAGCAAAAGCTAGGATTACAGATGTTTTTCCTTCCCCTTTCTTTTTTTTTTTTCCTGTCCCTGTAGCGTGTTCACAACAATCTTCTCAAGCCAGAGCAAGAAAAATTCCCTCTTCTCCAGCCTCCACCCACTTCTCATCTTCAAACAGGGATGCTGGAATGGATTTTCTCCTCTGTCCCTGGCACTATACATGTACTAAAATACAGTGTCAAAACCGTTTCCATCATTCCCTTTTATTCTGGCATTACTGTGGGTCCTATGAAATCAGGTGCAGAAAAGGAACAACTTCTAAATTATATATCTTCTTGGGAGAGAAGGGGGGGAAAGGTCATTAAACAAGACAGGAGCAAAAGGCTTTCAGTTCAAAAGTAAGCCAGGTAGGGAAATGGTGGGAAGAAAGAAGATCAGAGAGCAGGGGAGACAGAAAAATGCCCAAATGTTATTTACACTCACAAATACACACACATACATATGGTTAATAGGCTAATAGTGTATTAACTGAGGTAAACAGCTAATCCCAGTTCTTAAAATTCTACTAAATATCTTAATATGAAAACTTAGCTGATGGAACAAGTTTGTTTTTCTGATTACATACCACTCTTCACAAACAGTTTTATGTTTGGGGATCTCTAACTCTACATAATGTAATACTTAACCCACTCCTAGGCACATAATCTCAGTTTATGTTCTTGTGATCAAATCCTTCCTGATACAATCTAAGAAGCACCTCATTATCAGTCATGACTGGGTATAAAAAAAAAGCAAGTACACATACTAGTAGGTACAGCCCATGAAAGCTTTTGAATTTTCTGGGAATGAGAGGATATTGTTCACCTTATGTTCTCAGTAAACAATACATTTGCTTTGATACAGGGAAAATAGACCTTTAGAGGCACTTCTACTAATTCAGCAAAACAGAGCACTGAAAATGGCAGCTGGATTCCTCAGCACAGAAGATAAGAGCAGTAGTACCCAGCAGTTTACATTCTGGGTCATGTTACTGATTTCATTTGGCTTCCTCTGCCTGTAGTCCATGGAGTTATATGCAGGAACACCTTTCCTCAGCATGAATCACACAAGATCATTGTGGTATCCCATACAGACACAATATATGACTGTAATAGTGTTTTCTTGTGAACTCAGGCATTTCGTGAGTCTTATAAAAGCACTGAAAAACTCAACAATCTGACCTGTGTTCCACGTTTTGCCTAGGTATGATACACATCCTTTTCTTTTCCCCTGGCATGACACACTAAGATTACTGTTGCTTGACAAAAAAAAACCAGTGACTGACACTGCAGGTTGCACACTCATTCACAAAAGTCTCTTGAAACTGAAATAATTTCTTGTTATGCATTTTTGAACTCTGATCTTCATAACCACTCATAGCTGAGCAACACAATGTCTTTTTAACTTTGCATCCTGGTTTCGCACATTTTGTATGGTGTGCCTTGATTCTGAGTGAAACTGAACTTATACTTGAGTCTGGGAAAATGGATTATTTTGGCAGCACTGTGCGTCAGCAGACAATTCAGAAGCTGATGTGACCATTCACTTTGCAAGGACTTTTTCAATATTGTAACGTTTCACTCAACCCACACATTTTATTAAGCAATAATACTGACCAAATAATAAAAGAATATTCTTTTTCACACTATTTCAAAACCTGTTTTCTGCTTATGTGTTTCTTCTCCTTTCAGGCATGTCTACCACAACTTGTAATGGAGTGCACAAGTACACATTTCTTACTGTGAATGCAAGTCAATCTGCAAAACATATTTTGAATTAATAAACTTGAGTGATTGCAATTAGAACACCTATACTCCGCTGCATCTGTTAAGAGATACATGCCATGCAAATTATGCATGTACAAGGGATTCCCCTAATACAGGATGTATTTCATCTTTCTTTGCCTGATTTTATAAACAGAGCAGCTAACACTGGAAAAAAAATGCCAGCAGGCAGTCAGATATTCTAATGAATAAATGGTATATCTTACTTGCATAAGTGCTACTGGCCAAGAAATGTTTGCCAACATCAAACAACAAAATTTTTTAAGGCAAATAATCAGCTGGCCAATGTAATAAGAAATAATTCACTGAATAAAGTATTTACTGTAAATTATTCTCTAGCACAAATAAGTTGTTCAATTTTGGTTTGCAAAAGCATAGTCTGTATCCTACAGTCATATGAAGCTACTAATAATTGCAACTTATATTGATAAGACTCTGAATCACCCCAATCTGGTTTATTCTAATACTGCATAGCAACTTGAAAAAAGCCAAACAGATAAAAGAGTCTATAATCTATCCACTTTGAACAATTTCCCCATTGTCACAAACATGTAGAATCCCCAAATACTACATTTTATATTCACTTCTGAGTTAGCTTAAACCTACTTAAAATCATGAGCTGGCAGAAGATCTTTATTGTTTGTGCCCCTAAGAAGGCACATTGTTTATTCCACAAGTGCATGAAACAGCTGCAACGTGTGAATTATGAACAGGTCCAGTAGTTTGAAAAAGGTGTTTGAATTCCTAATATGCTGGGCTTAATTTTTCCAAGCTGAGATATGTGTACACTGTGCACACACACCAATAAGCTCTTCTATGACAGGCAGTCCATACACTATTGCATGCTTCTAAATTGTAAATACAGGTCTGGGTTACATGACCTTATTGCTTGGTTCTGCAATATTTTACACTACTTTTAAAAAAATGGGATTGTTCCTGGCATGTACATTGTGGCTGTGACATAAGCAGTCAAAATACACCAATGGCTATAGACATAAAAATACTCTATTAAAAAAAAATTGCATTCTTACTTTAAAATATCTGTTATAAAACTACCACCAGACCACCATCAAAACCTCATCAGGAATATTATTATTCCAGCATCTCCCTTGAAACAACTTCACCAGGTTTATACTCCATCCCTGTAGTCTCACCTTACTGTCAAACTTCCTGAAAGGTTACTCTTACCATAATTCTAAGTTCTTTAAATTTAACCTCACTAGAGGCTTCAGAATTGTTTAAAGTTAAGCAATCCTACTGCAATATAAGTAGCAAATTTTCAGTAAATGAATATTCAGAAATATAAATATACGGCAAGAAATTGAAAAACTCGTATTACCATTTTATAACTCAATCAAGGTTCCATGCAATATAGTTAACAACTGAGAAATGACCATAGAAAAAAGTGGCATGTTACTAGGCAGCAAAAAAAAAGTTTTGATTCATTTATCAGTTTGAATATTCAATATCTATGTATGGAACTCATTCTAGTATGGGATCTAAGCCTTTGGGAAGTATCTTTCCAGTTACATGACCCTCAGAGACTCCTAATTTAGTCATAGTTTTTATCTCCCAGCATACATCAACTTTCAAAACCAGGGCTGGAGTGCCTTTAAGGGGAAGGAAAACAAGTGGCAAAGTTACCTATAAAATCTGCTTGTTATGTGGGTTTCTCAGACCTAAAAAGGGACAGTATTCTGAAACAAATGTATCTACATATACATTTATACAAATACATATGCTTTCTCACGCTGTATAACCAAAAGCTGAACAAAAGCCCCCAGGCCCAGTGCTATTCCAAAGATGAAATGGGAGGAACCCTTTGGAAGCCCTGGCTTCAGAAGAGAGGGGAAAGAGATAATAAGGCAGGCCTCTCCACCCAGTCTCACCCACAGAAGTGCCTGCATACATTTAGTACCAAACTGTACAGAGTGGTGTAGCAATTTGGAGTAGATCCTTAGTCCAGAATAAAATCTTGGAGACAGACTTGGCAATCACATGCCGGTGGCAGGAAACTGTATGGATGCAGCCACTGCAGTGGAAGGTTATTCTCTTCACACTCCTCAGGCACTGTCTGACCCCAGAACACCCAGACGTTCTTGGTGTGCCTTTGCACCTGTCAGGGCAACATCTCCTAGAAGTCTGAGGAAGCACCTCTTTTTCAGGATCAAGTTGGTCATGTGTTTTTATTCCTCTAGCTTGATGGGCTCGCAGGACATGATACGGCCAAGGATGTAGCCTTAAAGAGCATGTTTGGGCAGCTGGGGTAGAAGGTGAAAATCTAAGTCTTATTATTATCATTGCCATGATGTGTTAACACACATGCCCAGCTTTTCTCAGAGGGACACCATAAGGTACACATAGCTGGGGCCCCTCACTACAGGAAAGACATTGAGGAGTGAGTCCAGACAATGGGAAAGGTGCTGGTGAAGCATCTGGAACACAAGTTCTGTGAGGAGTGGCTGAGGGAGCTGGGGTTGTTTAGTCTGGAGAAAAGGAGGCCTAAGGGGGACTTTATCGCTCTCTACTGGAAATGTAGTCAGGTGGGGGCAGCCTCTTCTCCCAGGTAACATGCAACAGGACAAGAGGAAATGGCCTCGGGTTGTGTCAAAGGGGGTTTAGATTGGATATCAGGAACATTTTATTCCCTTGAAAGGATTATCAGGTATTGGAACAGGCTGCACAAGGAAATGGTAGCATATATGCAAAGACAGCTGGACCGTATGAAGATCAGCTTCCTGCTGATGTAAGCTGTATGTAAATGAATCCATAAAGTAGCCTCGACACAATCAAAATACACATGAAATCTAGTTAGCGACTAACAAATTACTCATTATGTGTCCAAATTACCTGAACTTCCAAAGGAGCCAGCTAGGCACTCCAAGCCCTTTGTCCCTGTACTGCTTCTTCCACAAGCACATTTAAGTGTTGGTTTTAAATGAAACTAGGGACTAAAGAATAAAAAGACAAGTTTATGACTTAGGACTGTGTCCTGTTTCTCACATCAGGAAGCTGTGGCAGTACAGAGGCCTGGCTCAAAACTTGCATTACATTTAATTTGGAGAGGTAAAGAGTTCTGAACACTGCACAGAGATTTAAATCCTCATGTGCACCCACAGGCAAAATTTTATGTGGGTGGATAAAAGCAAACTCTCTTACGTAATTCCTTGCCTACGTGACGTTCTCACAGCACTCTTTATAAGCAAAAGTAATGATTTTTTGCTCCTGTATTTCCTCCCTACAACCTAAATTTGCTCCTGCTTATTCCTCCCAGCTGGCATTAACTGTTTTTGAGCTCTGAATTTCTATTCATCCAGGGCAGCACTCAGCTCACCAAGCATATTTCACCTGTGCTTTTTGGCAAGATTCAGTTCTAAGCTGGTGTCTGACACAGTGGATCAGCATATTAACACATGAACCCTGCTCACGCTATGGTGTGATTTCCAGCCTCTGTCTCGCAGCCAGTTTGCAGACTCTGTTGTTCACGATAAAAGGTGCTGTTCTTCACAGAGATTACACTGAAGCAAAGGGAGCAGCTCTCCAAACTAAAATTGCAGAGCGGCACACAGGCCATCTTTTTAAAGCTGTACAAGGGAGTTATAAACCTAAATCCTGGAAGATTAAAGACAAAGACTGAGTTGCACTCAGTTATCAAATGTTTTTCTACATATAAGCAACATTCTGATTATAATTAATTTCACACCTTTAATAAGCACTACAAATCTTTCAAACCAACGTTTTGCATTCTTTTGTGTATTTTATTTTTGTTTGGCACACACGGTATTTTTCCTGCATATTAGGTGGGTTAAATATATTGCAGTGTGAAAAAGGAATCTTTCTGAACGTATTTTAGTAAAGACTTGTTTATGTAACTTTACAGGTCTGTTTAGGAAATTCATTTCCAAGAAAAAATATTGCTATTGCTTCCAATCCCATAACTGTAATGCATCTTATATCAGATGGCATCTAGTGAAGTTAACTTCCCTCCCATTTGAATGAAAGAAGTAGGGAATGTAACAAATTTTTTTATTCTCCAGGTTGACATCAGTGATATGTACCAGCAGACCTAACAATGCCAAAGCAAACACATGAGCTTGTTACATCCAGAAAGTCTTTTTTTCTGCATTGCACTAAATGGAAAACTATTACTTGTTTTCTTTCCAAAGCAGGTGGCAAGAAGGCAGGAGCTATAGAAAATAAAGGTCTAATAGGAGAGACAGAATGAATTTGTTAGATGAAACAACGGGCAGTAACAGGTGTTAATTACTGCAACACACCAGCCCTTTTTTTTTTTTTCCCTGTTTTAATTACTCTCTGGTAAATAATTCCTTCCCTAAACTTGTTTTTATCATCCTGTCTCTATTTCTCATTTAGGTATTAATCGATTGCTCTGTTTTTATGAGGACCAGCACTCTACCATTCTGTCTTTATCACATTTCTTTTTCCATTCAGAAGTCAGCAGGATCGCTGATCCAAGCAACATTGAAAGGTGACTGATGACCACTTTATATGAATGACATTTGGCTTTTATGAAGAGTTATATACACTACATAATAAATAACCCACAAAAATAATTGTGCATGGTATATTAAGAACTCCAATATTGTTTTCAAAACAACGTTATGTGATCTGAATGTAGGCATTGGGATAACAGAACATGGTCACCTGAGTGCTGTCTATGCCACAGGCCTTTCTTATTACTCATTACTGTATTTATAGTCACTTCAGAACAGACCACTGCAGATGTGAACAAAACCCATTAAACTAAACAGAACAGATGTTGCTCCAGTGTCCTTCAGGGAGCAATAGGGAAAATAGGAAATGGCTAACAGAAATCTCAGCATGCAGGCCTGAGAGTGTGCAGCAGACTTTGGGTTTGTCTTTCAGGATAGCATCTGTCTGAACTGCAGTTCATAAGGACACTGAGTGAGGAAACAACTCATCGGGGTATCACTCGGATACCAAACACACATTTAAGTGGACAGGTGAAAAATCTTTTTATATATACATTTCAAATATATTCCTTGCCATTTCTCTGTGCACGGCTGTGTGACAAGATGTTTCTTGTTTGTTCTAAGATACAGCAGAAATCTAGACCAACTAAACTGAAGCCAGTGTGGTTACACAGTGCACAACTCTTTAATGGGACTAAGGCTGCCCACTCAGGAACTGACTCAATATAAGTGTCCAGTAAAGCACTCCATCAGGACTTATGAAGAGATGCCGACAGCAACTGCACTTGTACACTTCTTCAAAGCCTCCAAACTGTATCTCCTTACTGCTTAACTACTACATAATCTTTGCACCATTTCCCAATCCCCTGATATAGACAAGAAACAGCTTTTATTTCTTCCTGTAACCAAGTCCCTAATCAGACTACTTCCTCATTTGAAGAATGAAAATTAGGCTGGTTATGCAATTCCCATATTTAGACTTTTTTCTTTAACTGTGATCGGTATTTATGTGGGTCCAAATACAAATGAGATTATTAGTCTTCTTCAAAATTCATTTAATCAAGTGTAGATTTATGTCTGTGTATACCAACTTCTGTTTCTCTCATCTCCACACAGAAGAATGATAAAGCATAAAGTACAATAGCTCCCTAACATAATTCTTGTGCACATGCACGTTATGCAAGCTCCTTCTAACAAGGTAAAAAACACAAATCCTTTATAAACAAACACATTTAATAATGCTATAATGCTAAAAAAAGGTAAGAGATTTTTGAAAATGTAAGGAGAAAAGATTGAGGAGAAAAAAAAAGCTGAAAAGAAAAGCAACAGAGCACTCACTTGAGAGATCAGATGGCTCCAGTGATGAAGTTAAATTAACAACTTTTAAAGTTCATCATGTGCTAAAGTGATAAATAGGAAGGTTTAGAGTAGAGATTAGATGTGTAATTGGAGCTGGGGAAATATTTAGGTGTAAAAAAGACAGCACCTGTGACCTGTCCCTGTTTGTCATTAGAAGAGGAGAGGGACAATACCCCAGAGTAAAAACAACTTGAGTAACTTGTCAGGAAAAAAGATGGAGGGAGAAGGTCAGAGAAGAACAGAAAAGACAAGCAGAGACAGTCTGGGAAGGAAGAGAGGCAGAGCTGGATTTGGGAGAGATCAGGTGAATTAGCCAATGAAGGTGACACAGGATGCGGTGATACACTCTTGTCTCCTGGAACAAGACAACAGTCTTGCCACAGCAGTCTGAAAACCTAGACAGTGTTCAAGTAGGCAGCTGAATTAATAATGAAGCTTTTAATCAGACAGAAGTAAAAGATACATATTGTCTTATAGCTCAATGCAGAAACCTGGCCAAGGGAGACAGCATTCCTATTTTTTGGCTACTCTTAAGGATAGATAAGGATCAGAGGCCCTTGCTATTGTGAAGACACCTCATAGATAAAAATTAACCCACAAGTATCCCGTACAACTCCTTCTGGGAAGCTGGTCCAGAGACTTACAGATCTCCTAGCCTGAAATCTTCTTCTCACTCCCAGTTAACTCTTGCGCTAGTACTGGCTTTAGCTGAAGTAGCTCTTCTCCCTGCTCTAAGTGTCTATCTGTATTGCAGTGCATTCACCAAAGCAAATGCACTGCCAAGTACCAGCTGCTGTGCAAGCACAGGTCTCTGCAGGTTCCAGTGAGGGATGGCAGAACCAGAACAACCATTTTTCCTTCTTCCCGTTCAGCATGTTAGTAAGGGGGCCTATGGTATACAGTTTCATACATGTGAGAAATCAAGTGCTCTGAGACAACATCTGAAAGATGATCTCCTTCCTGAGAACTGATGCACTCAAGTTAGCAGTTTCTCTGATATACAATGAGAGGTACCAAAAAGCAGGGAGGGCATTTTGAGTGAGATGGTGTTGTTAATTTAGAACAGCTTTGCTAGTTTAGTTCATTAACTTCTAAGTCATGCCACAAAACCCTTTTATCCTGCGTGACTTTCTCCTGGGTGAAGGAAGAGTGAATGTGAAACTGAGAGAGACACCTAAGTTAAAAGGATCTAGGCAAACTTTCCCTTTGACTTGTAAGAGCATTTTACTGCTACCACTCACACAGTCAGTGCTCTGGAAGGAGATTTATTAATCAAACACAAGAAATAAACATTTCTAATGAGACTAAGTGAACTACAGGAATGGAGGCCAACAGAGCTCATGAGGGGGGAGTTGTTATGCAGTCCATCAAATGTATAAGAAAGATGCCCACAAAGCTGCAGCCCACAAATATTCAATTGGCAATGCTTTAAAGGCAGCTGTTGTTAGAATAAATGTATTTTCTCCCACTTTGTTACATATGCAGTTAGCTGATTTTACAAGTATCTTCTAAAACAGCAGTGAATACCACTGAAAGCCAGTACAGCCATTGAACAGAACATCACTCAAAGACCAAATCCAAATTGTTGAAATTTTAGAGCTCAAAAACACTGAAACATAATAAACACAGGAAGGTCTCACAGACATCTTAGAGGACAGGTGCAGTATGAAGAATCACAGCAATGACAGTCCTGCATATATTGCTGGTTGATTTATGTTACCTTCTCAGTATTTATCCTACTGGGTGTATCCACTGCTATATTTTATCATACATTGGTGCCACAACACAACCTGATATATAGAAATATATATATATTCCTTTTACAGAAAGAAAGGCAAAATTAATAAGGAAAAAAGTTTAGATGTAGAAAATACACTTTGACTTGTTTTTTTTTTTTTTTTTTTGGTATGTGTGTACAACTGCATAGGCAGTAATCATGTACATAAGTCATTTAAAAACAAGCCTTTTTAAAAACAAGTCCTTCATACATATAGCTATTTATGTTATATGTTTTACTCCCCCAGATTAATCCTACAATTTTATTCCATTCTCTTGCTCTTTCTTGGCTACTAGAGCTTCAGGCTATTTTCTAATATATTTTAAAGATTAAAATATTTTTTTAATCTAATAATCACAGTACATTTTCAGTTATCTTTTATAACCAAATAATTCTTTTCATAAATAACTGCACTTCCCTGAAAAGTAAAAGACTGGCAGCACTTTCAACTCAACATTCAGTCCACGTTCTATTAAGCATAGGTGTCTCGTGTTCTGGAGGATACCACCCCAGGAGCAAAAGGCTAATCCATTCTTCATGCTTATTCAGTCCTTGGCCTTTCTACTGATACTTCCATCAAGGATGCCAGTTAGCACTAATCAAAGTAGTGGATTTGTGATTTGGAACCCTTCACAAGACACTGCACTGATATCATCCACACTTTTCACAGAATACATGAAATAACTGTCAAATGATAACTCCTAGTATCATCCTCATAGAGAAAATTTTGGCTTCAGTTTATGGAATGTGATTTTTTTAACCAATATATCTGCCTTTATTTTTAAAAAATGGAAGATTTAAAAGAGTTGTCTACGAAATGCATATCTTTGTAAAATGCACTTAAAAACCCCTGTGGTCATAAAAAGCTACAGAAAACACATAAACCTGTGCCAATCACATATATCCTTTAAGCAGTACCTGTAGCATGATATTACTCATTATCATGGAATCAAATAGAAGTTTTCCACTTGAGTAAAACAGTTCAGCCTCCTGGCCAACAAAATTATGTAAGAAACTGCACAAGGCAAACCTTTTTCTCAGGTATCTGGAAAAGATGAACCAAAGAGAAAGCAGTCTCTGTGCATGTATGCATGTGTACAGATTTCATGCTTCTTTTTCAAAAAACAAATACAGAGAAGTAAAACTTTTCAAAATATTTTTATATACATGTGTGCCTGTGTGACTGTCACAGAATGATTGGGAGGGACCTTAAAGACCATCCAGCCCCAACCCCCCTGCCATGGGCAAGGATGCTACTCACTAAACCAGGTTGCTCAGGGCTCCATCCAACCTGGTCTTGAACACTTCCAGGAAAGGGGCATCCACAAGCTCCACAACTTCTCCAGACAATGCCTATCTGTCTGTCTGTCCATTTATCTATCAAACCAACTTCAGAGAAGTCTAAGATGTTTGTGAATGTTTATTTCAACAGTTGATCTGTAAACAGATCTACATGATAAAACTGGTTGCATCTCTAATTAACTTCAGTTATTCAAACTTGTTAGTTCTTAACCTCATTGAACCTCTAAGAACTAGACTTCAATAATGTCAAATTGCACAGGGACAAAACTAACCCACAAACACAACTAATTTGCAAGTTTAATCATGTTTTCTGGGCCATATTTCCTGCTCTTTCACTTTTACAAAGTTTCTCTAGTAAAGCCTGCTTCTTCCTCTCCTCCTCTCAACCCAAAGGGCAACATCATCATGGAAGTTAAAGAACTGAACTTATCCTGGAACATTTCAGAATGCAAACTTGAAAACTCAGCCTGTATTTCCAAATGTCTGCAGCAACATCATAACCATCCCACAATGCCAGTTCTTTTAGGCTGTTAATGTTTATATACTGTTAACACTGCTCTTCAGCAGAAATTACTGATCTGCTCCTTCTGATACATTACTTTCAGAAATGCAAAACTGCAACCTTTGGTAATATGATTGTAGGTTGATGACAACCACCCAATGGCTCTTGCACTCCCCCTCCTCAAAACAATGGGGAAACGAGATGAAAAGGCTCATGGGTCGAGACAAGAACATTGAGATCACTTAACAATTGCCATTAAGGGCAAAACAGACTTAATATGGGGAAAATTAATTTCATTTATTGGGAATTAAAGATGGTATTGAATTGTGAGAAACAAAGACAAAATCTAAAATACCTTCCCTTCATCTCCACATTCTTTCCAGGCTCAGCTTCACTTCTTCACTTCCTACTCTACCTCCTGTCTTTCCCTGCCCCGAACTGCTAAAGGGAATCAGGAAGCAGGGGTGGGTCAGTCCGTAACAGCTCCTCTCTGCCACTCCTCCTTCTGCCTCTCTCCTCTTCTAGTGTGGGTCCTTCCATAGACTGCAGGCCTTCACAATAAACCTTCTCCTCCACGTGCTCTCCACAGACCACAGATCTTTCTGGAAGTATCCACCAGTTCTTGCATGGGGTCCTCCACAGGCTGCAGTATGGATATCTGCTTCACGATGGTTCTCTCCAACAACTGCATCATCTCCATGGGCTGCAAAGGACTATCTGCCCTGGTGCTTATAAGTGCTTCCTCTCCTTCCTCCCCTTTCTGCCCTTGGTGTTTGCAAGGTTTCTCACACTTTTTTCCCGTCATTTCTCTCCACCTATGAAATGCTTTTGCCCTTGCTTATGTTATCACAGAGATGCCACTGTCTCGGCTGACGGGTGCGGCTGTGTCCTGCAGTGGGTACATCCTGGAGCCACCTGAAACTGGCACAGCAGACCCTGAATACCTACCTCCCACAGAGGCCACCCCTGCAGCACCCCACCACGACCTTGCCACCTATACACAATAAACATTGCTAAAGATGTTGATTGTCCTTTACAGGCTAAAGAAAGAGTTACTTAATACTGACTGCATTATGCAGCCTTGCCTTCACTTTGGAAAGAAAGACCTGTCTCCCAGCAGAGACTGCATCACTTGACACAGCTGGTGAGACTTTGTAAGAGTCTCTACCACCATCACAATAAAAGCCAGCTGAGTAACATTATGGTCTTTACTTAAACAAATCATTCCTTTCTTGATACCAACGACCTCGAAAGCTGTTGAAGTCTATACAGTACTTCTCCTTATTTGTTGCCTAACAGATCTTCCTCACTGTGTCTTTTAGACAGAGACAAAGTTACACCAACATAACTGCTAAAAACTACGTCAGCCTCTGCAATACTCCTACAGTAGCATCTGTGAGCTAAGGGCAAAAAAGATTAAACATTGTATGCTGGCCTTCCTTACAAAATACATTCTGTTAGCAAAAAAAAGACACACTAGAATCGCCAAAGCTTGCAGTACTTCAGTAGAGCTTCTACCATACTATTTGCATTTCTTAAATAATAAAAACAATGTTTGCTGTGACAGATGGATAATCACATAAAACTAATAAGTTCCCCATAAAACCTACAAGGTTCTCTACATAAATAGTGCTTATTACTATAATACTCACTGTTAAGCAGGTTGGGAGACATATGAAAAATTAAAACAAGTGAGGTGGATGTTAATTTTCCAGAAATAATTAAATTTCTTATTTACTGATTTTTTTTAACTTCATCTAGACAGCTTTGTGGCATCCTAACAAATATTTTCAGATTAAAATGCCAACCCAGATGAGGCCATACTCAGGAAACAATCCCTGGGGCAGAAAAGAGGGTCACAACATAGACTTAACCATCTGCCAAAGTGGATTTACAGTGTCTGCAGTTAGCCAAGTTATTCACTGCAAATATACTCTGTGCAGAAAAACAGCCCTTTTTTTCTGCCATGTAAACTGACCTTGACCTTACCAACAGTGTTCAGTGTTCCTAAATCTTACCAGAGAGATTCTTAAAAATAATTTTATCCATGGATTGTTCTTGAAATGTACACTGCACGGAATAAGCAGCTGAGAGTGGTCACGCAGGTCACACAGCAGCAGCTCAGTACCCTGACTAGTGTAGGAACAGAACCAACCCTATGTGACTATGGCTACCAGCCATCTGACAGTAGTAATGAGAACATGGTACAAAGAAAGTCCACCAGCAATGCGTCTGTTAAATCTGTTCAAAAGATACATTTGTCAAACAGTTTTGAGAAACTAGAAAATCGAGAAAAATCTGTTCATACACAATTCACGAAGAAGGAATGAGAACAAATTTGCCAAGCAAATTGTTTGCTATGCATAGATATCCCAGCTGTCCTCATTATCTTACTTATCTTGTTTAAATCTCCCTTGCACTCCTACCCTCTTGCCTGGTTTACCCAATGTCACTGATTCCTTTATCATGACATGTTTTCTCAAAGGCACAATCATATCTCCACCTGAAAAACTCATTCTTTCACTGACACTTACTTCAGTTGTACTTTTTATCTTTCAGATCATTTGGAACGAAATCACAAAACCGTTAAACATTTCACAAAAGCTCATAGAAATTTTCTCATTGAGTGTGTGACATTGTTATAAGTGCCAGTAAAATGGCTGCTGCAAACAGATACAGGGATTCAGAATTCCTAACACAGCAACTAAAGGTACTCAAATCTCCTGCCAGATTACAATATTGCTGCCTGAAAGGAAGAAGGATAAGCAAGTGCCATGTCCAATACCCATGCCAACTCCGTCACAGTCTTCCTGTGCAACTTTGGAAAAAGGCACATAGGTTCCTCTCTGCAATACAGGATAAAAATACATGTCTGTCTGGAAAAGCTGTCATGAAGATAAATACATTAAAGACTGCCAGATGCATGGGAACCATAGTAATGGGATTACACTGAATACAAATAGATCACATGTGAGAAAGCATATGTGCAGGGATGTGCACACTCACAGTGTAAATTAAAGGTGAGAGGGGGAACACACAGGAAACTGACACTCTGGCATTCTTTAGATTTTGGTAAGAGAAGTCTAGTTATGTTGCAATATTAGGGCATTAACCCCAGTTAAAGACATCTGTCCCATGGAGCAAGCAATACTGTACTATTTAAACTTCATAAGGATTCACTGCAACATCCATGTTAGATAAAACCACACAGCCTTCTCTCTAATTCTTCCTACTATTGATAAGGTCCTGGCACTCTTACATTTTAAAAAAGGGGAAATGACAATAGTGCAGGGAGGTCAGACATTAAAACAAGGAAAGCAGCAGGGGACAGAAGTCAGCAGAGACAGATCATGCAGGCTGCTCACCCCGCTGGGACTGGAATTGCTGCAAACACTAGAGCCAGAATACAAGGGCTTCACTAATTCTCAACATACGAATAGTAAATGTTTTCAATTTGAAGTGATATTTGCATGCAATTTAGCTGCATCAGTTCCAATCTTGCTCTTTTTTCTGTAGCCAGTCAGCTTTATTGTTAAAGTAATGCTGAAGCACAAACATGCAGAGCAAAGTGCATGTGTAACTTGTAAACAATCCCTCTCTACCATCTCAGAATGCATCAAACAGCCCTTGGAGAAACAGAAGCAAATAGCATTGCCCTGGATTAACAGCACAAAGCTGGAGGAGAAAAGAAATCACCTACTAAATCTTAGGTACTCAGTTTCTTAAGAGAGGGATAAACATTTTGTGCATTAAATGGGTACCAACAGCCTGAAAATTACACTTCTGCTTGAAAATTTCGTAATAACTACATTACAAGTAGCCCATTAAATTACCGTGACTACCAAAAAAAAAAAAAATCCTAACAAAGTATTTCTTTCACTTTTTTTCAGATTTCTTACTTGAAGCACATGATGGAATTTATTGGACAGCCAGTCTAAGATTATTAAGGTAAGGACAGTGAGCCTAAAAATTTCAAAGACCAAAATATTCAGCTTGGAGATTATTAACATCTTTTCTCTGTTCAGTGGGACTATTAATATTTTTCAGATTAAGGACATGCCAAAAATGCTATACCATGACATCAGTTTTTTTTTCTTTGGCACCTACATCTTTAAATGTTTCAAATGTCAGAAAAAGGTAAACAAGAAAGTAGTTATAAGCACATTTTAAAGACTGAATCCCAAGTTAACAAAAAACCCACATTAAATGCAAGTGAATTTATCTTTCAAACAAGATGTAAAAATTTTTTTCTTCTTTTACTTACTTAACAAATCCAATTTCCATACACAGCAGATATGCTACACATGTAGATGCTCATGAATTCATCAGCTATCAGGTTAAACTTTGAGTGCATGTCTTGAAAATTAACTTAATTTAATGTCACATTTGTTATTTGACATAGTGTGGGTTAGTTCATTGCTGCTTTGGACCACCCCAACACCTAAGCCATGGTTAGTTACTGTTCTATTTGCAGGCTACCAAGTAGTAGAGGATCACTGCCCTTCCCAAACAATCACAGCTCCCTTGTAGTCATGTCCTCTCCTGTCTGTCTGCCAGCCTCTAAACATTCTCATCATCCTCATCTGCTCCGGCAAATCTAACCAGATCACTTGTAAGAAGGTATGAAATAGCACAGGAGTCTGGCCTCTCAGGACCAGTGAGAATGAATGTCTGTACCCAAAAACTTCCTCTAGAGGCCACTGTCTGCCCTGTCATCCATATCAAAAGGTCAAATACTTTTCCCTCCCTGCACTCAACAAACACACTAGGAATATTTCTCCCTCCCAGTTCCCTTAGAACTTGGCTTGGTGTTGTGGACTCCTAGCATGAGGCCATGGTCCCAGTGGCCTGCTGCCAGACTCCAAAATGTATGTAAACGTTTACCCTCAGCCAATTCTTGTTTTCTATCAGTACTGATAATCTTTGGTAAGTTCAACATAAACTTTTTTATGGCAATCCTATTTATAACAATACTGTGAAACAGAATTAACAAATTTTCTGTTCATCAAAGGCAACTTCTTCACTATTTACAGGGGCATTTCTGCCTTTACTGATTGCATGTATATGCATGAATGTGAAGTTCAATGTTTCTGTGAAATAAAGCTAATTACTGGTCTTTTTCAGTATTCCCAACGAACCGAAACAAAAATACTGGGTCAAGGAAGAGAATTTTCACTATCAGCATCCAAACTGCCAAAAGGTTTCAGTAACATTATAAACCTAAACAACTATTGTATCATGTGGTCTAAGGTCAGGCTTATCACTGTGGCCTCAGTGGTATCAGATAAAAATGGTATTATCACCTTTTGATCTGGTTTGTGTCAAAGGAAATCACAAGGGTTATAACTTTGCCACAAATAAGAAATGCCTTCAGAAATGGAGAGAAACTGATCAGCTAGAACACACCAAGATGATTCAGCAAGTGCAACAATCCTCATACTCCAGAGAAATCCTCCAAGCCACTGACACAGAAGACTGTCTTAATGACATTGGGAAAATTCCTCCCTGATCACTTACTTGGCAAGGAGTTTAGTCTTAAGACTGTGAGCAAGACACAACAGCCTTGCCTCTCAGAAATAAAAAACTGTGTTTTGCTATAAAACAATGCTCTGTCCTGTTTGGCATCTTGTGCTTAACCATGCTCAACCATGTATATCTGAGGTATATTTCAGAAAAAATCTGTGTTAATGAATTACAAAAAAATACATCTCAAAATCATAGAATATCCTGAGTTTGAAGGGTGGCCAACAAGGATTATCCAAGTCCAAGTTCTGGCCCTGCACCGGAAAACCTCAAGAATCACTCCACATGCCTGAGAGAGCTGTTCATACAAAGGGCTGGCTAATTGCACCAAGTCCTGAGGCATGATACTGCACAGTTCCAGTAACTGAGTATGTGGGAGGCAATGCTGATATCCAGATCTGATCCAAGAACATGAACAAAACCATTCAGGCTCCTCATTTTACACACTAGTCCATTATTCTCTTTCACATAAGTCACAGTATATATGTACATATGTGTACATACACAAACCAGAGAACACATTCTGGAATGATTACCTGAAGACTTCCTTCAGCTGTTCATATGTTCAAGTGCATTTTGCACTACGGTCATTATATGACCAGGTGATTATGTTTTTTCCATAGTCATTAACACATTCTCTGCATTAATTACTAAACTGCTTTGAATGTTTTATCAAGAAAATGGGCTACTTATAACCATGGGTTTTTTATAGCCATGTAAGAAGCTGACACAAACACTAAATTATACCAGATTAAGCATGTATCCCTTGCCTCCTCTTCCTTTCAATAGTTTAAGTACTGGTGTTGTATTTAGTATGCAATAAAGAAGTGTACCCAGTCCTGACCAGAAATACTTAGAAACTTACTAATTTTGTATCAGTGTATCTTAAATGAGATCCAAGAGTGATGCACCATTTTGGCTACAGGATATCTAATATAAAGTCTCTGCTAATATGTTAAAAGTACTCTTGAGAATTTTGTCATGTCCAGAAACTGTTGTTCAAATTAAATCACCATAAAAATAAAATGTTTTTTTCTTTAGTTCATAGATAGACATCAATTGATAATTTTATCACTACTATATCTAAAATCCTCCAACTTCAATGTAGATATCAAAGATCAGAAGATGCTTGAAGAAGTCTTTGATTATTAACTATTACAACATTTTGAAAATATACAGGTTTAAAATCTACATATTCACATGCATGAACAAGTTACTTTGGAATAAGAAGTTAACTCGACTCACTTTAATTGCACGAATGTGACATTTTATTTTATGACAATTGTAAATTAAGACAATTTTTTCCCTATTAAAAAGGATGAGTCCTCAGTGAAGTAGCTTAGGTACTTGGATTGACCTCACAGTTGCCTGAGAAATTAAAAAAACATTTATGAATGTGTGCTTTTTATAAAAAGAATCCTTCATTGGCAGTTGGCCTGTTGGGATACTTCTCGAAAACACTCAGTAATATGGAAGAGAAGAAACAGCATTTTTTGTCCAGTGCAAAGTTATTTTGATGTTAGAATTATGAGGACCAGGTTCAGATTTACCCAATGGAGAAGAAAGGAACGGGAAAAAGAAGTGGCCTGTAGTTTCCCAATCACTACTTTCTGGAGCTCTGCATGTGCTCCTGCTCATGAACTGCATTGCAAGCTAAATGGTTACATCACTCACCTGCTCACATACATTAGCATTGCATCAGCATTCATACTTATGCTTATAACTCAAACAGGATAGAAAAAAAAAGACCTTGAAAGTCCTTAATATTTGAGTAGTACACTAGCTGGCATCTCCTACTACTAACAAATCTTCAGTTCTTCCACGGAAGACAAAGTCTGATGCATTCAGATGGATAGCTGACAAAAGTAAACAGACCCAAATCAGTCTGCAGAACATCACCACACAGCTGACAAGAGGCCACAGAAACTAGCAAAACTCACTACAGCATTCAAAGCAACAAATGCACCACAAATGTAGACTTGTATATATATACTGCTCCAAGAGGTATGAACCGGTCATATGAAAGAATAAGCACAACATAAATTGAAGGTGGCCCAGCATCAAAGGACCTGGGGTGCTCGTTGACCACACCTGAACATGAGCCAGTGTTTGCCTAGGTGGCCAAGAAGGCCAATGGCATCCTGGCCTGAATCAGCAACAGTGTGGCCCGCAGGACCAGAGCAGCAATTGTCTCCTCATAGTCAGCACCAGTGAGGCCACACCTCAAGTCCTGGAATCCAGTTGTGGGCCCCACAACTCAGGAAGAATACTGAGGTGCTGGAGCAAGTCCAGAAAAGGGCAATGGAGCTGGTGGAGGGTCTGAAGCACAAGTCCTGTGAGTGGCTGAGGGAGCTTGGGTTACTTAGCTTGGAGAAGAGGAGGCTCAGAGGTGACCTTATGACTCTCTGCATCTGCCTGAAGGGAGACTGTAACCCAGTAACATGCAACAGGACAAGATGAAATGGTCTCAAGCTGTGACAGGGTACATTTAGGTTGGACATTAGGGAGAAATTCTTCACAGAAAGGGGAATTAGACATTGGGATGAGCTGCCCAGGGAGGAGGTGGAGTAACCGCACCTGGACTTGTTTAGGCGAAGACTTGACATGGCACTTTGTGCCACACTCTAGTTGACATAAGTCACAGGCTGAACTCAAAGATCTCAAATGTCTTTTCCAATCTAACTGATTCTCTGATTCTGAGAAATCTGCACTATTAAATTCAGTGCAACCATTTATTCAGTGGATATCCATTAGATATCCATCAAATATCCACTTCATAGTATTTGCATCTTTGGCAGAACATGACAATTCAAGAACCAGCTGAAAGTATTCAGCTGGAACTTGCTTGGCTCAAAGCATAAAATATTGAGGATCTATGTTGTGTACTACGGAGACAAGCCCTAGAACATCACAATCCTCTTCTTGATTTAAGATCTCTAAACTACAGGAAATGGTTGAAGACTTATGGGTAATTTCTATTTCATGTGTAAAGAATGCACGTGAAGATCTGCACTCTGAATTGAGCACTCCCAGAAACAAAGTTCAGAAACGGCATATCCTTTGATTAATCACCCATAACCTTTCCTCTTCCCGTTGAAAATTGTTTTCCAAGTTACTGTTATCAGATGGGTATTGCTGGGGGATAACAATGAACAAGGCATAGATTTTACCATCCCACAAGAATGAAGAATTAATCCCTTTGGCTGAGTGACAGTCTTGGAGATAATTAAAGGGATTCTATCACCATCAGACAGTATGAAAACACAGCTTTTATACACAATGAAAGAAGGGAACCAACAAGACAGGAAGAGACTTCACAAGACAACTGAGGGCAGCAGCCTCTCACTACAGGACTGCCAAATTCTACCCAATGCAGGATTATACTGAATAAAATATTAATTGAGCCTATTGTGGCCTCCTTCCAAGTCTAACAGCCTTTACTGGGCTCTTGGTGCAAAACACACAAGAACCAGAATCCCCAGATACATACTAGAAAGCTTGATTCAAAGAAGGCTGTTGTGGACTATGTTCTTGCCACTCTACCTGAGACTCAAGGGAAGATTTCCCTGAGAATAAAGGTCTGTGCAAAGTTTTGGAGTATGGACTTCCCAAAGTAGTCCTATCATCAGCACTGCTTTCAGATACAAAATTGTTTTGCATTCAGAGCTGCCTTTTGTCACCAGAGCTGACTGTTACCTCCCATGTCTGAGGACAGCAGACTTCATACTGAGGTGCAGGAGCATTTTCTTGCAGGCTCTGAAATCTATGTGGTGCAATGTTTTAATGGATTGATAATTCACCTCTAAGCATTTGGTCCCTGCCCAGTTTAGGATAAAAAGCATAGCTGAATGTAAAGAGATTACTTATAGTCCTTGGCTTTATCTCTGTCACAGAAGCTCTACTCAGCTTGCAGCAAAATTGTAGCTGCTATTCAACAGTGGCATATTAGGGGAACTGCCTTACCATCACTACAGTGCATGAGCAGTACTGGTTAAGAAACTGCACACTCCCACCTGCACTATACTTAGTTCTAGCCAACACTAATCATTTCCAAGGCACATCTACTAAAGTGCATTTCCTCTCAAAATACTGACACTAATGGTGAAAATCAATACAGCCAACTGACAGGATATATGATTTGGATATATGTGTTTCACGTAATGGGAGCATTTACCTTTAAACGATTTGTGACCTATAAAATGTTCACTGCGATTAGTGATTAATTAATTACAAAAGTGCAGACATGTTCCAATTACAGTTATCCTTATTGTACTAAAGCATTGGGCTTGCTGGTATGGTTTTTTCCTGTTTGTATGTTGTTTTTGTGTTTTGGTTTTGGTTTTTTGTTTGGTTGTGTTTGTTTTGGGAGTTTTTTCTTTGTGGTTTTGTTTGTTTGTTTGTTTTGCTTTTAAATGGAAACCAAAGAAGTAATGCACTGCTTAAAGCTAGTTTCTCTTCTGGAGCCCTTTCTCTCACGTTTTCTGAGCCCCTGGACCTCAGGCATCTGTCACAGCAACACCTCTGCTCATAGCAGGGGAGAAGGTGAATGGTCTCATCAGAAGCAGATGCCAAAATGCTCCTTGCGTGGGCTGGGACAGTGTTCACCACTCTCAGCTGCACTACAGCCTGACTTCTGTTCAGGAATATTCTCCAACCCCAAGAAGTCCCAGGACAACATGCTGCTGATTCTGATGATTGGTTTGTCTCCCACACTGCACAAAGTGCTGATGGGAAGTCAATCACAAAAGTTCAAAGGGCCAGATTTTGCCCTGCAATCTTTATCCAGTAACAGCTATTGCATTTTACAGGGCAAGAAGAAGATCTAATTTTTAATAGCTTCGTGTTGTCTTTTCTTCAGATTTTCTCTGTTTTTCAACAGGCATCATTGCATAACAGAACCACAACTGATTTTTGAAAATGGTAGTTCTGAGAAAAGAAAATAGATATATGGAAAATAATGTATTTCCAATAGATCTCTGAGAAAGATCTGCTCTATAGGTCTCAGAAGTCTTCCCAATAGTCCATGGCCACAGGATGAAGCACAAAGAACCAAAACTGAATTACAGGCATCTTTAGGCCACCCTGTAAAATGGAAAAATTTAATATCAACAGAAAAAGAAAGGAAGCGGAGAATATTGGCAAGGGAGTATATGAAAGAAAGTATCTGAAAGAACACAAGGAAATATGTCTATGCAAGTATATGCAAGGAAAAATGTCTAACAAAGTCTGCACATTTTTCTTGTGTTATTAAATATCTTCTTCTGTATCTCAGAGCATTAATTAAAGTGTTAAAAAATTAGTTCAGTTCTGTAAGCATTCTAGGTCCATTAAATAAATATCATTCTAACTCCTACAAATTTTGGAAGCCCTCTTTATTTTAGTTCTAGTCACCAACAGATTGCTGTGCTAAATCACCAGTGTAAACAGGCACATTGATCTGATACCAGAGTTTGGCCACAGGATCCATTATCTCAGGTAACAATTACTTCACTTGGTCTGAACTCTTTCTGCCTCTTGCAGAAATCCTTCTTTCTTTCACATATTCAAAAGGGTCAACTACCATCCTATCTTCTGTTTCTCATCATCACCTCAAACTATTTGCCTTCTCTACTGGTCTAAAGATCAGTCTTTAAATACTGATTGTAAGGTGTACAGTTTGCCAGTCTCATTGGACATGTACAGCAGAGGTCCAACTAATAATCAAAACATGGCAGCAGGAAAGAAGCTATGCCACTCATGCAAGGTGCTGAGAAACCTTTCACTTTTGAATCTCTAAATACCCACTGCAAATACTGGATATAAAAAAAAAGGTCATCTGTTGCTGCAATTAAAAGAACCAGCCTACTTAAAGATGAATCCAAAGATTCACAGTTTCAGCCTACATCCCTTCAGTGCAAACTAGGAAAGAGGATTTTACTTACCGTGTTTGAGGAACCTCCTCTTAAGTCCAAAACTGTCTTATGCCCTAAGCACTACCAAAATACAAATGTTAAACCACCAACAGATCCCAGTTACTGCAAGTAACTCTAATACCACGTGGAGATTGACTCAGGGGGACCATTGCATCATGCTTACAACTCTCATGCTTTCAGACTACAGCTGCTTCCTTGTGAAAGAGACTGTTTCAATTCTGAATCAAAGAAGAGCTTTGGTTTCTAAGGATTAAAAATCTACTTACCAAATATATTAGCTAGAGTAACCAAATAATGGAAGATGGTTATCCTAATCTCTAAAATTATCTATTATGGTAGTCCTAGATTATCACAGCTACCATGATGCACCTAATTCTGCCAGATGTGTAAAAATTTGCATGTATTTTTATCAGAAGGTGACTTGCAGTTTTCTCCCACAAAACTTCGTTTTCAAGTGTTTGCTCTTCTAAGAGACTGACCCAAGTCACAGCTTAAGTTAATCAGAGATAAGACTTTTTTCACTTGCTTGCACCTTGATAAATTCCTTGCCATGAAGTTCCACGGGGCTGTGACTAGGCCATTACAGTACCTGCAGCAGCTAGCTAGTAGTCTTCACCTGCTCCATGTTCACAGAAAGGCAGAATCAGCCTCATTCAACAGCCCAAAACCTTTAGTTTCACTTCTTTGCATTGCTTTCTCTTCATATTTCTTTCTCACATTTTCTTTTGCAGTTATGCAGTCACAGGAAACAGAGCCACAGGAAAAAGGTCATCTAGCTCACTTCTCTGTCCCAAAGCAAGATCAAATATATAGGATTGTATTACTTCATCACTAGAAGGGTTTTTTTCTGCTTTATAAATAAAACCTTTTTTTTTCCTGCCTCTTATCTACAAAACAGAGTAACCACATAGTCTTTTGTAGGGTATAAGAAACAAACAGTGTCACTCATTCCAAGAATGAGTAACAACCTGCACAAGTCGTAGCTTGCAACTACAGAGACTGATATATTGCTACATACACTTTAATTTCAAAAATATTTTTAGAAAAATCATATATTCAGGAATTTTGTAATTAATTAACACTTCCATTTTAATATTTCAGCTTGCCACAGAGATCCACACCCATACAATACAAAAATCAGAGATGACTATGGCTGAAATTGTCTGGAATGATGAAAGTACACTAGTACTTCAGTACACCGAGCACTGTACATCAAAACGATGTGCCAGAATAGCTTATCTTCAGCAGTCCCCGGCACAGGATCACTGACATACCTGCATTTGAGGCAAATGGGAATTGTGCCTCACCTACAATTATAATAGTGTGTTTTACCTTACCAACAGCTGGTAAGGGGCTGGGCCTTCTCTTGAACACACTGTTGTAAAGCACAACTGAGGATGGAAAGTTCAGCTGGATGGCATCAGTATACAAAACAACTATACAATATCTATAACTACATACAAACCAATCTCCAGCAGTTTTGGCTATGTAGTTATTGATGTGGACAACACAAAGAGTAAGTATGTTGTTTCCTTTAAAACACTGCCCCATAACTGTTTCACTTTTAAATCCGTGGTGAGAGACACAGCTAAATTGCATTTCCCACAAGTTAGTCAAGTAAGTCAACACCATGTTCTTCACCCACAGCTGACCTTGACTCACAGTGAAACATCAGTCTTGTCTCTACAGGATTTCTAACATGCATATGTTATTCTTGCTAGCAGTCCAAACTGTGCAACTGAACACCTTGCGCTAAGTGCTGTAAAGACACAGAAGAAGACAGTCCCTGCAGAAAAAGCACATCTGCTTTGTCAGTCATAAAGCCTGGAAATACAGCTTCAAGTGATTCTACATCTCACTATCCCGTATGACTCTATCTCCACTTGACATTGTTGAGAACAATGTTATTTTCTGCAAAACAGATGTCACGGCATGTGTGACATGTGAAAAAATATCTAAACTTTAAAGGTGACTGATGATTCCATAAACTGCTAAATCATGTCAAACCTCAGAGCATTTTGAGGTTAGAAATGTACCTGGAAGGCCTGCTTTAAAAGTAGAGCTTTTACTGAAAGAAGCTCTCTCTTTTAAAGGACCTCTCAAATTCTGATTTTTAATTTAAACTATAAATTAAAATAAACTATAATTATAATAAACTATAAATTATAATAAATTATAAATTTAAACTATAAATTAAATTATTTAATTATAAATTAAATAGTTTTATTTAATTAAAATTTGTAGCTCTAGTCTGTGTTCACACCTGACATTCTGCTAGGCCTGCAGTCCTTTCCAGGTTATTCAAGTTATTCTTGCAGCAGTGGTTGGATACTTTCAAAACAGCCAGCAAAATCACTGGAAATACCATATTTACATTGGAACTGCAAAGTGAAAAGTTTGATCCCTAATGTCCTAACTGCATCCAAGGTGGTCCAGGGCTGCCTTTCTAAAACAAAAGGAACCCACCTGTGCCCTATGCACAGAAAAAGAAACATAATCTTGTTTTTGTCTATTTTATTTTTGTATCAAGGCATCTCAGTGTCATCTCTGACCCACAAATCCAAGAATGCTTAGGGTCAACAGTGACTAACATAAAAACAGGCAGGAAACATAGCAGCATGATGCTGAGTTGTGGAAACACAAAAATTATTAGCTTCTGTTATTCCACAGTGCCAATATTCACATTAAAGCCAATATATTCCTTAATACAAAATAGAGATTTATTAAGCAACCAAACAATCTGAAATTTCCTACTTCCATCTTGTTTCTAAGCTGTTTAATGAAGTGCATGACTACCTCTTTAGTCCAACTTCTCTTGACATTAAGTATTTTTTTCAAACTTTTGACTTTAATTTATGTGAACCTAAAATGGGAGGACTTACTTGGCCAACCATGGTATCCTCCCCATTGGTGTTGAACTGATTCCTACTGCATCTTTTCTAACTTGCAACAGAAATGTGTTTCTATGATTAAAACAGAATTCCCTTTCCCAAATGGTTTTTCAAAATAGAGAAAGTAGGTAGAGGATTTTTTAAAGATATTTTCCAGACACAGTGGCCTTCAGCTTGCCTTTTCCTCCCACCCTTCTGACCTGCACAGATGTTGTGGATTCCCTTTCGACACCTGATCCAACAGAAGAGTCAGCTCTTGGCTCTAGGGATGTTTCTATTCCCACTGACATGTGGAGTTGCCAGAAATAAAATTACCTGTACATAGCAATATCAGGTGAACTCATTAAAAAAAAAAAAAAAAAAATATATATATATATATATATATGTATATATACACACACATATATACACAGCAGCACATTATATCATCACATTTAAATACAGCTAGACGACTTTAAATACACCTTTTTCTCACTGTCTCTCACATGCCTCCACAATATTTGCATGTCACTGTGTAGACTGAACTTTGGACATTATTATTGCTATATCCTGATTTCAGTGCCTTTGAGAAGAAGATTGTACTGGACCTTCAGACTTCCTTTTCAATAGGATTTTTCTACAAACCTATGAATTATACGCAATATGGTCTCTAGGGCAAAATGAGCTCTTGGATGAACATAAACTACAAGGACTAGCACAAATATAATTTTATTTTTGTTATCAAATAAAGCACTGTTACCTCTACACTTCTTCAATTCTTAGATCAGCATACACAGCTTTAACAGTTCATTAAGGTATATCAGGCACAAATGTTTCATGTCACTTGATCATAACATGCCATCTCAGGCACTTCATAATCAACCTGCTCTCAAAAAAGCCTATTTGCAAAACACACAACAGGAGGGAAACATGAAATATGCTTATTTAACCAACTGGATTGCTTATCTTCATAAGTCTACCAGCCTCATAAAATTTCACATTACTGACTCCCACCAGTTTTTTTCCCAAAAACCCCAAAACAAAACCAACTGAGGATCATCTCAACCACCTTGCACCTTCTATAGCTATTCCAGCCCAAAGTCAGTGATTAATACCAGCTCAGGTATTAATCAGGTATATTGTACCATGCGCCCATATTGACCATTTCGATGGAGACACGCTTTTACTGGCTTATTGGCAAATAAAGAGAAGACAGAAAGGAAACTCACCAAATAGAATGAAAAAGGAACCACACCCCTCCACCAAGCTCACCAGGCAAAGGCTAGTAAAGACTCATCTAACACTTTTACTCCTGTTTGCTGTTTTTCAGATTACTTCTCAGGTGGTACCATCAAACTGAAATCCCTTCAAGCCTGTCAGAGATTTGAAAAATAACACCACTCTATTTACCAACATCAAGGAGACCCCGTTCTTATTCTTCCTCTTCACTTTCTTTTCCGTGTTGGCACAAATAAATGATTTTTTAAAAAAGACACTAAAATTAGTGAGTAGCCTGGCTTAGAAATGCTAGTGTTAGCACTTGCAGATCTGCTCTCAAGCCACACAGTCAATTTGCAAAGTATCTTTTGTATTAAAAGAGATGCAATGACTAATACTAACATCCTCCTGGAAACTATGCCAAGGCACATGGAAAATAAGGAGGTGACTGGAGACAGCCAACACTGCTTTACTGAAGGCAAATCATGCCTTGACAAATTTGGTGGCCTTCTATGGTGGGGTTACAGTGTAGGTGGATGAAGGAAAAACGACTGATGTCATCTACCTGGACTCGTGCAAAGCCTGTTACAGTGTCCTGCATAACACCCATAACACCCATATCCCTAAACTGGCAAGACACGACTTGACAGATGAACCACTCGGTGATAAGAAATGGGCTGAATGGTCACACTTAAAAAACTGCAGTTGACAGCTCAATATCCAAGTGGATACCAGGGACAAGTAATGTTCCTCGGGAGTTGGCACTGGCATTGACAAACATCTTTGTTGGTGACACAGACAGTGGGATCAAGGGCACCCTCAGCAAGTTTGCCAACACCACCAAGCCGTGTGGCACAGTCAACATGCTGGAGGGAAGGAATGCCACCCAAAGGGAGCTGGACAGGCTTGAGGTGGGTCCATGAAGTTCAACAAGACCAAGTGCAAGGTCCTGCACCTGGATTGGGGAAATCCCAAGCACAAATACAGACTGGGAAGAGAAGGAATTGAGAGCAGTGCTGAGGTGAAAAACTTGGGGGTGATGGTGGATGGAAAGCTGGGCATGAGCCAGAATTGTGTGCTTCCAGCCTAAAAGCCAACCACATCCTGGGCTGCATCAAAAGCAGCGTGACCAGCAGATCAAGGGTGATGATTTTGTCCCACTACATCACTCTCAGGAGACACCCACCTGGAGCACTGCATTCAGCTCTGGGGTCCCCAACATAAGAAGCACATGAAGTGATTGGCACGAGTCCACATGAGGGCCATGAAGACAACTGGAGGGCTGGAGAACTTCTCCTATGAAGACAGGCTGAGAAAGTTGGGGTTATTCTGCCTTGAGGCCCCCCTCTAGTACCTGAAGAAGCCTACAGGAGAGCTGGAGAGGTTATTTTACATGGGACAGGAAAAGGGGGAACAGCTTCAAACTGAAAGAGAGTAGGTTTAGATTAGATATGATGAAGAAATTCTTCACTGTGAGAGTGGTGAGGCACTGGAACAGGTTTTCCAGAGAAGCTGTAGATTGCAAATCCCTGGAAACATTCAAGTCCAGGCTGGATGGGATTTTAAGCAACCTGGTCTAGTGAAAAGTGTCCCTGCCCGTGGCAGAGAGGTTGGAGCTAGATGGTCTTTAAGGTCCCCTTCCAACCCAAGCCATTCCACAATTCTCTTAAGATCTAAAAAAGCACAGAAAGGAAAAAGGATCAGGATAATGGTGTACTGAAAAGTAGTTTACAGCTAATTTATATGCAAAGCTAACTGTAATTCAGATAAGCATATCACAAGATAGAAGAAGTTGCACAATGTTACACACGCAATGAGGCGTATCAAAATCTATTTTCTGTATCTCTGCCATACAGTGACAAAGTAGGAATCTCTACAACCGTAAATGATCCTCAAGTGACTACAGCTCTTTTGTTGAAAACAATTTTCTAAGCACACAAACCTAAATGTAGATGTCTAATGTTCAAAGAACCCCCTTCCTCCTGTGTCTTCCAACCAGAGACAGATTTTCACGCAGTACCTGCTGAGTGCTTAGAAAAACAAGCCCCTTACACAAAATTTACGAATTCACAGATCTCAGTACCACTGGATTAAACAAACTTGTATGAGACAGCACCCCATAAATCCTTCAAATATCAGCTCCAAAAATTTTTTGTCATGTAAGGCTAACATATTAATTCTCACTAATTTAAAATGAGATCTATGGCAAACCAAACAGTAGTAAAGTCATATCAGTCGAACCAGATCCTCTGATTTAAAGAAAAGAATTTCGAACTTAATCGTAGTTTATTTTGTAACGTAAATTAAGGAAGTATGAAAAGACTAATTTCTTACAGAAAATCAAACTATTTCATTTGAAGGGAGAAATGTTGTGATTTTTTTTCCCATTATTGCTCTACTTACAGTTTTTCGCAACAAGAACTCAAAACATTTGCTGGTTTTAGTGAATATGCAGTTTATTTTGTCTCAAAACTTCATATGCTTAGGCCCTAATTCTGTAAACACTTAAGTTATGAGCAGCAGACTGATAGACCCTATGAAATATGAACACACAGACCAAGATGTCATACAAGAATGAGGATTTTATTCTGCTATGTTCTGTCAATAAACAGACATCTTGTTTTCTGAAGTATGAGATTCTTCCCAATGTTTCCAGCATTATTAATATATAACATAGCTGGTTCTCGAGATCGGCAGCAATGCATTCCAACTTATCTACTCTCTTGTATGATGAATGTAAAAGTTCATGTATTTACAACGAATTGTATGCTTTTCATTTGCATTCAGGGGTTTTTTTTAATTCTGTGAGTAAAAACTCTGTACACAGTTCAAGGCAAACAAAACAGTTTCAAGGAAAATGAAGGAAGAGAGGCTGGTTGATTTAAAAGACTATTTTATAGTCAGGATCTTATCACAATTATGAATGCATCAATTACACATTTCTTAGTAATGAGAAAGGTTGATTAGTACTGAAATCCTATTCCTTTAAATTTGATCTGTTTTGATCATTAGTGTTTCAAGCTACCTTGAAAACAGGGGCAGCAACATGCCTCCAGAGAGGACAGAAAAATACTTCTTGGCTTATGTCATAGTTGTGATACCTCTTGGGGAATCTTGTTTTCAAACTTACCACAACCAAGGTACTGGCTGATGAAGGGACAACTTAGAGCAATGAACACCAAAATCAAATTTAGTATTCAGAACTTTGGGCAAAATGATAAAGCAATCAAGAATTCGATATATAAAGCATGGGTTAATAATTCTATCTTAAATGGAATTGCTTTGAAAGCCATACTGGAAAAGTAAGTCAACAGCTGAAAAACCTAGAAATTAACACAGAATGCTTTCGTCCCTTCAAGAAATTCTCAATTACCTCAGTGGAACAGGATTAGGCCACTGGTTCTGTAAATGTGGCCACGCAAATGTACTGTCTCTTTGTACTAATATAGATATCTGGCAAATTCTTTTTGCTGTTACCATGGTTCTAATATTCTGATGTTTCAGCAGAAAAATAACATTTAAGTGTATGACTGAACATTCAGACATTTTTAGACATTTTTTACAATTAACGGTGAGGTAAAAATTTCTTCTTTAGAAACATTAAACTGTGATCTGAAATCTGTAATTCTCATATATGAAAATTCAGAATGTTTACTAACAAAAAAAAGTCAAGAAAGCTACTGATTTTACTTTCTCACTTTCTAGCCCTAAATTTTTGTTTCCTATTCATCCACTGGGTAGTAAAAATGAGCAAAAGGTGGAATCTCCCAACTTACTTGCATCCTTACATCAAAATACTACAGATGAGTAGGAAAAAGCCCCATTTCTCCTACAGCAAATACTTTTAAACTCCAGTTAACAGTAGAAATATTTCCCAGTAAGCAGCTGGGCCACTCAACAGCTCTTGGGAATACAGGTTGTCTAGAACTCAAGTGATCTGAATCATAAAGCCACAAATTATCTCAAGTTGGAAGGAAGTCATAGGGATGGAGTCCAAATCCCTACTCCTCACAGGACTACGCAAGAATAAACCATAAGCCTAAGAGTGTTGTCCAGATGTTCCTTGAACTCCATACAGGGAGTCATGAAGCTCCATACAAATAAAGGACACCATTAGGCAGGAGAATTTTGGAATTCAGGATAGCTTATGCAATTTGCAGACAATCTGGAAGGAAATGCTTAGCATTGTGGGACCCCAGAACTCCGTTTAAGGAATTTTAAGGAGTTTAAATACAGCTTCCCCCAATTCCTGGTTTCTTTGTGGTTTTTTTTTTTTTTTTTTTTTTTTTTTTTTGAGAGCCTCTGGTTCTCCCTTCATTTCCCCATATTAATGCTTCCATGTTTTCATACTCAAGTCTATTGTACCACTACAAATATATGGAACAAATCAGTGGAGTTCTTATGTCTTATGATATTTTAGTAGCTGTTTTCCCTGCATGTTCGGAGTTTCAATTTTATCAGATTTTAAAGAAATATATAAAATTGAGGTAAAGTAGAAGATGGAAGCAGAAAATTAAACTTGATATGAAGTAGGAGCACACCACAACTGATTTAAACACACCAACCCTCATGATACTTAGCCCTTGGTACAACCATGGTGCAAATCTAACATCATCAATAGCAGAAGCAAAGCATTTAGGTACAGGACATTGCAATTCAAGTTCTAAATTGAGTGCCAAGTTTATATCAACCTTTCAACGGAAACACCACAAAATCAAAAGCATTTATACACTAGGAAATTAGCAGCATGGTGGTCCTGGGAACCTGCAAACCCTGACTGTTTAGCAGTGCCTAGCAACTTGGTGTTGACAAATCTTATATATTATAAATAGGTGTAGATATTTAGATATATAGATAGATACAAAAACAAGGTATCCTATTCACACTTCTCTTAACTTGTGACTCTGAATACAAAGGACCAAATATAGGAGTCAATTCGAATACAATTCCTGGAAGCCTCAGAGGCCTACCCTGATATGTGTTATTGGCAGTACTGGTTTGAATCTGATTGTTCTGCTCTTTGTGTAAGCTGCACTTATGACTGCTAAAAAAACCTGAATTTCAAGTTAACCACATTTTACTGAATTTGGCAAGAAGCATGGGCATAGGAAAAGGATGTTCCATATCAGTTTTTCAAACAGAACACATTGAACACAGTTTTTGGAAAATAAAGATTTATTAACTACATCAAACAACATATAAAATGACAAATAAAAAGTCCAGGGTGCATGAGTCATTAACACGTGCCCTTTTCTTCCATTGGAGTTGGCTGGAATTAACACCGTGACAACCTGTGCTGACTCTTGGGCAGGTAGGAGGTAAAAGTATATGGGATGAGACCCTCTCTGCAAAGCTGTCTATGAAACACAGTGACTGCTGCAGTGAAATGACTGGGTGTTTTACCCCATACTGCTTTGCAGTGCCTGCATTTGCTAAATCAGGATGCTCGGTCTTCAAGGTAAACTATTCAGATGTGCCTTTCCTCCAGCACGTTGTGTCACAAAGGCCAAACAGACCTATGGAAAATATCTGCCTTTCTCTTTCTTTTCTTTCTTCTAAACATCATCTGGTTCTTCTCAGGCAAGGTCACTGATAAGCAACAACAAAACAAAAAGGCACTGTTAGATTGGACAGGTTGTAGATAAAAATCTCCATCCTTTTCCCATTTTTTCCTTTTTTCTTTTTTCCCTCATAGGATATGAAATGGATCAGACCCATAGTGGGCAGCTCAGGAAGTCTGTCAATGATGGCTACTTTAAATTTAGCACCTTTTGAAGACCTTGCATACAGAGTGTGGACTACCACAGATACCAATAGCAGAAACATGGCAGTAAGTGACTGAACAGACAGCAATCTGTTCAGAAAGGGCAGAGACCCCTGAGAAGGTTCTTCAGAGCAGCTGGAGTTCACCCAGGCATGTTACCAGCCTTTCCACTATGAACACTTCTCCAGAGCTGACAAAGGTGAACAGTTGCACACTGTGAAAGGAGAAGTAAAAGAGGTCTTCCTTACTCTTAACATTTAAAGAATACTTGCTGAAAAATGCTGACAGTGTCCTGAAGATAAAAGGGGATGTTCATGCAAAGATCAACCTGAAAATCCATGAATGGAAATGGATAGCTGCTATTGTTTAATTCAGTGAACAGCTTCTCTGAACCAAGATCAAAATGGCTCTGTTTCCCTCAATAAAAAAAAAAGATGTTTTGAATTTGCTTTACTCTCAGAAAGCAAGGGACTGCAAGTATGAAGGTTCTACTACATGTATACATTTTATTCACAGTAAACAATTACAAGACTACTTTTAACAGTCTTGTTTCTCATCTGTTTTAACAGCATACTAAGGAGGTGTCAGTTTCACTGCCATTGTTTTTGCCCCTACATGCAAAGAACTAATATTTAGTCACAGAAATTCTACATGCCCACATATATTTATCTATATTTAGCACACATTTATGAATACTGGGTGTGATGAATTTTTTCTTTTGGATTTTTTTACTTAAAATTGACAGTGCATATAGGAGTGCTAAAATAAACTGGCTATTTTAAAGGCATTTTCTTTGTTTCCTGTCCCCTTGTAATCAGACACTACTCTAAGAGAGCGATGAAAGAACTGAAGAGAAAGAACAAGTTCTTAGAGCTGGGGAAAAAACCAAACAAAACAAACTAGCAGAAGTAACATATAAAAATAAACATACCTGAGATTTTTTTCTTTTCCAGCTGGTCTTTGGGTTCATGAAGTACTCCTGACTTCCATCCATGTATATCTCCTGACTCCTCTGTGTAATCCTTCTTAACAAGATTTTTGTCCATATCCACTTCACAGGTTCTGTTCCTTCTCTTTTTTGAGGTCGTATGTCCAATGGTCATGGAATTCTAATCTTTCTTAGCATCCAAACTCTGTATGTTGGCTAACAGAACCTCAGTTTTTCCACCAACAGTTTCCTTTTAATTGAATGTTTGATTCTTTTTCCCTGATGTGACATTGTTATTCATTCCTCTCATCACAACCTCTCCATCTTATACGTGCAATGTCCAAAAACCACCTTAGTTCTTGTAAGAATGGTGCAGCCTGGCCTGTGCCTACTATCCCTGAGGACTGAAGTATGCTATTTTCCTGGAATATGGAGGTCCAGTAACTCCATACAGAGTAAAGCCCTTAAGCTCAAGTAGATCCAAACATGCAGAGTATTTTAAAAGGTTGAGAAAAACATGCATTCATCGCCGGAAGTGATGAGATCTGGAGTTTGATGAAAACCGGAGTTTGAGATTGGTGCAGGTTGATTACAGCCAAAGGATCAGAGGATTGTGAAATTCTTGAAGAAAGTAAATCTGTTTCTCTTTGTAAATACGTAACATATCAACTGTGCAGGCATCTTACCACTGCTGGAACAGACATCTTTTTCTATGTGTGAGGGCATTTAACTTGACCTGTGTAAACTATGGGTGTTTCCTAGCAAGACCTGGAATGGACTTTGTGCTTGCACATGCTGAAAAAACACAAGCATTACTTTTTAGTGTCAACTCCCAGCCCAAGGAATCTGTTTTTCTGGAGTTTTAATTCAAACTATGCAGCACAACCAAGACACTGAAGAAATATAATTCTGAATTCATAACAATTTGTATTAGACATACCAAGAGTATTATAAAGATACAAAGAAAGTAAAAAGCCCTGTAGTCAACCTTATCAGTTTCTATGACACAACAGTATTATTTCTTCCTAAATATGCACATATCCCTAAAAAAATCCTGAGTATTTATGCATAGGACATGACAGCCACGATGTATGCAAAGTTGTTATAAACACAGTTTCATATTTAAACACGGCCTTTTCCTCTTTGGACAAAAGAGGAATTGCTAGTATCTCTGAAAATGTTACTAAAACAAATCACTAGTGCTGAAAACTAACACATTGGATTCAACAATCCTGGCGTAGGAGATGTGAAATAAAAGGATGAGCCACTGATTTACAGTATCACGAGAGGCCTGGGAAACCCCTTTCAATAGTATTCCTTATGTGAGAGAATGCCCTGCTGCAGCACTGAAGGAATGCCAGATCATCCACTCCCTACAGTTTATCCCCAAAACAAACCTTGGAGATCTTCTCTTTCTGCATTTTGACTATTTTATGTGTACTGAGGAACTGTTCAGAAAGTGACAAAGACGGACTAGGTTAAATGCTGTAACATGGTACTTATTCACACTACATTAGGCAGAGGAACACTAAAATTAGGCATAAAATTTTATTCCCTTGGTAATATCCTCCAGTATTGGCTATAGACGGGAGGAGAAATGGGGATTTCCCTTGGAAAAATAAAGCAAGTTGTTGATATGGAATATAAATATTGCTGTGTTATATCTGCAATACTATCACTGTTTCTGCTGGGGGGGATGGGATGTGAGGGAGATGACATCTCCAGAAAGCCTGGAAAAAATTAGCCATTCAGTGAGCAGTCTAAAGTCTTTTTTGAATGATAGCTATACTCTCCATTACATTCTGCCTGTAAACAATCTTATTAATAACAAAATCTTGAGAGAGTGAGGAGATGTTTTCTCTTGATTTTACTGGAGCTGCATGAGAAATATGCTTGGCCTGTCATTCTATAAAATGATATTGCAAGCCTGTTCCAAAGCTCACTGCTCTCTTTTCTTTGGGGTCAGAAGCAGGATCATGCAAAGTAGAAACAAAACAGCAGCCTTTTTAAAACCCCTCATAAAAATAATTCTTCTTAAATTGCTGTTCTGCCCTAATTTTATTCACTACTGCACCAAGCAAAGGACAGCACTTGCCAGATTCAGACTGAACCAGCTGAAGCCATACCAAGTGAACATATATTTGTTGTTTACCATGCCCTTTTTAATCAACTTCCTGATAAAAAATGCCATGAAGACATAAGGTATGAGAAATGCAGACCTTTAATACTTCACAAAATAACAGACCCCAGTGCTGGTTTGGTTGGGAATCTGTGACCTTACAGATGTTTATGCATTTGCCTGGTGCAGAACTGTAATCAGTTTGGTTATGATAGACCTTCAAGAAACATAAAATGTATCCTGGAAGGAAACTGGTTTCTGAAACCAACTGCCCAGATGCATTAGGCAGGTGGGAGTTTCAGCAAACCAAAGGGTCTACTGGCAGACACAACATTGATTTCTTATTGTTTACAACCTACCAGACAGTTCTGTACTGACCTGATTTGATGGCTCTCTCTGGGGCACCCTGCAGCCCTGGTTATTTCCACAACCAAGCTGGCCAGCTTCCTTGGCGACTGTGTTCCACATCTGCAGCTTCAGTGCAAACATGCTGAACTAGTATACACACACTGAAAATCTGATCCGAGATCAGATTTTAAATCCGATCTAATAATAATGTTTACTGTTTTCATGACTAGAAGTATGATCCCTTTTAAGGGATCAAAAATCCTATTGTGATTTTTGTCTGTCTCCATATTCAACTCCCCCTCCCCACCCAAGATGTTTCCCCTTCATTTCAGTTTCATTACATTTTGCTGCTTTCTCCTCTATGGCTAAAATAGGCAGAGTGATTCTAATCAAAGCAGAATACTGTGAACGATTCTAAAGAGATAATCTTTGTCAACAAGCTACAAAAGCTTTGATTTGCTCTCCTTGTGACTTTTTAATCTAGGATATGTGGAAAAGATGATGCTATTTGGTCTGCACTCATTTTTACTCCATAGAAATCTGGCTGCACTTCTGTTTAAAACACCATTGATAATCTTATTAGCATTTCTCATCACTCCTACTATGAGAAAGAAAAGGTCAGTAAGTAATCCACAGACATAAAGTTTTCTAGTACTATACTATCAGGAACTTCACATCTTTCCTGAAAGTTGATCAACATGATGCAAACATTTATCAAGTTCAGACAAAATTATATTAAACTCAGTATTTCCATGAGGATATTCAATGCTGTATACCTATCTAATATCAAAGTACTTTTCCACCACTGACACTCTCAACAAAACAATGACTGTTCTCAAAGTTGATCAAGAAATGATTCTAACACAGACAACTTTGTTTTATAAATGTGCTTGTGCAATGCACTTAGAAAGAAATACCCATGCTCATTTCCCATGGAAATGCTAATGGATGGGAATTTTATTTTCATTCTTTTAAAGTCCATATAAAAGCCTGACCAGCACAAAACAGTTTTCAAAACAGTTATTTTTCTGCCATTCATATAGCAAAGTTTCTATGCCTTGCTAATAGTCTGCTGCATATGTGTAGCATGTATGTGTATAAAATGAAAATATTCCTTTGCATATTTTACTCATCCTCCTCAACAAAAAAATTAACCAAAGTAGAAGCGAACAGGAACAGAGAATCCTCAAAAACAGTCCTTAACAAATCTGAAGAAATCATATCTCTCTGATTATACTGAAGTAGCTCCTCTTCTTTCTTAATTGTCTTTGTCTCCAAACACACAGTTGCTCAATTTTATAATATGTAACATCCAAGACTGTAGAGTAAAACAACAAAGTCATACTATGAAACAAGAACTACTACAATAAAACTGATGCCCTTTTTGAAAATGTGGGCATATAACTGGGTATTTTAATCTAAAACAAAGAAAACGCTCCAAATGTTTAGCATGTAACTATTGCCCTTGTTGGTGAAAATGGGGGGGGGATGGAGGGGGGGGAGAAAGGAGGAGGAAGAACATTCACTCTCCAGAAAGTTCAATCTGTAAAATACATACAAAATTGAATCTACTATTAAGATCAGATTGAAATATACCTAATTCTGTATTTAATCATTGCAATCATCTACTCTTCTCTTTGTTTCACTTGATAAATCAATGTAGTTTTTAGAAAAATATAGTTACTTAGAAAGATTCTGGGTTTTTACATAGTCTTGCATCACACTGTGTTTCTAATGTTCAAAGTGTTATGTTGCCATCTTAAATTGTTTTTAAATGTGTCGTATTGCAAACAAGTATAAATATATAGTCATCGGATGACACTAGAGCAACCAAGTTTAACCTTATCATTCCAAACTTGATCAACCTTAATAAATCATATGGGGTACCTGCTAACTGCCCAGCAAGGGTTAACAGTTTGTTCCAATATTTGGGGGGCTTTTTTCTTTGCAGAGTGACATGACAGACTTCTATTTGTTTGGCAATTTTCAAAAATAAACTATCATGCGGAACTGAAATGGCAGTTAAAAAAAAAAAAAGGGAGAGAAAGGTAAAAACTAAACATCATTTGGAACTGTAGCTGTTGTTCTCCCCAACAATATAATTAAAGGTAACAAAACCCCCACACCACTCAAATTAAAGCAAATAATCTATTAAACTGTTCTACAACAGTCAGAAGAACTATGTAAAGACAATGACCAGATAATAATTCTCACTTAACCCCAACCTTAAATGCAGTTTCAAAATTAGGTCAGTTAAAATGAAAATCACCATTTTTAACGAGATTAGGAATCATTAGAATTGAATAAAAATATTTCTAAATGACTACATGAAAAAAGCAAACGTAACTAAAGGCTCAAGTACCCCATATTTTATACACAGCATCAGAATTATATAAGAAATGCCTATCAATGGATGCTCTGTTTGAGAAGTGGGATTCCAGCCTGACTCAATATTATTATCTGACAAAAAAAATACCTAATTCTCAGATAGCTTGTTTGTTTTTTTCTTTTGTTTTCTTCTCTCAAAAAAGAAGCATTTATAAGGACACATATGTAGCGGAGATATATAGAGCTGAGAAAATCACTAGTAATTTGTCAATCTGCAACTTGGGCTTTAGCATTACTGACGAGTTTGTGTTAAATAAGCATTTTTTTTCCCTTTCAACCACGAAAATGCATACCACACCAATCAAAACTAATCACAGCAGGGCTTTCATTGAAACAGTAGCTGCTAATTTTACAGGTCTGCCCACATTGTTCTAGAAAAAAGGAAGCAGAAATCTGACATTTCCAGCAGTCGTTATTAAAACAACAGTCACTGAGAGCTC